>VXAZ01001058.1:51901-211307 GCA_013399875.1 Gymnorhina tibicen | reverse complement strand
TTTTTTTCCTGACTTTTGCCAGCTTCAAGGTCTTCTGTCAGCCCTATTTCAGTAGGAAGTTCCAGCTTTGCAGTATGGACAGTTTGTCTCTTCTCCCCTGCTCTCCCAAAATGCTGATAAGTAAGGATTATTATTTAAAGCAAGCAAGTCTGCAACAGTACAGAACAGCTGAAATATGGATTGAGAAAACTGAAGCCCAGTAGCATCATCTTCAAATAAATATAATTTAAATGATTGGATTCTTAATTTGCAGTTTGCCTCATTAAACATGGGGGGAGTTGTAGGTTTCTTCTCATCAGCTGACTCAGGGAAAATAATTCTTATGCAGTAGATTTATTTGTATTATAAAGAACTGAAGCTTAAATTCTTGGGTTTCACTTGGCAACACAGGCTTTATAAGGGCTTAGACTAACGTGTATACCACACTTAAAGTGAGATTTTACCTTAATGGTGACTAATGGCTGATTTTTCTGTCTGACAATAGAAAAAGCAGCTGGTATTGTATTTTGGACTTTTACACTTGTAATCCTTAAAACTATTTCAGTTCTATCTTTCAATAAGTTTCAGGATATACAAGAGCACTTCTGAAAAGAACATTGAGAAGTGACTGATCACTGCCATCAGGTAATAAATGTTTTAAAAGGACCAAGTGAGTTTCTCCATAGATTATCCCAGTTGTCTGCTCTGGGAAATGCAGTCTGGTTTTCAAGTATTTGCATTTATATGATCAGCAGATCGGTGTGTATTAGGTGTGAGGTGACAGACAGTCTTCGTGGTTCAGACATCCTCCTCACTCCTTTTGATGGATGAGAACTAGTAGGCCTCTCAAAATCCCTCCTTGTCGAGAAAATAACAGCTTTACATTTCACTCCCTTTTCCTCAGTAAATTTCTTTGTACACTATAGTAACACAGAAGAAATCCAACATGGATATTAACACAGACAAAAGAAGAAACAAAGACAAAATCTGATGAGATTTGAATTAGTTTATGCGAAGTCCTTTCCTGCATTTTCCCACATTTGCATTTTAGATGAAATGTGTTTTCATTTCCTCTATAAAGACTACAAAACAAATCTTAATCTCCTGTCCATATTTACAGACTTTGAACAGCATGTTGTAAGAAGCTTATCTCTATGGACTTAGTAACAGTTCTTTTAAAAAGCTAGAGGCAACTTACTACAAACAAAAATTTCCACCTGAACAAAAATGGGTCTGTGTGAGTAATTTAGCCATCCTTTGTTAAATTCGTAACTAGGGCTCATATTCCTCTTTAACTGTGTACATTTCTAAGAATCAGTCAAACCAAAGGGACATGCAGGTGCAGGTTCTTCCTGCACCTTTGTTCTTCCAGCCAGCTGCTCCCTCAGTACCTTCTACCTTATAAAGAACAGACAGGTCAGGAAACCAGGTTCTAAATTTCAGAAAGTGATAGATCATTAGATCTAGAAATAGCATGACTTTGAGCACACAGTCATGGGATCTAGTAAAAGAAAAAGAAAACAGTATAGAAGAAAAAAATTTGTTTTAAATAACAAGGTGAAACTTTCTGAAAAAATAGATCTTGTGGGTCACACAGATGGGCTGTGGAAAGGTGGCAGATCATCTAACCCTGCTCTATCCACCTTCTTCCTCATTTTAAAGAGCACTAGAAAGAATATTTTTAAGGTGCACTGACTATTTTTAATTTATTAAATTTTCTGCATCAGTAGTGTCTATGTAAAAGATACGATATCATTATTAGATGGTTCAATTACCATCTAATAAAAATCTAATAAAAAGAAAGTATGCAGAAGACAATCCATTTTTAAATGCAGTCTGTACAGCACGGGTCACTCTGCCTTTGGCTGAGTGCTAATACCGTACCATTATTAGCCTGTTGTGGCAGAGTTCATGCACTCCTCAGGTACATCATCCATGGACATCGTGCTCAGTGAGCAGGAGGTCTCCACGCCTTTAAGTCATTTGCAAGGTCGTGCAGGGCTCTGCTGCACTCAAGGGTGTGCAGTGGGACAAGGCACTGTGACAATGAGACACTCACGTACCAGTGTTCAGCGGTCAGTGCTGCAGTCATCATACACGGTTGTGTAACATGAACATTAAGACAACTGAATTGCTAAAAGCATTACACAGGACTTTGGAGATGTAAAAAACCATGCAGAAATAGCCCATACCAGAAGAACTCAGAGTTCATGGCTAAAACAGCAAAATGTTCCAGGTCAGAACACACCTGACCTTCTGATCAAGCCATTTAACAACTCCTGATCCAGAACCAGAAGTACTGACTTTCTACAGGAGCACAAGCAATGTAAGGTTGACCCAAATATATCCCTTGATGTATTATTAACTTTTGACAGCAAATTACAGGCTTCATTTGGTTTCTTATGGACCTGAATGCTCCTCACTCTTCTGACCTCTCACACCCCCATCTGACCTATCCTAACTTCACTTTTTAAATCTGAATTTGAAGTTACAGTCCCTACCTTAGTCTCCAAGCAAACAAAAAAGTTACTTTTGAACTTGAGTAGAAGAAGGAAGTAGTTTGTTCATTTCAGTAATAAAATTAAACAAACTTGTCTCCAGTAGGATTCCTATGAGTAATTACATTCCATACATTTCTAATTTTTCCAGGTCTCTGGTAACCTCACAGTGACTACACCAATTTATAGGCATGTTTAGGCTGAACCATCGCAAAACTCTGTGATTTCCTACATATGATTTAGGGCACGTGACGTGACCTGGGTATTTAATTTATGCCTCTCAGTTGCTGAGCCATCTTTCTATTTCAGCTCTGGCTTTTGTTTTTAGCCAATAAATCTGGTTAAATTCGGTTGAAATGTGGGAAGCAAAGCCACGTTACCCTCCTGGACAACACAGGCCTTTCTGCCTACCTTTCCTTGATGCACTAAAAACACAAGGTTGTATTTTTGAAGTGCATAGGAACTGCAGAAGCTCAGTGAATAAACAAAAATTTGTTGTTCATTTTCAAAAAAATATAGAATACAGTTCTTTCATTCCCACTTTAACATAATTTTTAATGATACCAAATACTAAATTATTTCAAAGGATGCTTGCTGTTGCAGATACTCCTGTTGCCCACACTGCTATATAATTTTGCAGTAATTTGCTACAGAAATCTCCCTTTGTTCAGGCAGTGAGCTATTGCTGAAACACCAGTGGGATACAAACAGAAAATGTGTATTCTATTGAAGGCATAAATAGGAATTTTCCCTTGCTTCCAGACTCAGAATTGACAGTAAGAAGCACAAAGATAAAAGAGACATAAAGAAAAACCGTGTTTTCACGAAGTAACCCTTTTACAAGTACTGACAGTTCTGATGTTTCTCCCAAGCACTAACATTCTGTATTTACTGTTGCATTTCATTTTATGGATTTTTTTTCCCACATCGAGTTCAAAGAGAATAAACAGAAGTTTGAGTTATAGCATGTAACATGGTCAGAAAGGGACTTGATAGAATTAGATCAATTCTTGTTTCTTATCCACCTGGATTCATAAAACACTCATATTGACTCTCTGCTACTATAATCGTTGTCTTTGGTTGCTCAGGTTTCACAATCTATTAGAAGCTAAAGGAAGAGCTTTTTATGAGAAAAATAGAAGTCAAGGGGCTTTGACAGTGCTGTACTCTCTTCTTCATGGTTTTTCTCTGAAGAATTTTGAGAAAGTTTTAAATCTCTTATTTTTTCCCTATATGCACATATTAAATAAAACCTTTCCCTGAAATTCAAAAACCCTATGATTTCACAGTCAGCAAAGTCAATGAAAATACATGTCTCGATGTAGATCCATAACAAAATAATCATATTTGCAATGAAAGCATGAAAAAAATGAACAAATTAGATGTGAGACAAGTGAAATGGAAAGAAAGTGAAAGGGTGGAAGGAATCCTACTCTAGATAACTCCCAAGGGTTTCCTGTAAGATTTTCCCCTGAGCGATATAACAAAGGAACTGTTGGTAGAACTGATGCAGTATTGTCTTCTACAGGGAACAGACAGACATGACAAGTGACTATTCTAGTGCAGGGAGGATAATATATTCAAGAACTTTCTAAAAAACTAATTATTCCTTAAATATTAATGCTATTAAATACATACTTGTATCCCTTAGATTCTCAGAATAATTTATTAACTGTCTTCAGCCTCCTTTATTTTTCTTAGGAACCTTAAACAACAGTGGCTTGAAATACAGGTTAAGAGACCCAATTTCTCCCTTCTCTTGCTACTTTCAGGCCAAGATTAAGATGCTTGGATTACTTCCAGTCTGACTCTCAGTATGTATGAAGGAAGAAACAATAGTGCCTGTGATTTAATAAAAGTGATTATCTGTAATGAAAAGCTATGACCCTTCTGTAATTCATCTAAATTAGATCTGCACAGTAAAAAGGAAAATTTTTTCCTTCTTAGCCTTTCCATCCTGCCTGAGAACATCATGGTTCCAAGTGAGATACTGCGAAAAGTTTGAGCATCCCTGAACACAAAGATGTAACTGGAATTCTGACTTCATTCTCCATGTCACACTCAGCAAACATTCCAGTCAGAGTGGGATGAGCCCCTAACTATGAAAAAAACTTGTATATCATGTGTCTACCAGCAATACATTACACCTTCCAGAAGCAGTCTGGATTACATCTCGCAGATTATCAGGGATTTAAAGACTCTACCCTTGTCACAGGTAGATCTCACTGACTGCTGGTGAACAAGTGTCTCCTCTATCTTGGTTCATCAGCTCCTGAGGTATTTCTAGACTAGCAGAATCCCACAATTTTCTAACATATTTAAGAACCTTCTTATTCCTTTATCATCATTTTGTGTTTTGTTCAATGTCTCACTAGAGCAGTAAGTATTAAGTATTTAATCTTCTGTTCAGACCAATATTAAGATTCATAGCTTTTTTACTCTAATACTGATTACCTCCACCTCCAACAAATTAGTAACTTAATATTAAACTCACACAACCATAGCAACGAGAATTAAAGGAAATATTGTATTCTGTGTCCTGGCACAGTTACTTGGGCTGTCACTGAGTTACATGAATGGAACTTTTAGCAATTGGCTCAAGAAATGTGTCAATATTTAAAATGAAAAGAACACAAAACATAAAAAGAAGGGTTATGAGTTCTTGCTGAACACAGGAGCCAGAAGATTTTGATTTACAACTCATTTCATTTGGTAGACATTAGATGCTTACGTGCTTGAGGAAAGGAAGATACCTAAACCCAAATGGAAATAAGCTGCATCCTCACCTCAAGCCTGGACCTGTTTCTATTATTTTCACAGCTAGTTTCAATAAATGGCAATGTGCTCATCGGCACTGACTCACACACAGCAGAACAGCCAGCACCAGGCTACTGCGTGTGAAACTGGGGTCTCAGCCAAGAACCAGAACACTGCTGGATGACAGAAACATATTTAATAAAACATTGCCCGCAAGCAAATTAACTTCCTCAATATTTGTATATCAGGGAAGCTACACAGAGTGAAAAGAAAATTATACTTGCCGTAATTCCACGTGCCAATTCAGCACAGGAATTAAAGGAGAAGAGAGGCAAAAGCTACAGTCATATATTCCTGTTGATTGACAGCAAATTCTGCCCAAACTGAGTCTTAGCCTTTCAAGGAAGAAAGTGCTGCTCTCACAGACCCTGGGGATGTCTGATCACTCACACTGGCCTGGCCCAGGGGAGGGTGTTCTCTGCTGCTGCTGCGAGATGTCTTTGAGAAAGGTGGAAAGAGAAGGAAGCAGCGCCTTCAGTAGGAGAATCCCAGACGGAACCAGTGCGAAACCTCTCCTCTGCCACCCTTTCTACCACCCTGCTCGCTCGAGACCTGGGCCGCTGAACCCCAGTGAGCCCCCAGAGCTGCCAGCAATACAGAGTGCAAATCCAGATCAGTTTTTGCCAACAAAATCTCCATGGTTATTTGCAAGCACTAGAGGATATTGTGGATCATAGTAAGTGACTAGAGTGATTGCTTGAAATTTGTTCAGGGAAAGGCTGAGGCTACGCATTCCAAAAATCAATAAAGTTTGAAGCAGCAGTAAGACATAATACGCTGTAATATGTGCAATCCACACACTATTGCACTTGATTAAAAGTGTGACTCCTCTTTTATGGCAAGTCTTCTCGCATACATCATTTGTATTATCACACCAGACACTCAGACACTTCTGATTTTTTGGGTTTTGTTGAGACTTTTTTTTTAAATTGTTTTAAGGTTGTTGGGGTTTTTTTTGACTGAGTTTCTCTCCCGCAAATATGAATCCTGAAAAGAGTATCGAGCACAAAATGCAGCTGGTCTACTAAGTCATGACAAAGCAAATTTACTAAAGAGATAAAAAAACCCTTACACAATAATATACTGATGAAGGTGGTAAATAAATAAGCAGTGCAATTTGCTGGTTTCTTCTGTGTACAATATATGAGGCCATAACTGCTTTGCTAAACTGTGTCCTCCTAGAAAGATTTCCAATATCAACTACAACACTGATTGCATTGCTACTAAATAGAGTTCCCTGTCGTGTTTCCTCGATTATATGTAAATATTTCCTAAAGTAGACATGTTTCAAGCTCCATTTAAAATTTAGTACAATTGGGTATTGTGTCAAAATCATGCCAGGTAGAACATGACTACAAGGTCCAACAGTCTAAGATTTATACCTTTTAGTTTGAAATGAAGAGAAAATAATTTATCCTAGATAATGTCATTTAACAAAAACTAGTAAGATACTTTGGGTTTATGCTATAGAAATTATGTCAGTTTTCTAGGTTATTAAAAAAACAAATCTGAAGTTTAGCTCATGTGAGTCCCTAAAGCCTCAGACATTTTTCGATTGTTCTTAATAAATTAGGAACTTTAAAGTGTGATGTATAACAATATATTTTCCCATTGCTCAATAAATTAAGTTGTTCAGTTGACAGGAATTTTGTATGTAAAATAATGATACATGGAGGAATATATTAATAACACCCAGAAGTTAACTGCTCACCTCAAAATTTCTGCATTATTGTAAAGATGCAAAACTCTCATCTTGATTTATTTTATTATGTTAGAAT
This sequence comes from Gymnorhina tibicen, assembly GCA_013399875.1. Taxonomy (NCBI): domain Eukaryota; kingdom Metazoa; phylum Chordata; class Aves; order Passeriformes; family Artamidae; genus Gymnorhina; species Gymnorhina tibicen. Next base: position 204,235 of record VXAZ01001058.1, on the reverse strand, counting down.
TCTGTTATAGTCATCTTTTCTGAGTGCTGAGAGTCTCCATAGAAATGCTAGGAGAGTTCTAGAAAATACTGGAACAATGAATGGTTACCAGCTCACAACTGAGATGGTTTTGCTTTAACATACTAAAAAAGAAATAAGAAGCTTTAATTAATGCAAGATTTATTTCTATGAAAATATGCTTTTAACCTATCTATCTACTTATCTATTTCCTCAGAACTTATGGTAAGTTGCATGTTATTTTATTTTCTGTTAACTTTATTCAGATTTCTCTGCTAATATGAGAACTTCTCACAATGTGATTACTTCCTCAAAATAAGAAAGCCAGGGGGAAAAAAAAAATAATTGGTTTTCCCCACACTCTCAAGGGTTTGGAAGATAAGGATGCACTAAGAAGTTTACTTAAACTTTAATACCTCCTTTAAAATTTTACACCTTATGCCACAGGAAATATAAATCAGAGTTTTAACACAGCATAGTCTCATTGTCAGCCTTCTAAATATGCTAAGTAAGCAGGAAACATCTCAGGCTTTGGGGAAATTCTTGATGTTAATATGAGAAAATCCAAAATGAAATTCACCTTTAGAGGAATACCACAAAAATGCTAAAAATGGTTTATGGACCCTGATGGTCTTCTGAATGAACACTGACATTTTCATAAATCCTTTTAGATATGTTGACACCATACTCAAACAAAGGAAATAAAATTGTAACTCTATAACATTTGCCAGTCATCCCACCCATGTTTTCCAGTTTAACATCTAGGTTGCATTTTATAAAACCAGCCAACTTATTTTCTAATCCAATGGGAGACAACTTTTATATAAATGTTGAATGGGGCTAAATAAATTCTGAATGAAATTTTACCTTCCTGATGAAATGCTTCCATTTTGAAATGCTCAAATTTTACTGAGACAGAAATATGATGGATGATACAGTTCAGGTTTGGGTTTTTTAAGGAATATTTTTTTATTCTTCAGTGGGCCAGAAAGTAAACTATAAATACATACATGAGATTGTCTGTGTACATGTCCTTAAAAAACCCCACAGGATATGTTGTGTTTAATCCAAGTCTCAGAGACAACAGAAAACAATCCCATTGCACTCATTCCTCAACTGTTCAGCTTCATGACAGAATTGCTAAAAGCCGGGGAATTCAGTCTGTCCACTGACTCAGAGCTTTTGGATTAGGAAACGACAGCATCAGCAGTGGGACAAAAGATCTGCTTAGTCTGAACACAGATCAGGACACAAAGGGCAAACAAGGGCACAGCTGCTGCCAAGGAGCAAAAAAACCTCTTTGGCCCTGTAAACCCTCCAAGAGCCTCAGTCAGATGCCAGAGTTAAGTGCCCCAGCAGGAGACACATTGCTCCAAGCCAGTCACAAGAAGGGGGAGGTCACCCTGACTCTCTGGGAATGCCACATGCACCAAACAGATGCTTTTTCTTTCCCACTTCCATTTCTAGGGCTGTGTACTCAACCCCACGTGTCCTGTCTGATGGGTTGTACATGAACAATGCAGGTAGCTCCCTGCAGGTAATTCAGCTTCTCCTTAATACACCTTGCTTTTTACTTAAAAGACCTGACACACTGAAACTTCATTTCTGGAAGTGCCACTTCAGGGTACACTTCAAAAATCATATCTCATCAGACTCAGTGAATTAGCGTTTCTAGGGATAAAAGGCCTTTTCTTGGAGTGTCACTAAAGACTAGAGAGCTTTTCTTGCAAACATTTTTGCAAGAAAAACCTATGTAACCTACCCAAGGGTGCCAGGTGCACTGAAATGTCGAGCAGTCTGGGCATGATTAAGCCCCCTGTTGCTCTCCTACTGCTCCTTGCCATCAGCAGCTGCTTCTTTTCTTTCCATAATAGAACCACACGTGCTGACGGCTCCAGGAGCAGGGAGCTCTTTGACATAACATCTTATGACTACAGACCTCATCACTGACTTTCCATTTGAAAAATGCAAAAATGCCAAATCCCACTTCAGAGAAAGCTGAAGCAGAACAGCACTTCATGAAAACGATGATCAGAAAGCACTGGCACAGGCTGACAATCCAAGGCATCAATCAATATTCAACACATGATATTCTTGAAAGTTTTCAGTTCTGCAAAAAGCCCAGGAAACAACAAAAATTTTCAAATCCAGACCATGAATTGCAACTATTTTAGCTATTTGTCTTGTAAAAAGACATTTTTTCTGTTGAAAGATCAATACAGAAGCCTTCATGGAATGTCAAGATACTACAAAGCTGTATAAAAATCTCTCTCACACTGCTCATTTGAAGTTTCACCACTCTGCTTATCCGTAAGAGTTCACATTTTTAGAGATTTCACAACCCCAATTTTTAAAATTACTCTTCCCCTTACAAGGATGTTTTAGACTGCAATGAGAACTCCTGTCTGTCTTCTCTTCCCCACACTGAACAGACCAAGTGAGCTCAGCCACTCCTCATGCGAATTTCCCTTCAGACCCTTCGCTGTTCCTGTGGCATTGTAGAAACCTAATAGAACTATTAAATTTTTTTCCTAGATTTCAGGATTTTACAAAATAACTGTTCCTTAAATTCAAAATACTGAATTTAGTGTATAATTTCTTAAAACCTGCTTGTCCAAAGTCAGTGAGCTTGCATCTTTGACTCTCACTCTCAATAAAACACACCTAATTCATATTTTCAGGTGTGTCAGGGGAAGATGCACTACTATCACCTTACGATAATTTGACTCTTCCACTTTCCCCTAAATAAAAATTCCACTTTCCATATAACACTTAGTCATCTTGGTTAATAGACCAGAGGATGTTATTGTCAAAGCACAAGTTAACGAACATTCTCCCATTAAATACTCCCTGTAGTCTTTAGATGTTTAAAATTAGCTTAAAAGAATGTCATAGTCTAACTGTGCCTCAATTACTAAAAATTGAGTTACTCATTACTAAAAAAGAGTAACTTGGTTTTTATCTCATTCCCAGATCTCAAAAAATTTCTACAAGGACATTTGAGTGAAAACTTTCAAACTATTGGAAAAATGAGCAATGGGCCATGTAACATGATGGTAAGTGATCCACCAAAGTATCTTAAAAAGATAAGCCTTTCCTTGTGATGGAATTTTCAAACAAGCTCTTTGTTGTCATTATACACTTGACCATCTACTGGGATATTCAGGACTTTAAGCCTCAGAGTCAGGGTGTGCCAAGAGTAACAAGAAGAAAAACCAGTCCTGAAGGAGGAGGACACAGCTACAATGCCCTCAGGCGGTGGCAGAGGAGATGAAGGTTTGACCGTGTCAGTGAGTGTATCTGCATAAGCTAATAATGCGCTAGGGACAGGTAGCTGAGCCTTTGTCACACTCAGTTCTGGAAAATTGCAGTCTCTTTTGGGTAGGAGAGCAGCAGTAGGGAAGGGGCACAAAACACTCTACTTTTACTATCTGTCAGTTTCATTCAACATTTTCCTGAGTTAATTCTTTCCTAGACACAGAAAAGTTAATACTAACAATCAAAGGCAGAAAATACGCTTTTCTCAAACTCTCCTGTGTAAAAAAAGCCCTGACAGGCCAGCAGTGAATCAGAGTTAAGTTAGCCACAGAAAGACAAGGTCTCATTACCAGTCTGAGAGGTTATTTCACATTCTACACTCATGCTCCTGAATGCATCCTTTGCTCATCAACCAATCAGTGACACAGAGGCAGAACTGTAGTATCAGGGCACGTAAATTCCTGACCGTGTGCTGTGATAAAGTTATCAGTCTTACTTACTAAGAAGATAAGGAGGGAGTTAAGGAACTTAAATTAACTTCAGAATGCTGGTAATATAATGAACTAAAAGCAGTGCAGTCAGGAAACAGTGCTACTCGGATAATAATGGTAATAATGGCACAACAACAGATTAAATACTCCGGAACCCAGCCAAACCACTAAGAAACAGGATAATAAATCTATGTCACATCCCAAACAGCAAGCAGTACCTTTCTCAAACCCACGCATACAAGGTCCAGCTCTGCCTATCCAAAACTTGATCACTAGCCCCAAATGCAGCCTTGCTATAAAGAGAAAACCTATTCTTAAAAAAATAAAAAATAAAACCCAAAGCCCAAAAAAACCCCACAACCAGACCTAAACTAACAATAAAACCAACCAACAAAAAAACCTCCACAAACAACAACAAAAAAAAAAAAAACCCCCCCAAAAAAAAAAAAAACCCAAAGCCCAAAAAAACCCCACAAAACCAAAAAACCCCCAAAAAACCCAAACTGAACCAAACAAACAAAGCCCAAACAAAAAAAAACTAAAGCAAAAAAATCAAAACTCCACTTGAGATCAATCTTTGTTAATACCAAGGCCTCTTGGACATCCAAGGATCACCAAGGACTAGACCAGCATCTTTCTGTCCCTCTTGACCCTTTGCTGTCTGTGAGATTTCTCTTGCCGGCTCTTCTACTCATCTGTACCACATAAATTAATTTGATGTTCTGATTGAATTTTCATTAATCTTGACAAGAATATTCCTTATTGTTGGCATTTGAGTCAGGCAGTGTTTGTCACTCCCCTTATGTCACCTTCTGGAATTATGTCTTTCTTTGGACATTTAAAATACATGGTGTCTCATGTTTGTCACACTTAAAGGTTGAAAATCTTCCTGTAGTATTAACCTTAGGTCAGCAAGAGGAGAAGGATTTACATGTTAAAAGTGATATGCATCTCATTGCGATAAATAGAAGCAACTGAAAAAGCAAATAAAGCTAACAAGAAGTGACAGTGTGGGATATTTCCATGTCTAAACAAGCCGATGGCTTCTGTACAGGAGTATGTATTGACCCTCCTCAAACAAGTATTGGAAAACTTATTAGGCAAAGAAATCAGGGAGATTTCAAAAACAACAGAAAATGGCATGTCATCATCCTGAACAGAAGAGTTTTCTTGAGTGAAAAGAAACAGCTACTTTTTTATGCATGGAGGGGATGGCACGCAGTAGGATTTACTTATACTCTGAATAACGTAGCTGTCTTATCTGGTTCTATGTAACTTGTACATCTGTTTTCTGATAGACATCTGGACTCGCATCTTGCGGCACACAGGTAACTGACAGCAGAGACGTGCTACTTCCTGACTAGATATTCTCACAAAAATGACACTGAGATGGAGAAGTACATGTTTTTACAGACTAAAATTGTTACCTAGACCACTTTCTTCCACAATTACAATTTATCATTGCTTTCTCACAGCATCCTGGTAAGAAGGATGACAACAAATGAAAGAAAAGGAGAAGTCTAACAGACCAACAGTTTCTTTGGTTGTCCCCTACATCCAGCAGTTCCTCTCCATCTTCTGACATGTACAGTAGAGAAAAAAAATAAAGAAATGAACTCATCTGACACAGCATCACACACTTGAAGCCTCAAAAGAAGACACGGTATATTCCAATCTTGCAAGTACCAATCTTTAACACATCACTTATGCTACAACTGCTGCCCAAATATTGCAGCTCTGCCCTCCCCACAGAAGTGCAGAGGGAACCTCACAAGCACCATAAAGACTGGGGCATTACTGAGGTGGAAGAGGACACTCACTCAGCCAGGCAGCTGCTGCTCCCAGCACTGCAGTGCAGATGCTGATGGGGTTTGACAGGGGTGATAAGTAGCAGCCAAAGCCAGTTCAGAGCAGGGAATTCCAGCACAGCAGAGATATCTCCAGAGCAGTCTTTCCACAACCCCTATCAGGCAACAATTAGCAAGATAGACTAGCTGAAAAGAGAAGTCAAAATCAAGATATGGCTAGTAAATTATTCCAAATCCAGATTTAAACCCCTCTCATACACAAACACACAAAATTAGGATTTTGAAGTGTTGTTTTAGTTAGCTGTACAGAAATAGTTAGACTTTCAAGATAAGCTAATTGCCTTTATGACAAAACAGAGTCACTGAACAGTCTGTCTGGCCTAGATATATATCCTAGATATAACATCTGCTGGAAAAAATAAAAAAAAAAAAAAACAGAAAAAACCCAACAACAACAACAACAACCTTATGGTTTGGCCTGGATAAGAAAACCCCCAGAACCCAACAACAGTAATGCAAGACAGACAAAACCACTGATTTTGACATAAAGATTCCAAACTCTTCACCCAGTTGTGAGCAGTTCTTTGGATCAATGGCTCCCTAAGCAGGTTTCTGGCCACATCACCAAATCTAGAGCCAAATACTTTGCTGTTAAGAAAACTAGCATTGCATAATGGAAGTCACTGACATACCTTAATTCAGACCATCTGAGAATTAGGTCTCTAATTTTATTGCTTTCATCACCTTTATGTTTTAAATCCTCTTCCAATTTTAATTAATTTGTCTCCTCTAGCCTCTCTGGCTCAAAGTTCTTTGAATAAAGATGGGAATAGGAACACAAAGAGGAAGCAGATTTTTTACTCCAAGCCCAGCCAGCTTCAACAATTTTAGATAAAGGAGACTTTTAGGGCACTGAATATTCTCAATATTGTTATGTGTTTGGGTTTATTATCTGGGTTCTGTAGTGGATTATGTTTCATATGGGTATCCTGATGCCTTATCTCAAGCCTTGCATTAACCGAATTTTGTTTTTTCTCAGCAAACACTGTAGGGGAAAAAGAAAAGCTCAAAGCATGAGTGCCAATCTGGTAGAAACTGCACAGAAATCTGTTAGAAATCCCACAAGAAAGGAAAGACTGTACAACTGTCCTCTGCAGAACACAGTGCTCATTCTTCATGGCATCTTATACAATCCATACTGCCTCAAAACTCTTCACTTCAGCTCTGACCTAGGCTCTCACTCAGGTAACCTCTGACTCCTCTGCTCCTCAGGCACAAAAACCTCTTAACTGAACACAAAGGGCATTTTCTGTGGGCTTAATCTGAGTGGTCTGGAGATAGAAATGAAAACCTGAGTGCTGCTTTCATTCCAGGGCGTAGTTTAGAGAGGTTTTCTCAGTGCACGTCATTATCATGTGCCTTCCCTATAATTCATCACATGTTCAGACGCCAAACAAATTATCCTGTAATCCAGTGGGAAAGGATCAAAGCTGGTACTTTCTGCCTTATTGCATTTGCTTCCGGAAGTCAAGGAGGATATATCTGTGATAAGAATGCAGAGCAAATGATCACACAATATGGCTTTGAAGCAGGGATAATCACAGCAGAGCTAAATTAACCTGGATGCTGATTTCTTTTTCAAGGAAGATTTTTTTGAACAGTGAGTAGTAGGAAGATCTGCTTCCCACATGGACTGCCAGAGCAGCAGGACAGTGGTCTGGGGCAGTGCTGAAAACTCCTTTCTATATTCATAGTTCTGCTGGTCAAGTTTTGAACTGGGCAGGCTGTGTAAGAAAAGCTCCCTAATTCATCTTTTTGTGGTGAAAATTTGGGGGATTTTGATTAAATTAAATTTTGAGGTATTGCTAATCAGTGGAGCAAGACTTGTACAAGGTCTGCCAATACACGTTTTTGTTACCAAGATGATAGCAGAACAGTGGCTGACACTCAGATTCCCTGGTGAAGCTCAAATAAACTATTAAGCTATAGACATATCAAACTATATCTTACACATTTTAGAATATCACTTGCATATTGTACCATGTTAGAGGCAGAAAGTAGAGCCACATTTTAAAATTCATGTTGTTTTCTAGCTCCTTTGTTACCTGTGTAGGGGTTTAGTCAGAGAAGCAGAAAACAAGAAGAAATGTGGAAGCACTGTAATGGTCCTGCCTTACAGCAAGGGATGCATTATGATAAATCTTAAACAAACAAGATGAACTAACTCTCAGCAGCTCAGATCTCTAGCTGTTAAATTTTTCCCTCTTCATAGATCAGAACTTGGGAAAATTCTGGATGAAATTTCTGGATGAAAGATTTAACAATCAAGGCAGGAGGACCAAGGTAATTCTACAGCCATTTTCATATGTTTCACTTAGTGATAAAACCAGCTTTCTCTGTGTTTCTTTCTAGTTCCATAATGTGTATTTTCTTTTCAATCCATTCAGTCTTCAGCTGTGGTAGAAAACAAGAAAACAAGCCCCCAGGACATTACAAGTATACAATTGTATATGTGATACAATATGATACAATTTTAATTGCAGGCACTTCTTATTTGGAATATTTTCTCCTGTTTGGAAAAAGTACTGTAGTAAGGAACAGGCCTGTGGATCTCATCAATTATAGAGCATTCTTATTCCCAGGTAGCACTGATTGCACAGTTAGGCTTTGCTCCAAGTACTAGGGCAAAGTGGAAACGTAACATTTTTACACTGGGGATGCATATCAATGTAAACAAAGGGACAATATAAGCGTGCACCACTGAAAATCATAGACGTAAGCATTCAGACCTCTCACCTTTTAATTTGCTACAAAGGTAATTAGCAAAGACAATTATGAGATAAAGGCAATTTATTTTATGGATAATTGCATGCATTTCTAGTATGAGTAGATTTAGAATGGTTCACAAAAGTATTAAAGCCATTCATCTCATAAGCTCGTTTCCTGACTATTCAAGGTTTCTTTCCCCACTCAGTAGTCTCAGCTTTGCCAAATGATATCCAATGGAAATTTGTACCAATACTTTGGGCACCGTGGCTCAGCAGTTACAAAAGCCTGATATATATTATCTAAAACTACGAATTACCCTGCATGAGATGTTTTTGTGAAGCAGTAACACAGTGCTTTAATTCAGCCACGCATCGCAATGGCCACTTCCTCTACCACTTAACGGGAAAACATAACATAAAACAAGATACCTCCTTTAAAGTTTGTGCCATTTAGAAAAGTTTGAACTTATTGCAATACCAAAGCAGTACTGTTCTGGCTTTTGCTGAGAAGTGCTTGCTCTGCTTCTGACTCTGCCCCTCACCAAACAGATTGAGGGGCAGAATAAACTGGGAGGGACACAACCAGACAGATAACCCAAATTAACTAAAATATTCCATACCATGTAGCATCGTGCTCAGCAACAGAATGGAAAGGAAGGAATTTTAGAGGGGTTGACATGTCTTTTCCTCAGGAACTGGCTGGGCATTGGTCTACCTGTGGGAGGGCAATGGGAATGATCACCTTTTCATCATTTATTTTGTTGCCTTCTTACCTCTTTTTCCACTTATCCTTCACTTATGAAACTGTTTTTTGGTGGGTTCCCCCCTCCCCCCCCAGTATTCCTTATTTCTCCTCTTCCTTTCCTCCTCTCCTGAACCACAGGCAGGGTAGAGGAGTAAGTGAGGGAGCAGCTCTGTGGTGCTTAAGTACCCACCATGGTTAACCCACTACACTAAGCACTGAAAATAAATAATCAATAGATGACTGATGCAAAGGGCTGAAAGGTAAATTTGGTATAAACTCCTAATATCTAATCACAGAAAAAGACCACAGAAATGTTCCAAGAAGCCATAAGTGAAGAAAATACACAGCAAGAGTACAACAAAAATTGGAATGACGAATGTGCTCTCTGATGTATTTGGGAGGCAGCCTGTCAGCATGGTGCTATGATAATAAATAAATAAATAATACTGCATTTCATTTATGCAGTGCCCTTCAGTGACAGACCAAGGTGCTTTGTCAGGTGAAACACAGCAGAAGCAAAACAGTGCTGGTACATCAATGCTTTTTCAACACGGATGCAAAAAGGCCCCAACAGAACTGAGTTCAGTAAAAACTATTTAAAATAAAGGCAAGTCATTATCATGGGAAATAAACAGAATCCGCTCTTGACAACTTCAAGTTAGAATTAAAAAACAGTCAAGGGGAAAAAAGGCTTGTAGAAGTCAGTAGCATTAACAGCCAAGATCAGAGGTGATCAAAGTAGGAAGCAAATGAATGTTTATGCAGTTATGCATGTAGAGCTGTAATGAACTAATTTAATACAGCAGCTTTCATGCTCCAGGTATTTCCTAAGGAATAGGTTTAATCCATATTAAATACAAACACAAGGCTCAGAGTCAGGCACTAGTGTAGCAGAGAGTAAAAAAGAGGTTGGAACCATGAAATAGAACATGTCCACTCTCATTAGCATTTCACTGTTACAAAATGTGCCCTGGAGTTGGAGTTCAGAGTCCAAGATCAGCTCAAGTGGTTTACTGATGCTGTCCATGGTTTTAGACTCCGGAATTCTTGATTCCACTTGAAAAAAGATTGTATTATGTATATATTATACTATAATTCACTTAAGGACTGTACTTGTAACTATTTGTCAGCAAAGGCTGGAGGCACAAACGGTATAAACAAAGCCCTGAATCTGTCAAACTACCTCCAATGACACACATGACACTTGTTAGCTTTCAGTTACATAAAGTCAAGATGATTTCCTCAATACAGCCCATCTATTAATGCAGCTATTCCAGTAGACTTTTGTGATATAAGGTGCATACAACTCTTCAGGTTATAGCAAAACTCTCAGAAAAAAGAACCAACTACAAGATGAAAAGAAGTCAAGTTGATTTTTGAAGGGATAACTGTCTATAATTCATCATTTATTGAAGACCTGGAGCTGTGTGCCATGAGCACATCGTGGGCTGATGGCAGAGGAAAGGAAGATGACTCCCGGAGTGTGCAGGGCTCTGGCACTCCAGGCAGGATGGACGAATCTTTCATTTGGTCTATTTAATACTCATCTATTTTAGCTGATCACTTTTGATTAGTGCTGCAGTTTTCACTTTGTACTTTGACTAGAGAACTCTGATGAATGCAAATGGGGTGAAAAAGCAAATTATAAAGGTCACAAGAACAAAAAATGGATTTCAATAAATCAAGCCCTATGAGAAGTCATAGCAGCCCAGTAAAGTTCCCACTAATTGGAAAAGGGGAAATGTAAAAAGGGAAAAAAGGAATACCCAGAGAACTACAGTTACATTGCTGGAGAGCCGAGACCCATTCACATAAGAGGGGTAGCTGCTAATCCTTAACCACTGCTAAGAGACAGAGATACTCCTCTGTTGCTAGCGAAACAAGCACATTGACAGTCTTTTATCAGCACTTCAAGTTTGTCTTGTTTCCTTAGGATTTGAAAAGTGTAGAATTTGTCATCCTGCCAGTCCTATTACATTATCACATGAATATTATCACCCAACAATTGCACACAGGGCTGGGCAACTTTCTTTCCTCTGTATTTGATATGTGAGGTACTTCTCCCACTATTTGACATGTAAAGTTTGAAAATTCAAAGCAGCCTAATGTATTAGTAGTATAAGTACACAAATCCAAATATCCCACACTCTGATTGGATTCATTCCACTCATCTGAGAAACTAAAGCAGTCACTTCCATCTTCCTCCACAGTCAAAGTCCAGAGGGCAACTCAGTGCATCAAAGAGAAGATTTGAGCTGTGTTTCCAAGTGCAAATGTCACACTACAAACAATGCTATACTGTAATTTTACATCATAATTATGCTCTCTTCATATCAAATATTCATTGAAAAGAGACACACGTACTCCATCAAGTTATGAAAGAAGACTGATATAACATTGATAAAATCTCAAGATTGTAATTTGAATTTCAGGAAAATTTGCATGTCTGAGCTTCCAGCTCTTGCTCAAAATGAAACGCGTCTGAAAGTTGTGTGGTGCATCCATGAGTGTAGGAGTGAAAAGCAGAGGGTCTAAATGCTGCTCCTACAGGTGTTGTTAAGCTGCTGGTTGATCTTAGGAAAGCCACTAGTCCTTTCTCTCTCTCCCAGCTGCCCAAATTCCAGCTGGAATTATATTTCCTGAAGTGTACCTACAGGATGCAATGTAAAAAACATTGTAATAACAGTAAAGACTCCTTAGGTACTCTCCTAACTATGTTAATGTGCCTAAATCAACTTCACATGCTGATTCCAATTCTAGAAAACATCTGCTGCCTTCACTCACTCCTGACTTCCCTCTTTCAGCATTTTCTGCAGGTTTAGGGCTTATCTCTTATGCATATTGATCATGGTTTCAGCAGTTTCAAGTTAGTTATTTTTGACACCAATAAGGTTCTGAAATCAATTCACACTGAAATCTGAGCATGAAAGCCAAAGGAAATTAACCCAATGAAGCATAGGACAAAATTATACAGTTTACTCAATTTAAGTCACTCATGAGTGTCCATTACAGGTGTAAAATAGCAGAAAACTTTCAGAACTGAAATTGCTTCCTTAGAGCAACAGGCTTACTGCTTCCATTGTCCTGAGAGACTAAAAAAACCAGAATAACATGGTGTAATGCCAAAAAGCATCTTCATTTTACAGAAATGGAGAGCATGACTGAATATGAGTTCTTCTTATCTGCAGCTTTTGAAATTTAAATTTTGAATGAGCTGGAATTTAAAAGTGGAACCACACTTCTCAATTCAAGGAAAATATTTGCATTCAATTTTTCTGTTTTTTTAAATTAAGGAGAAATTTAAAAATGTATTATTACTAAATAAATCCTTATCCTTTTGTAATACCCAACCTATATGTTGGCACAGATTTTTTTTGTCTTGAAAGGAATATTTCTTGTGCCTGCCAAAGACACATACAATGGCACTGGAGTGGGAATGCCTCAGGTGCTGAGGTCTGGAAAATATCCAGCCACACAGCAACTTTATAGACATGAATCAGAACTGTAGGAATCTTTTTACGATTTTCAGTCATGGCACTCAGCATCTCTCATTAACAGATACACCAATTTTCCACTCCTCAATAGGAATATTTTTTGGCACTTCTCTCTCTCGTATAAATTATTGCTAATAATTAAAATGAAATTCTTAAGATGTGTGAGTTCATTAACTGCTTTAATGAGAAAGAACATTTTGGACCTTATTATTAGACTGTCATCAGTATCTGTTAGACAGTTAAATTAATAAAGTGATTATATTCAAATAACTCAGGCATTTGCATTTTATTTTTAACATTACCTGTCTCTCTAGCTTGCTCTGAGACTGGGGAAAAGTTGCTGGCCATGCAGGAGTACAGTCTGGGTGGATTTCAGTGCACTGAATGCCTGGACCTCAAAAGTACTCAGGGGCTGAAATAGCTGTGGTCTAGGTAAGGGCTACTGGAGCCTCAAGGAATGATTCAAGCAAGCAAGTACAGTAGAGACATCCCTTGAAAATAAAGATATTGTGGTCCCTTTAGTGCTAGAAAGCAAAAAGCCTGAAAGAAAAATGTAGAGAAGAGACATTTTTTATCCTTGAAAGCATCAAGATAAAGCAAGACACAGCAATAATTCTCTCCTGCACTGCACGCTTGGAATACCACCGACATTCTGTGAAAAACATCCACTGGCTAAAAGCAATATACAGAGTGGAACCAGAGCTCCAGATGTCTCCTACTCTTGTGAAAAGCCATGGGTGTTTTGTAATGAGCTCATCGTGCATCTTTCTCAAAAAGATCCTGCAGCTATGCAGGGGCCCTTCAGTGCTTTTCTGGGACACTGATGCAGTCAAGGCACACAGAAGAGACACACAACCTCAGCTCAAAGAGAGAAATGCTACTACTCTGAAAATTTTATGTCAGATGGGGGAAAAAATGTTAAAACATACATGCATAGATCATTGTAACTCATAAAATCTACATCTAATTTTAGTAACACATGTCTGCTTTATACATGTCCCTCAAACTGAAATTTCAGAACTGAATTTTTTGTGCCCAAATGTTATTCAAGACAATGCAAACAGCTTTTTTGCCTCCACCTCCTCAGCACTAAAGAAAAAAATCATGACTTTTCTTCCCTTTCTCATGTTTCACAAATCACAAGCTTCACAACAACAAATAAAAATGAAAGATAAACCAGACATATCCAGTGTGGCCTGCATGAACCAAATTAGATTTAAAATTTTGTAATCTTTAAAGCCAAACAAGATAAACTGCTGCTTTTTAAGAGGCTGTTAGATTTACCAAAGCCACGTGGAAAGAAACTACTTGAGTGAGATCTGTTGCTCAACAGAGAAGCAGAAAGGAGGAAAGGGGAAGATTTTTTCAATTCAATTAAGACATGGTTCTGTCTCAGAACTCTGCCTCTGTGGTGCCTTCTAGACAAGTGCAACTGATGAGGAATTTAAAGCACTGCTTCTTCTACTGAGCCTGCTCCAGTTACAGAACTCAGATATTTTCAAAGAGAAATTTAGCTGAAAAAAATAGCATAGCACCTGAACAACTGCTTAAATATTTATGCCACAGTTTATTTCTTTCTTCGGAGCTGCACTTAGCTGCACAATTGACTACTGCAGCAGTTACATTCAGATTGATCCCAGGGATAATTATAGGAACTAAGTGACGTATTCAGAGCTGCCATCGTTTGGAAGTAGTGTTGGATGCTTTGGCTTGAACCAGTGCTGTCCATCACTGCGAGGCTCCATGAGAGCTCTCTTTTGGTGGAGTGGGGGAGGAACCCCCACAGAGAACGGCCCCAGTGGTTCCCCTGCCAAGAGCTCTCACGAGAATATCCCTCCTATCTTGTGAATATCCATCCTATTCACATTCCCCTTCCACTGTTCATTTAATCACAGTAACAAAACTGCAACTGATGCATGTGACAAGCTCAGAGCCCAAAAAGCCTTTTACTGGAGCTGAGAGAGGAGGGACAGTGTGAGCATTGTGTTATAAATCAAAAAAATCCAACAGGCATCCCTGCAGCAAACACTCCTCAAAACAACTTTGAATCCAGCTTGATGGCAGATAAACAAAGACGAAGTCCCAACCAAACAGCAGCTCCTCAGGGATTCCAAATGTGGTACTGATGCGGAGCTGGGAATCAAACCCCACAGGCAGGCAGGAAAGATCTGGAGCAAAATTCCAATTTGTCATTCTGGAATACTCTAACATAACATTAGCCCCAAGACAAGTGCACTTTAAACATTATCTGGCTCCTCACAGTCACACAGCTAACCAATAACCCATTTCAAATATCTACCAACAATCCTTGCAATCACTATTCTAAAATACAACACATTCTTCTCTATTCACTAAAGCAAATCTCATCAATGACCGATCCACTTATACACTGTAAAAAAGGAAAGGAATGTGTGTTTTGGCCTAATTATTCTTCCTCTCACTGGGAGATGCTGCTTAAATCATTCATCCAGTTACATGTGGTAATCAGAACTAAGACAAAATTGTATGTACAGCATTACATCTTTGGTTTTCTGTGGGAAGAACACCAGTAGTACATAGAATTATTTCACTAAGTTATATCAGTTACAATACTACATTTGTGTTTGGAAGTTTGAGTCTTTTTCCATAGAAGTGTCGCAGGTATTTCTGGACAGAGAGGTGGTATCTTCCATAACAGCTTTTTTGAAGTAGGAAGTGTAATTGCATTTAATATCAAACCAGGGTTTTATCAATGACTGTAGTTCAAAGTGAGAAGTCATTCAGATTCTGTACACTGAATTAACTACCTTTTTATTGAAAAGCTGTTGACTCTAATGATATATCTATCTTTAACAACTCAATGAGGAATATTAAGGATAGGCTGAGATTCTCCAACCTAACTCAAATTATGGCATAAGAAACCTGTTCTGATTTAAAGTAACATTATATTTCACAAGGCTTTTAATGGGCATGTTTAATTTATGGCTTAAAATAACTACAGTTCTTCAATTTAAAATGCTGTTTCTTGCTATACCTGTGATATACTACATGTTCATATCTTCCTCTGCACATCAGCCGGTTTCATTTTAGAGTTCTAACAAGCCTTACACAGGGCTGGTTACTGAGTTACATACCTGCATCCCAACTAGATGCTGTCACTCCTCTTCAGCAGGTGAAGATGATCTAAATTTCTACCACAGATTTAAAGTACCAGAAACAGCTACTTCAAATCCACTGTTCTCAAAAAAAAAAAAAAAAAAAAAAAAAAAAAAAAAAAAAACCACACCNAACCCTGTACAGAAAAGCTGAAATACTTCAACATTTACTAATTTTTTTTGTTCTGTAAATGCTCAAGTCAGGGAAATATCAGGATTATCATGCCATTTTGATCAGGATATTTTAGGAACACATCAGTGAAGAGCTACTGGTTCAAGTCCAACTATGAAAGTAGTGAATGTGGCTCCCTTTGAAAACACAAGGTATCTCCAGAAATTTTATTTCTAAAAGGTAGCTTTTCATATTAGAAATATTCAATATGATAAAGAGATAAAGGGCAAACAAAATTAGGTGAGAATTTGGGCTAAATTCTACACATTGTGCTAGAAACAAGGGGGTGGTAATACGAAAATGTGAAAGCACTTCATTTTGATGTTTTGGGTTTTTTTGGTATTTCATTTCAAACCTGTCAAAAACCCCATAGTCTTTTCCTGAGAAGGGAATATCCATGCATGGTCCTCCTCTGCAGGTTCTGCAGGATAATACACTTCCAATTATATCCAAGTGCAAGACACAAAGGAAGAAGCTCTCAATGAGGAAAAGTAGGGCAGCTATTGGATCTTTTACCTTCAAACCCCGCACTTCCATTCATTAGTGATTAAATTCCAGTTTACATAAACAGCAAATTACAAAGACCACCAGGAGTCTTCTGTATTTCTACTCATGATGTTCTGTACTAGCAAATCCAGGGGCTATACTGCTTTGTGGGGAGTTCTCTCTGCAGGGAAGTGATTTTAATTTCTGAAGTTCTTCCTGACAGAGAACCTCCCCTGAGAAAAGGAAGTTCAAGGACAGAGTTACAGCTTGCAGGGAAGAGCAAAGGCAGGCAGGAGTGAACTAAACTGTGTCTGCACTGGACTCCAGCTTTTCTGAGGACTGCTGTATTTCCTCTTCCAAAGTGATTGAGATGATTCAGTTTCTAAAGAATCACTACAATGGTTTTTAAACACAATTTCTCTAGGCAAAAAATTTTGCCTGATGCCTACATTCTAACAGGAAATTACAGATTAACTGCCATTGGAAATTTCACAGATAATAAAAACATCAGGCCAGACAGTATGCTTTGTGTGTCTTTGTCTTGTGAAGCCATTTGACACAAGAACTCTTGTGGATTTTGCTATCTCTAACCTTTTGACACTTTCCTTCTGTATCAGTTATCAATATAGGAAAAAATAGTATATCCTAATTTTTACACTGATTTAAAATAGAAGGAAAATTTGACCAACTGAACATCAGCATGAATTAAGATACAGTAAAAAGCATCCCAAACATTTAAGACAGGTCAAACCCAATTATCTCTAAAACAGCTTAGAGGGACTATAAATATGCATTTCAGCAGGCAGGATATTTAACACTGAATAAAGGGAAGATGCTGAACCCTCCTTTTTGGACTCTGAACTCTGTGCAATGAAATGCAAAATAAAGAGTTAAATATTAAGTTTAAAAAAGCATAGGGATTGCTTTGCTTAGCAGGAAGTGGTCAACAATTATCTATTTGCATTATGAGCCATTAACTGGGGAGCAGACTTGTAGGTTCAGAAATACTTTAATGGAACAGCTGTCAGATAAAAGGGTGGCTGCAGAAATATGTATTCTTCCATTTGTAATGCTGATGTCTCTGTGAGCATCTGTCTGCAGATCAGTCTGATCCAAAGGCCACCAAAGAGCATAGTAATCTTTTCAGTGACTTATGTGGCACTGGCACAGACTCTAGACAAATTTAAATCAAGACTGGCAACCTCTAGATAGATGCTGCTAAATCCTGTTAAAATAGATTTAATTAGGCTTAATAACCTGAATTTGTCCCTAATGTGTCAGGTAAGTTGTGCTGCTCCAGAGATCACCATGGTGGGTTAATACTGTGGTATTAAAGTCTCCTCTGCTTAATGCAATGCCATAATCCTTCACTAAGATCATTGTCATGGCTGTACATCAAAGACATAATGGTTATATATTATTAGACAAAGTCTTCTTTAATGTTAGATTTGGCAAAAGTGGTTTTAGTGCTTAAGTAAAGAGTTTCAGCCAAATATTCCATCAATGGCTTCTTGTCATAGAGTTTTGTGTAAAATGTTTGTCGTTTGTTTGCAGTTTCTTTAAATTTATTTGATTGTTATTCAGTATACAAAGGGCAATTTAAAAAGCGCTCGAGGTGTTTTATGGGCTATTAGATATGAAGAAACCATGCTCTAATAGTCACCGTATTTGTACTATGCTTTAACCTAACAAATTCTCATCTCCAATTTTAGTGTTTTACCTCCATATTTTACCTTGTTGGCATCTTTTCTCTGCCCAGGGCTGCATTAGGGTTCAGTACCACTGAGTGGTGAGACTCAATCAGTCCCGTACAGTGGAAAAAAACTTAGGCCCCACTAGAGAAATTAGCAGCCCTCTGTTCAGACACAGGCACCGTCCTATTCTACCACGCCTTGCTGGTTTTACAATTTTGTATCTATTCTGGCAGCAGTAACAATTATTATAATGATATATCATTCTAACTGCATACAGAGTCCAAAGAGAGATGGTGACTGAAAGAAACTTGACAGAAAGGACAGGAGAAAATGTTTACTGCATCAGTACAAATTTCTGTTTAAAGTCACTAAAAACTAACTTTAATCAAGCTGAAATTATATTTGTAACATCAAGACTCACACTGAAATTGATTTTGTTTTTTTATTTGGTCACCTTCCTTCCACTGATATTAAAATAAATCCTCCCAACCAATACTTCTCACATCTTCAGAAGAGGGGGCCATGCTAACATAAACTCACTAGACTGAATATCTCAGCTGGTAAAACCCTTCGTCAGCTTCACACTTCCATACTTTACATACAGCAACAGTCTTATCTTCCAGACTAAGAAGATTCATGCTAATAAGCATGCACTGATACAGTATATTGTAACAGATCCAAGCATCCACATGTCTAATGCAGACACAAAATGCAAATAAAGACTCCGGTGAAGGCCACAAAAAAAGTTAATGCTTTAAAAGTAGCTATCAACGGTAGGAAATACTTAGATAATAAGGGAGATTTACACAGCAAGATTAGGACTTTAAACATTCCAAAGAGATCATTTGCTTTCTATGTATTAAAATCCTATTACATAGGAAATTAACAGAAAAGTACTGAGAATTCTAAATCTCAAAAACAAAGCACTGCAGAGCATACAAATTAGCACTAAATTAAGAGGAACTGCTGTGCAATCTGACAAAAGAATGCAGTGAAGCTTCTAGCGGCACAGTGTGCTGAAACAATCAAGTGAAACAGTGGCCCGAAGGACAGGAAAGGACAGAAGTTCTCTCCCTGGAGACAGAAAGCAATGCCCCATCTCAGCAACACGCACTGGTGTTCACTCACTGGGTGAGCCAGAATAAGTCAAATTTATAGGGCTAGTCTTCCTTCCTGGGGCAAATTGCCACCTCACAACCACAGATAAGGCAACCTTTATTATCCCTTAATTTTCTCAGTGGTTCTCAGAGTAGGACCTCTGCCATACATGCATTCCCCTGAATTCAGAGATCCCAGAACAGCCTTAAGATCAGTCTGTCCCTGGGGGAATTAATGAGAAGTACATGGGGAACAGAATTTAATGACAGATGACAGTGTGAAACTGAATGCTCTAATTCCTTTTTTTGGGCTGATACAATGACTAAAGCAAGCAACGTTGAACAAAAGAACAGAGGACTCAAACTGCAATAGGCAAACCATGGGAAAGAGAGGACTCAAATGAGGTGCAGTAGTGTTTCCAGATTTTAAACAGTAAAAACCCAAAGGACTGAAATACCTGGCTCTTTAAAAGTCTAGGCAGAGAGTTGAATGTTATATTTACAATAATACTACCAAGAAACCAAAACCTGTCTTGCACATGACAACTGAACTTGGAAAATAGATGCCAAAAAACAAGGAAAGCATCTTTATAAATCTACTAATTACCAGATGAAGAAAAGAGGGAATAGGACATGGTGCTTCATTAAGTAACTTTTCTTTGAATGTTGTGCTTTAAATACATGGGACACAAAGTAAAAGAAGAAAGATCAGTAGTTTAAGAAATATGTTTCAATTAGAGATATGACTCTTCCAAGGTATGCAGATCCAGCTTCAATTTCAGGAACAAATTATATATATATAAAGATATCATTTGGTGACATCAGGGTTACCATGAGAGGAACAAAGAGGTAAGATTGGGCAAGTCCTTTGTGAAGTTTTCCTTCTCAGGTAGTGTGGGAAGATGAACAAGTTAAAAAACCCCTGAACTTTCAGGATAACCAAAATAAAAATATAAACCTATAATCTGACAAGTATTCAGGGATGTTGGTGACATCACCAACAATAATGGCCCATGAGAGGAACTGCAGGTTCAAGGTTCCATTTCCTTATGACAGTGCTGGAGTATGGTCCTTCACCCCACCCCTCACTCAGGCTTCTGAAAACATCTGTAGAGAACAGTTTTCAGTCTCCAACAGAACTATATATGCTGCCTTCTGAAAGCCTCCATACTGTTCCTTTGTCTTGGAAAACATAAGGACTCTGGAAAACACAAGGTTAGAACTCATCTGACTCAGTCTCTTCTTGGGAGCTAAGGCTCCCAGTTACCTCTTCAAGCATTTTTCTTTCTGTAAAATCAAATGACAGGGAAAATCTGTTGCATAAGACCTCTTCTGAGAAGTTTGATAACACAGGGAGGGTTGTTCCATGCAGGGTCTCAGCTTCAGCATTTACCTGTTTCAGCTGTTCAAACTAATGTTTTCAGAGTTTTACTTCAGAATCCAACATGACAGCTTTCCATACGTGTGTGGGGTACTTAACTTGGGTTATAGTGTGATTTTATAGTAGTTTGAACAGTTTAGAGCAATGCTTGGCAAAGGCACTAATTATAATCAGATGGCTTTTTCAGGCAATCATTGGACATAACTGTGTGCACGGAATGTTCAGCCCAAGAGTCCTCATTTCAGACAGGACCTCTTCTGTGAGAGCCACATACATACTTCTGGCCTACAATTACAGTAACACAGAGCAAGCAATTACCTGGACCACGTATAGCAAAAACCCACCAGCATAAAGTCACGTAAAGCCAAGCTGAGAAAATACAGATCTAATTTTAGCAAGATATGGAAGCCTTGAGGTACGGTTTTTCAAACGACCAGTGATTAAGTTGAAATGCTTGTCCTACCTGATTTTGGGCAAAAGAAGACAAAAACATAAGAGCACTAAGGCTTCAGTAGGTTCAAAGTTCTTAGCTATTCCTTACATCAGACTTTTTTGTATTAAACTATGATCACAGCATTTCTTACTTTGATTGCCTTAAATATAATAAAAAAAGAATAATTGCCACTTGAAGATTTCCAGTAATTCTCATTCCAGTGTAATTAGATGTAATGATTAGAATCTCTTCTATTGCATTGCACTTTTTCCTTAGCACCAAGGAACAGTGATACAAGTTATTTGCATAATTAGCTTCAGTTAAATGAGGAACACAGCTTAACACAAGAGTTGCCATTGCTTCCATTGGAGCTCCTCAAACCTCCTGCGTACACCACAGTGTTGTGCAATGACTTGGTAAACTGTTTGTGTCACGTCATTATCCACAGAATTTATTCTGTTAAACACAGTCTTCTCAACCAACTTATCCATAGGCTGGCTACCCCCAGGTTCTTTCAGGGAAACATTCCCTTTACACCCCAAAGACAAAGTCATGCTTCAGTATTAACTACTGGTAGGCTGCCTGCCTCACCCATCGAGTTTCAAGCACAAGCAGGACAGATTCAGCTTCTGATCATTTCCTGAATCAAGAGTGGATCTCTGCACTACATGCATCATAAATATTTAATGTATGTCAGCATTTGGAGTTAATAAGAATACTCCTAAAAACCCCACTAAAAATTTTGTAATAAAGTTCTCATTTACCAACATATAAGAACATTTAGATTCCAATTTTTTGGACCATTAGTCCAAATTTTTTCAATAAGTTATGCCAAAAAAGTTACCAGGAAAAAGTAATTTATAGAATGATTTTTGCTTACTAAATTTTAAAAATAGAAACAATGTCAGCACATGAACAACATGCCAATAAAGCAATATACTCAATTTTCTAGTCACATTGGAAGAAAATAATTTCAACTTAAAGAAATACGGATGATTTCTTTACTCTTTGACTCTCACTGAACGCAGCTAAATGACAATGATGCTCTTGTTCAAGGTCTAAATTATATTTTGATCTATGTGTTCTGTATCTGGCATCCCAGGACTGCGCTGCAACATAGCAGATGCTTCTTCTCCTCGACCTTTCTTTCATTCCTCTTGGATAACACTGTTGCTAATTTGCCCAGCAATTGATCTCCACCTCCACCCTGCTCATTAAGCATTGCAACAGCAACGACTGTTCCACCCAGGGCTAACAATAAGCAACAAAATCGTTTAACTGGTTATAGGTGAGGTTTTGCTACAAGGAGAGCTACCTTCAGAAGCTGCATTTAAAAGCTGCCCCGTGGGGCTGTGGCCACAGAGCAAATGCAGCAAGAGAAGTTTGCCTGGAGCCTCCACTGCAGCTCTTGGAGGGATCTGCAGCACGCAGCCCAATTTCGGTGCTTCTGTTGTTCTTCTCTAAAGCAGGGGTAACAAGTATTTCTCCTTTTCTCTGAGTGCTGACATGAACTTTCATGCATTTACCATTTCTCCATACTTGTGGTTAACTGAATGCCCCGTTCCTGGTACACTGAAACTCAGGTGTAATGGGGAGAGAAGAGTTTGATGCTTCATGTTATGAACTGATGCTTCAAAACCAGAAAGTACAGCAAGAATTGGTCTGGGAGAAGAAGGAAGGAGGATGGAAGCTTCTTATATGGTAGAATTTTCTTATACCAAACCAGTCACATGGTTAGAGGTTGGCACATTTCTATTCCATGATGGAAACAGCTTTTTCAGATTGATACTCTTTAAAAAAAAAAACAACAAAACAAAACTCATTTATACAGCTACGCACTGGAAATTGTTCCAATAAACATTTGGGCCAGTGCAAAGGAGCTCTCAAAAAGCCGTTGTAAGAGGCATTCCCTGCTCAGATCAGGAATGAAAAATAAAACAGAGAGCTAAATCTTTAATATCTTTGGCAAGAGGCTGTTTAAATGAAAGCCAAGTCTGGCTGTGCAGCTGGAGACTCTACTGTTGGAACATGTTAAATATTTACAACAAAACTAGGCTGCCCCCCTCCTAACTGCAGTAGATAACCTGGCACAGAGAAAGACATCTTGTCATGAAATCTTTCTTATGGAACCTATGAAATAACTTCAAAGGGAAAACATTACATTAAAAAGACAGAAAGATACTCTGAAATTCTCTAACAGCGACTTCCATGTTGGTTTAGCCTTTACAAACTAAAGCAGTTGATGATTCTATTAGCTTCTCCACCACCTTCTCCATTTTTTCCTACATGGTGTAAGAGCAGCTGATGAAAAATAGCAGGTTAGGTAACCAGGGAAATGCTCTGTCTAGCAAAGCATCACAAGACTTTTATGGTTCAAGAAGGTCAGGATGAATACATCCTGTTACATCAATTCAAAATAAACCTCTGCTGTCTCACATCACTCACTCAGCTCATTACTCATAATGTAACTCTATTCCAGCTTGCTCTGCTTTTCAGAAAAGTTTCTTTGCAGCTTACCTTGGTCAGGAAATTTCATAAATACCGACTGACCTTGCTCTTTAGTCATTATTTGCTCTTGTTTTAATTACAATAACTTATTCACTGCATTTCTGTACTTTTTACAGATCTGCTATCTATATTATCTGTTTCCAATTTCTCGGGTATTAGGAAACATTCAGCAATTTTTGTGCAATGTCTTTTTCACTGTATGTGTTCTTCAAAGTAGCAGGCTACTGATATTCACACAGTAAATCAAAAAGCAGATTTATTTTCAGAAGGATAACATAAATGAGCTAGTCAGCATGATGCTAAGTCTTAATATAAAAGTTTTAAAGATTTAACAGATACTTATTTGGAATCATTGCTCAATCCCAAAGCACTTTTGGCAAACGTGGATACCAGCCTGGAAAATTAAAGCCTGGTCCTTTATGTGGCTACATCTGTACCCTTAGCTCAGAGCACGGGGGAGACCAGGCAGCATTTGTGGATATCCAAGCCTTTGCCACACGCTTCCTTTTGCTAGCAGGGATGAGCTGGCTCTGCCACAGGACTGAGCTGGAAGCCACGTGCGCGTCCTGTGGGGACAGCTTACAGCCTGGCAGCAACTGCTCTTCTCCAGCCTTGGCTTGTCCAGGCTCAGCTCAGCCCCAGCTGTGGCCCCGCAGTGTTTTGGGAAGCCTGGGGGCAGGGAGGAGCTCACTCCCGGCCGCAAAGGACATCACACACATCTAATGTACAAAGGACAAGGATCAGGATGCAGCTCACGTTTCCTCGCAGCCATTCACTCCCTCCTGATTGTACCCTGCAGATTTGTAAAGGCTGAAAGTTCATGGAGGAATAGTAGTGTTTAAGGCTAAGGAGAAAGCCCAGAACAAGGATCCTGCCGTCCCTTCAATGTTTACACTTTGTCAGCTCTGTTCAAACACGAGCTGTGGGACTCAACACAACTACTGTATGAAGTGCAATAGGCTGAGCTCTCCAGATGAGACAAATGATCTAATTACTGCTAGGAGGAGGTGCAGCAGAACTGGCAGAGACTGTGGCGTGGCTTGTATTGCAGGAACAGATTGGATTTTCTCATCAGGCTTACAAAGGGTCAGACTGCTTTCCGAGAACATGGTGTGCCAGCATTCCTAGGACAAACGCAAGTATTGCCTGTGAGCACTCCCAACAGCATCTGTAGCACACCTTTTATTGACAGTGAAGCAAAACAAAACCCCACAGTGATCAATTTTCCTAGCAGTAAGTTTACACAGGAAACAAAGACACCCTTTCCAGCCATCACTGGGAATCCTTGTCACATCAGAACGACAAATCTGTGAGACCTGAACAAAACACTTCAGGAGAGTAACTTACATCAAGAAGTGGGTGTTTTTAATTTAAGACTGAACTTCCAAGGTAAAAAAAGTCCGTGTGATTTGAGGCACCTTTTTCACAACCTTTTAGCCCTTCCTCAAAACAACTTGTAACACTTGAAAAAAAGGGGGTTTTTGCATGTCATCACAGCGATCCAACCCATTTTCACAATTTGAGGAGAAGGGGAAAAGTGAAAGAAATATCAGTGTCTCACTTGTCATAGCAAANAGTCATAATATTTTGCTTCCCATTCCAAAATGGGCTAAAACTATTCAGTGATGAGTATCTTTATGAGTTGTCTGTGCACTTGAAATTCTTAAAATTCTTACTGGCTGGCAGAGAATGTTCACCCAAGCTAGCATCAATGTATCTAAGCTTTATTCTTATGCCTACTACTGGTCACCGTCAGAGGAAGGATATTGGACCAGACAAACATTTAGATGACTTTGCATTCATAAAACCCAAAGTAAAATGAAGCTGGCACCTCCTTTTCTTTCTCCCCCTACAAAAAGGGCTAATGAAAGCTAAATCCTCCAGGTTTTGCTTATATTTACATATGCATAGGGAAAGAAATTTAATTATGTCAGCTGAAGTATAAAAAGCAAGAAAGTCTGTTGTCTTTCTTGTTCCTACAGCTTTTTTCAGCAAGAGATCAAAATACCTCCTAACAAGAAAGCACTTCACATAAGTACTATGTCTGTTTTATTGTCTAAACCAGGACTTCTTGTTGTGCATGTAATTCTTACTGTATTTAAAAACACATTTTAATGTTCTGACTAGTGCTAGCACTGTTCTGGGAGAAGTTCCTAATGTAGCTACCACTTAAGCTGTGCAACCAAATCTCAGGACTAGGCCAATCAACATTTTTTTCCCCCCCTTTTTGTATCATTACATGTGATACTCCTTCCCATTGTCCCAAAGAAGCTTTCCTAGAACTGCTTCAGAGATGTTCTTCTATCAGCTGCTTCACGTATGATGAAATAATCAACCTTTCTATGAGATTACCTTTATCTGCATTTTAGTGCACTCATCAACTTGATTAGGGAAGAGAGATCCAAATTCTCTACAGGACACTACACTCACTGAAATGAGTATTTCAACCACTACTGTATTTGACTGCTGTAATCCAGGAAGATTTAAGTACTCAGAATCAGCCAATGAGCAAATCTTTTTCTCCCCACAGGCTCCTTATATCCATGCTGCGTGCAAAACAAGCATTTATATTCTTCAGACTTTGTCACTAAACCAGCCAACCTTGTCTTTTATAGTTCACACTTCATAGTTCACTATTAAGTCCACACTTAATAATTTAAACCTGATACTTAAGAGAATGTTGTGTTTCCAAATACTGAGACTCTCAGGAAAAACAGGCAAAAATGCTACTCAGACATTTATTACTCTGAAGTTCGCTGCATTTTGTAAATCAGCAGTAATTAGAGAGTGTAAGGGCTCCTTGTATAGCCATTTTCTTTGCCAAAGTAATTCCACAAGTGGCTGTCCTTGCATCTATTGGCTTTAGGAGCTGATATACAACTTGGGTGTAAAAACCACCTACTTGCAAAAAAAAACTGATATAAAATCTTAATTAAAAATGTAAAATAGCATTGCATAACTATTTTGCTAAAAGTATATACTTAGGAGAAAGACAGGAATAAAAGTTGGGCACTGAGGTTGTGATTTGCTGAAGCTGAAGGCAGAATGTCAGGGAGCAAGTGATGTTTAGGATAAGGAAAGTTATCTGGGCCTTTGAATTCACACACTGATGTGTTCAGGATTCAGCGTCAGATTTTATCTTAGCTGCAGTATTTCCAGGAAAGTATTATACACATTATTATATTGTCCTGGAGGGATGGCACTACTGGACCTCCATTATCCTTTTTCTCAAAAGCTTTCTCATTATTTTTCTGGCTCTTTTTTGGTGATATTTCTAAGAATGGCACTACCAGCTGCTATTGCTTCAGGCTGCACAGAGCATTTGCACATACCCACTGCCAAGTAGCTGGGAAGCCACCATAGGAATACTATTCTATCATGTATTTGTAGACAAGTAATTCTTAGAAAAGATACCCTCGGTTATGACTCATTCCTTCCTTAATAGGTACACCATTATTACAAATTATAGCTCTCACAATGTGTGAGACCTAGCTAGTGCACTATAATTACAAATGAAAGCTAATGATTCCTCTAATCTTTGGCTTTTTTGTATGGTATCATCCTATTTAAGATCATAAGGAAAGTAATAACATCATGAATAAGAAGCACAGCTACATCCATCATTTTAAGAGAGGCCCCTTTCCCTCTTCTGTCTTACTGAAGGCAAGAGACAGAGAAAATGAAAGAAAAAACTAAGTCTTATTTCATATCTTGAGACAGCCAAGAGTTGCCAAGCCTGTTCCCCGCCAGAATGGAGGAAACACTGTCAGGTAACAAAACCCTAAGGCTTTGTCTAATATTCTCACTGCAGGAAACACCAGAGCTGCAGAGAGCTGTGAAACACGCCCATGGGTGGGGCCGAAGGCTGAAGTGCCCAGGCTGCCACAGGTACAACACAAATGACAGTCATTACCTAGCCAAGGGGGACTCACCCTCAGCACTTGAATTTGGTCAGTGCTTATGATTTTTAAAACTTTTAAACCACTGATAAAGCCAGCCCAAAATTGCAGTTCCCAAAGCTCAACCCAAATAACAACCCAAAAGAGAGATTAAAATCCAAGCCTACCTAGTAGGGAAGGACCCTTTTAAATACCCCTTTCCTCCAACTGCTGCCCCATATCACCCCTTGTGTCTATCCCATCATGACATGAATCTCACATTCAGGCCCAGCATTGACACCCCAAGAGGAACCAGTGCCAGTGCCCGATGATTTCACTGTTCTTTAAATGCCTTTTGACAGCACCCAGTATAATTTTTCCAGGAACTGAGGTTAGACTAACAGTTCTGTGGTTTCCTAGGTCTTTCCTCACACTCTTTTAAGTTAGAATATCATTGGCCACCTTCCAGCCAGCAGGAACCTCCACAAACTCCCAAGGCCTTTGGTAGATGGTGAAGAGGGGTCCCACAGTGCTCTGGGACGAGCTCCATCATGCTCCATGGACTTGTGAATATTGAGCCAGTCCCTTACAATTTCAGTGTCCACAAATAGAAAGTCTTGCACTCAAGATCCTCTGACAGGGGACCTGGCAGCCCAATCCTATCCACATTCCTAAAGACTGAGCCAAAACAAGAATTGAAAGCCTGCACTTTTTCTTCATCCTTAGGTGTGTGTGGCTCTAGGTGTGACAGATGCCAGTCGTGCAGGCCTGCCAGCTGTACCAAACTGCCCACTCCTCACACATCTTTTTATACACATTGGAATTAATATGAAGTACAGCATTGTGAAAAGAAAATATGACAGACGTCACACCTTTACTCATGCCGTAATCATAGACTGTCACAATGCAGGAAATTACTCAGTCATGTGAAATAGCCCCACTAGGGATAAATGAAAGGGTAATGTCATTTGATCAACTTTTATGTCCTTTGTAAGAGTTACAATTTCAAGATCAATCAAAACTAGATACATGCAGCAGGATATTTCAATACATTTTTGATCCATGCTTTTCAAGCTTCCTGTTACTTTCACATTCAAAAAAGACCACCACAGTTCTGCAGACAATGTGATGTATCTTAAAAGACTTCAGCTTCGCTTCCTGTATCTTTATGCTCACAAGCTGAAACACTACTAATTAAAAATTCTTTATTCAATCTGTGTAGCAAATAAGACACCCGAAACCTCTCAAGATTTAGCTCTAATGTAGGACAGGCAAACATTTTCCAGCACTGACTGCCTCCTAAAACCACAACTCCTTCTCCCTTCTTCCTACTACCCAGACACAGATTCTTCCCCTCATTTCTGTGGCAGGGAAATGTGGTGACACAGACCAACACAAACTTGGAGTAGACTCCACCAGACAGCCTCAATCTGCATGACAACTGCACTGTCTGAAAATATTCCATAAAATATAATTACGAGCTCAGCATAAACATTAAAAAAAAAAAAAAAAATCAAAGTTGTCTTGCCTGATTTGCCAGTGACAATCCGTTTTATTTATTGGGATGAATCTCCCTACACACTACACCAAAATTGAAATGTTCACATAGGAAATACTTGAAAACATTATTAAAATTATTAAAATAATGGCAATAGATAATGTGCCTTGGTCCTAATCCTGTCAACAACTTAAATACTCACTTGATTGAAGCTTTTGGGACCAAGGAATTAAAAAGGATATTAAAAAATTGGTAAGAGAAACCTAGACAAGATTTCAGAAAATAAAATACCATAGTGAATAATGCATGGGAAGATTTGCTGCATCCAATGTTTATTTAGTATAATAGTACATATGAGTTTACAATCTCACTTCCCTGACTGACTCATTTAGCTTCTGAGGTCTGACTAATCACCAGTAAATCTCTTGGTACTAGTTAAGGAAATCTCTACTAAGTAGAACATTTGTTAACACCATCCCCAATAAGCTGCAGCCATTACTGCTCACTCACATTAAGCTACAGCCATTCCCTGGCAGATGTCCTAGTAAAATACCCATCCCAACACACTACATTTCCCATTAAAGGAATAAATAATATATTCACTATTGAAATTAGATCAAAATATTGAAAGATTCATAAAAATCCTCCCACCTCATCTGGGAAAGAGGAGATAGACATTATCATAAGCACTTTACTTATTGCAAGACTTTTGCTAGCAGCACATCAGTGTCACAGCTGAATTATGTTATTCCAGAAATGCCAGCCTTCATAACTGCAAAAGTGACCACAATTTCAATAAACTGGAAGGACACATCAAGGGCCATTTAACATCAGGATGAAAGGAATATGGCATTAGCCTTCCATTTCTTCTCCACTCCTTCTCTGCCATTAGCTGCCTGTTTGCACTTCAAGATCAGTTAAAGTGAGGCTCACAGCTTGTCTTTAACAGTATTTTAGTGGTCTTCAATTCCATTTCACAGTCAGATCTCTAACACATTAGATCTACATAAATCAATTATTTGAGTGGCAATAGCCATGGTGGCTTAGACAGCAGCCACACACAGTTTCTCAGATATTAGTAGGCACCTGGCACAGATTCATCAGATACAGCCCCGCAGCTGAACCTGCAGTGGTCTAACCTCGCACAGTGCAGTGCTCCCTGTTCCCTCAGGAGCAAACAGGATGCAGGAACAAGCACCTGTAACCAGGAAGGCTGGAACACCTTGGCAGAGCATGCCCTAGTCAAAGCCACAGGAAAACAGTGGCTATGGACTGTGCTCCTACAACATTCACAAAGCTTGTTTTCTGAAACAAGTGCCATTGCATTGGGCACTTGGAAGCAATAATAGGGTTATAAAAATTTACAAGTGACCATGAATTTTCAGTCTGATCTTTCCATTAGGATTAATTCTAAGCAGTGTAATAGTCATAAAGCAGCCCCAGAGAGAAAATCATCTCTGTAATTAATTGTGCCATTTGACTAATAAAATAATGTGTATTTCCATTAACAAAACTGAACACAAACAGAATTGATTTTCAGCTTTCTTTGATGTAAACACAGCTTATTATCTTGATTAATCCTTCTGCAGGCTTTGTTTTCTGGAAGACATTTATCTCAAATAAAGCCACACACAAGCAGTATTTTTACCTTTATAGCCTCAGATATGATGTAGGATCCAAGACCTGATCCAAGAACATATTCATGTTACTAATGCTAAAATCACCTTGGAAGTGGATCCCTGTTAGTGAAGTGGCTGCATCAGCCCTGGGGCTCAGTACTAAGAGCATCAGTTCGTGGCAAACGGCCTGGATGCTCTGATCCGTGCCTGACGCGGAGGGAAGCGCTCCCTGCCACGGGGCAGCCTCGGGCACTCCGGGATTCACCATTCCCTTCTGACCTTGAAAACACCATTATCTTCACAGCCCACTCAGAATTTCCTGGGGTACCTGCTAAGAAGGTTTCCAAAGTGACATCAATTCTGTGATTCCGAATACTCTGTGATCTTCTTCCTTCACCTGGGTGCCCGTGCCCACGCACTGACTGCGGCTGCTGGGATCGCTCAGCCGGGCTGGGGCACCTCGGGAAAGGGATTTCAGAGCGGGCAAAACCTGCACAGAGCTTGTGTCAAACCCCTCCGAAGAGCACAACCATCCCAAAACTGATAATTAGGCTGAAATACTTCCCTCTGGTGGCAGAGTCTATTTCAGCCTATAGAAATAAGTGCTTTTAAAAATTCTTCTACTTGAAAATCCAAAATAGATTGTTTTTATTAACTGTAGAAACAGCCAATACTGTTCAATATGCAGTCTGATCATGGCTCGGTCCTTCTGCCCTCAATATCGTCTAAAGTGCACATCAACACAAAAATCTTAAAAGTACAGAAGATAACATTCAAAATCAGCAGGACCAAAGCCCACATTGAAGTGCTTTCCTAAATCAAATTTTGAATCAAGTAGCACACTGTTTAATTAAAGAACTTCATTTGCATTCCCACCTTTCACTGCATTTACAGCACATTGCTTAATTATATTTTCTAATCATGACAAGAGATGCAAAATCTCACTCACTACTTCTACTCCTTAATTTGCAGAAAACCTTTACAGTTTGCATAAATATTCACTGAAAAATAACTGACACACTGGAGATGCAGGAATATCCTTTGCGTATTTTCTAAACACACACTTTCCAAGTTAGAATTTCTCCAAATTCCTTTCAGACCCATCACGAAAACAGAACAGCATAGTGGGATGTACAGTAGCACAGTGTGGATGAGGGACATATAATCCATATTATAAAAGGTAAATTTGGGACTACCGAGGTAATCTTCACCAGTCTGCATCTGAAGTACCCCAGTGATAAACAGGCTGAATATATATTCTTTACCTTAAACAGTATTTAAAGGCATTGCAAACTACTCACTAATTTAGAACAAATTTTGTTTCCAGCAACTTGCCCTAAAATCAGCCAGTCCTTGTTCAGCAGTAATGCTGGTCTCCTTTTAGAAACTGCACAGAACAGCAATTCCATCATTAAACTGAATCATAAATGAATTACCTCAATTTTTTTCCCTGCACAACTTTGCTTTGTTTGTTATTGTAAAGGTTCTATCATCATTTAAATATGCAGCTTTAACAAATAAGTTTTCTTGTGCTCTGTTAATCTTCTTGCTCTTTCAAGTTTTTAAAGTCAGTCTGAAAAAGCTGTGTGCAATTGCTGAGCAGATGAGAATCCCTCCGCAGGGAGGATCCAGCAAGGATGAGAATCCCTCTGCAGGTAGTTCTCCCCACCAAGGATGACTTCATACTGCTTCAGGCCAGAATGCCCTTTACATTACTTACTTTTATTTTGTGTGTATTGCACCTCTTTATCCCCAGAGGTGACCCGAGGGGCTGCACACAATCAAATGTATGGAAATCACGATCCATTTAATCCCTTCTTGAAATTTTTTCGACTGATGCAGAGGAAAACAAGGGCACAAATACACAAGGGTCTGCACTTCTGGTAGAAGCACTTCTAAGATGCTGTCTGCTCTTATCTGAGTGGCTGGGTGGGTGGTTTCTCACTCACTGCACTACAAAGCGAATTTGTTTGAATACATCTATTGTGGAGGTTGCCTGCTCTCCACTGGGTTGTCTCTGGGGCACCACCTTCTATTCTCATTAAGTGAAGGTGCGCCATTGGGAATTATTTAATCTCAGACATTAGTCTGGAAAACTGTTTGTTTTGAGGGCACTCGGTTTAATATACATAACAAAAGCAGTAGACTGTCTTGGAAGGAGAAACAAATTCTCATGTAGTTTGATAAAACATGACAAATCTCTGAATCCATTACTTCATTACAATTTCAGATGCAAATAAAGATAGAAATCTGAAATTTATAATCCTTAGGCTTTTCTTCCATCTCATAATCAGGGGAGAGACTTAATTTAAGACCAATTAAGATTGTTGTCAATAAATAGATTTAAACCAACAATGAAAGGAAATTCATTGTGAAAGTGTTGAATGAGAGCATAATTTCCCAAACACTACTAGCAATCAGAATTTAAATATCTTTTCACCCATAGTCCTCAAAGCAGCTCACCAAGTATTACTTTGACCTTTGTGTTACCGATGAGGCAATTAAGGCATAGAGTAAAAACCTCAGAAGCTTCTTGAAAGTTCTGCTTTGAAATTTTTATCAGGAAAAAAAAAGAGCATTTTTTCCAGTGAAAAGCTGAAATCAAAACGCTTTGCATTACAGAGGTGCAGACAGAAATGCCCAACAAACAGAATGTAACAGAATGAAAATGGAAATTACTATAGGTATCTTAAGACTTAAACTACCTCCAGCTCAGCCTCTCAACTAGAAACCTTGGTAAATGCATAGACCTAAATTGACTCTCATTGCTTATATGCATTTAGATTTCCGTGTATACAGCTTCCAGAGCATTCTATAGGTAACTGATAACAATTCTGAAGTATTATTTACAACATTATTCAAATCTACAGAGTCAGAGACATGCAGTGGTACAGCGTGTGTTAAAGCAATTCAACACTATTCACGCAGCAGAGAGTAGAGCCAGGGAACACTGAGGCTTCCTTGCATTTAAGGAACTTTCTGGAATTTAGATTAATATTTTCAGGTTTTGCTTTGAGATGATGGCTTAGATATTCAGCAAATTTAATAATGATGTGTCAGAATCAGAGTCAGTCAGAAAATTACTCTTTCAAGTTTAATGTAATAACTACAGGCAAGCTCTGCTCCTCTCCCCAGGCAATTATCCAGGTATCTTGGGATAGCAAGGACCACTAAGTAGGAAGACAGCTATTGGAATTACCATAGAGCTGTATTTATGTGACCAGTGGTATTTCATAGGCAATAACTTTACCTGTAAATATGTGATGGGTCCATTTTTCCTTGTAGGAAAATGGATGAGTGACAGCATTTCACCACAACTCTTCAACTCAAACTGATCTGGACAATATGAAGCTGCCTCCTTTTAAAGGTAGAACTAAAGTGGAAATTTGTTTCATCATATTGTTTAAATGTGCTCAGGTAATCGTTATCATTGCACCTGAGCATCTCACACACCCCAACAGGTATACCTGGAGCCAAATAAAGATCACGCACCTCATATTGCAGAAAGGGTTAAAGACAACCCAAATATTCTCTTACTGCAAGACTGAGCTAGATTTCATTTATTTAATCCTCATTCTCACCCTAATTCTGCCACCTATGAGAAAATGAGTAGTTCACAAGAGGAAATCATTCAGTCCCCTTCCCACCACCCTAATTTTTCATGGGCTAGGTTGTCTATAACAACATGTCAAGTCCTAAAGAGTTATCAGTTACACCAATACAGATCCAACTTGAACTCCTGAACTTCATCTGACTGTCAGCAAAGTGAGCTCTCATTTAACAGAGTCTTTAGCTCATGCATTTCTACAAGATTTGTGGAGGGTAGAGAATTGCTTGAATTGAACTGAAAATTGAACCAACATCTAATTACAAAGCACTGTATCAAAACTGTCATATTGTTCGTACACATCATTGAGTTACTTATGGTCTTCTAAAGAGCAAACTCCACACCAAGGCACATCCCTTGCAGCAAACCAACAGCAGCTGTGACAGGTGAAATCACAGGGGACAGAAAACACAATCCAGAGAACAGACATAACTACAGCTATAGAACAACTTTTCGCTTAGCTCTGTGTTCAGCTCTTCAATCAGATTCTGGGTTCCCAGATTATTAGAGAAAATGTAATTTGGGAATATAAAATCAATTAGTATGCTTTTCGTATCTGACTCAAAACAGAGTTTTCGTTGAAGATTCCCATTCCCTACTTTATTGCAATGTCCATCAAAAATTTCTACAAATACAAATCTTAAAAATACTCTATCTAGTAAATGAGTCATTCAAAAAATCATTTATTCTAGAACATAACTGAACTGTAAACAATTCATTCAAAATACCTTTAATTGCTTGAACACATTTCATGAGAATATCTATTGATTTAAAACTTGACTCTAAGTAACTGCTTGCTGCCAAAATAAATGTCAAAGCTTCTACAAATTCACCCAAAATGCAAAATTCAGAATTTATCATCTGTGTCCTGATAGACACTTTATTCACAGAGAATATACATCACTGACTGGTGATACATAACCAGGGAAGCCCTTGTTTTATACCTTAGTTATGTTCTACATTCAATACCAAATATGGATTTTTTAAAATTATAGTTAACTAATTAGCAGTCTCTTTAGTTCTGTGAGATTAACTATCTTTTTCCTTGTTCCTGCTAAAATGAACAGAAATTTGGTTTAAGTAAGAAGAGAAGCATTAAAGAAACATTGCATTGCTGAAAGAGAAACAATCAGAATAATGGACACAGGCTCTCTTATTAATGGATAACAACACCAGATAGAACATGGGATAGAACTTACAGCCAGAGACTGCAATTACGGAAATACTGCTGGCACATTTAAAGCGCAGTAGCTGCCAGAGAGATTGCTTAACAAAGATCCAAAATACGGAAGAAAATCCATTCCTGGATGCTTTCTCTCTCTCTCCCCTACCATATTACTGTATCTAATCTGGGATTCTTAGGAGATTAGAGTTTTCAGAGCTGTCTTCTAGGGTGGCTAAATGCAATAAATATCCTTCAGAGTACAACTTGGTATTTCTGTCACAGGATTTACTGCAGCTGGCATTGCAGCCAAGGTATATTTTTCAGGCATTTATTTGTTCTCTGCTCATCAACATTAAAAGACTGAGAGTGGCTAAATAGAACAGAGGGAAAAACAGCCAGAAAATTTGTATGATTTAATTAAAGAAAGAAATCAAAGGGATTATAGCCAACAAGGGAAGCTTAAATGAAAAATTTACTTCCTCTGGAAGTTACTCTCTGCAGAAGGTAATAAAATACCTGGCACTTGGGGTTCCTAGTGAAATGAATCATATCTTCACCACACAACTCTTCCACGAGCCTCTGAATAAAATCACTACTTCCAACAGCTGCAACTGGATCTTGTTTTAGGATGAATAATATTTCTCTAATATTTATCTCATCTTTCTATTGATACATGAGACCTGTCTAGACTCTGTCTGCCAAAATTCTGGCTTCAATTTCCTCTTGATTTTCTAAGTCACTGATGACAGGAAAAACTCTGGATTTTCACGCTCTCTGAGGTGGAGGCAGGCTGGGCTACTCTTGCTAATCCTGACCCAGGAAGCATTTATAATTTCATGATATTCAATCATAGTTTTTCATTGGCTTAGGTTAAAGAAAAAGGTAAATATCAAAGTCATGTTACTCAAACTAGGCCATGGAAGCAAAAGAATAATGTTACACTACACATTAAAAATTACATTTTTAAAGTCTCTTCTGGTTGGGATGGGGCCAAAGGTCTGGTGAAAGAGACATTTAGAGCTTTGTTACAGTGGACATCATACCACCAGAGCAAAAGGCAATCCTCTTTCAAGAGTATGGGCAAGTCAGACTTCAAAAAAGACTCAACGCAGATCTGATAACAGCAAACTGGAGTTTTCACACTGATTTAGTAGGAGACAGAATAGGACCCAGGAAAGAATAAAGGTGGTCTAGAGACCAGTGTGCTGGTCTGGGTTGTGTAAACACTTGATTCATTTTCTCCCCACACTGCAGGTCTGAGGGTTCATGGGCAGTCTTGACATGGAAGATTTCCGTGATCACTCTGTAATGGATCACCCAGTTTAGCTTTTATTGATTTTCTAAGAAAAGGTATTAGAGAGCTTGTGGGGTTCTCCTACTGTTTCATGGGAATTTATATTGATAGAAAAATATGGTCATAGTCATATTTCACCATATTAGATGTCAAGTTTCATTACTAGCTCACTGTACGACTTCAATCAAATAACCAGTTAATGCCTGGTTTTTTTCATGTATAAAATGAAGAAGTAATTTATCTTCTCAAGTTTCATCCAGTCTGAAACAAAACTTTCTAAAAGTTTCTGCTATCCCTCCTTCAGAACTGGCATTGCATTTTTTTTCTGAGCTGTCAAACAACCATCACCCACACACATAAACCAAAACGTTTTTGAATCAGGCAGTGCCCTGTGTACTGACTCATTTACTGCGTGATTTCGGGTCACTGTTTGTGCCCTGACTCTGCACCCGTAAGCACTCATCTTTCTGAACAAGATAAACCAGGGGAAAGGAAAATCACTTCTTCTACATGTTTGTTTGGAAGGGAATTTTAGTGATTTTAATCAGTTTAGAGAATGAATGAAATCCTGGGCTTGTCAGTAGCTACAAGGTTTGCACTGATTTAGGAATATTGCAATTTTAGCTGCCACACTCCCTAAAAATCTGTGTTGTGGGGTGAAAATAATAACAATCTAAGAGCTCTTTCCTTTGTTATTAACACTGTCTGGATCTCACTTTGAAGTAAGATTCTTCTGCAGCTCTGTTCAGCCCCTTTCTATATGCAAATCATATCTGAATTTTTAAACTTGTATATGGCATATTATTTTAATCACCTTTTCTGAAATTAAAAAATAACACCCCCCCCAAGCCAATAGAAGTGCTTAACATTGGGTTCCTATGGATTGGATTTTTGTGGAATAAATATAAATTCTTTCATTGACATCAAATAGGAATCTGATAAAAACCACTTTTTTTCTTAAGGCTTCACATTTTAATAATTGATGCATGTGCAATGAGATTTACATTCCCATAAGTCAGGGAAGCTATTGGAGACAACTGAAGACTTAACATGTTATAAAAAAGCCAAAAGAGAACCAAAGCTGTTGACAAGAAACCAAAATAACAAACAGAAATAACTGAGAAAGGTTTTAATTCAGTCATTCCTGCTAAGTGCCATTTGCACATAAAATTGAAAGAGAATGCCTGAAAAAATCCATATTTCCTTGCCAAATGCTTAACAAATCTTTGGTGAGAATTAAGTTTAGATTGCATTTCTTATATCATTATTATTCTTATTAGAAACTAATTTTTAACCAAGTTAACCTTGTTCCCTCTTAAAGTTTTTGCTACATTAAGAAAGGATGTTTCTATGTTCTTCCCCACTGAGCTCTTGTGCATTTGTTTCTTATTTCTGTTATTCCACTTAAAAAGTTTTTTCTAATTGTTATTCCCATATATATATGCAGTGGACATATCACGTCAGCTGTTGGCAAGCCAAGCTTTCAGTAAGCAATAATAAGAAAAACTATATGGACATTTGGTAAGTGTGCAGGTAGGAGAACACAAAATCACCTGAAAAGAAGTTTCTCTATTAATTTGAAGTTAATTTAGAAATGGGAAGGCCACCTGTGTGGTACTGGTGCATTGTTTATCAGTGATACCATGCTTCTAAAATAAATAAATGTTTTTAGAATTTCAAGTCTTTACATGAGCAGAATAGTTCACAGCACTTGCCTTGGACAAACACATAACTAGTTACAGTGAAAGTACACAAGCTTTTCCAAAATTCTCTAATTCAAATAAAATAAAGGAAAAAATATTTACCTTAATGAATTTGAATACCAAGTTCCAACAGTAACAAACCTCAGAATATCTTCAGTTCTGCTCTGCACAAATTATCTTTCTTATTATCTTCAATGCCCATTAAGTTTTGTTTAGGGTTTGGAGTTTCTCTTTTCTGTCAAAAAACATACAACACTCTGGTTTCTGATCTCTCTGTTTTTTTTTTTTTAATGACTTCTGTTACTAAACACCATGCAAATAACAAAGAAAAAAATCCTAGAAGCAAGAGGTTCCTAGAGCCAGCCTTAGAGCCCACCTTTTTAAACCAGCACCAATGTGGGTTCCAGACCACACCTGATGGTGTTGGGTCATCACAGTACCTTCTGCTTTTTGTAAGTGCAGGTGTTTTAATACATCAATTAAGTGAAAACAAACAGAAAAGGATAATTGGATTAGACATGTCATATAGCATTGGTTACATACTCTTTATCAAACCAACTGAAAAGGGGTTGGGGCTACAAATGCCAGTGGGTCCACATGGATAATTTTATTCCTAATGACTGCTCTTTCTCTGCTTGTTAATGCAGAAACTAGTGGTTAGCACTGGAGTTAACCTTAATTAGCTCTGGGTGAAATGTAAGTTAAATCTCAAGATCAAATGCTTGTTGCTGGAAAACAATTTCTTTCCTTCCATTCCTGTCTTGGGAAGTAAAAAAAAAACAAACCTGAACCTAATTTCCTTCTGTTCCATTCTGTTAAAAGTGTTCCATTCAGAACAGCTGATCTCAAAACTTTTTGGGCTCCATTCAGAACAGCTGATCTCAAAACTTTTTGGGCTACTTGATGCACACAAATGCTTTGGAATACTGACATTGTAAATAAGTACATGAAAGCTGCTTTGCTTCCTCCTCTTCAATTGCTTCTCTTCTTCCCTTTGAAAATGTTAACTTTAATCTTCACAAACAAATCCGTCATTTCTGACCTCAGATGCACTGAGGTCACCTTATGCTGAATTTGAACAATGTCAGGTCAGTTATTTTGTAGCCATCCATTAATCAATGAGTTAAGAGTGAAAAAAATTGCAATACATCACACTAGATAGCTGTAAATGTCTTTCCTGGCTTGTTACTCTGTATCTGTAAGACATCACTTTCTGGGAAAAAATCCCCAAACACATAAAAGCAGAAATATTAGGAATGTTTTAAATGGGCATCTGAAGCAAGGCTTCAATACCTGTATGAAGATCTTTAAACCACAGCTGTGTTTTCTGAAGTGCGGCAAAAACTAACAGGTGCAAATATTAAACCACTCCAATATGCACATCAGTAAAAAAATGAGAAAGCAAATTCTACCGCATCTTACAGACATTACTGAAATTGAAGCCTGAAAATGTTTTGGTTGGCTGATGAAGGCAGCTGTGCAGATACAAACACAAAGGTAGAAGCAGCATGTGGACCTGCATTACACACGGCTCATTTCATCTCCATCTCCTTGAGTTGTGTCCCAGCCCCAGGATACAACAGCCCATGATGTCGGGGGGTGTGTGAACATCCAGTCTGTGATCAAAGTCATCTACAGAAGAGTTTATTCCTCATTGTTGATTTTTGATGAACGTAAAAGTAAGGAAGAGAGGAAATTAGCTGCTTGACTATTTCTAATTTAAAATTAGACACTGCACAAGGTAAAAAGGTTTGATTACAGCATTTGATTCATTGACAAGTTCTTCCAGACATTTTTATCCATTTTGTGATTATTTTGGAATCTTGGTACTTTACAACTTTCTGCTAAAAAAGTTTCCCAATTAAAAGAGAAAAAAATATAGTTAAAAGAGAAAAAAATATAGTTCATGCACAATGTAACAATTTTTAAGTGAATGTAGAATTTAAATGTTATTGTTTCTTCCAAAATGGGTCTTTCTGCAATATATAACAGTTGTAATTTTTCAGGGGGGTAAGAAGAATATACATAATGTGGTATTTGTAGCTAACAAACTATAGGACTCTCTGTTTTACATACCAAAACTGAGAAGGTTGCAGCAGAATTATGGGCAGTATTTTTAAAAGAATACTCACAGCTAGAACCTTCCTCTGACATGAAATATTTCTGCTAGTAAAGAGCTGTGGAACTATTTATCACAACCTGCACGGTTTGCATATTAATGTTGCAATCACCAGAAATGCAGGGTATGTCTCAGCAAGGAAGGAATTTGGGGCTCACGCACAGAATTTAATGCCAAAGAAAAACACGTTTTACATGGGGGATTGTGCTGTCTCCCACCAAGAGCACCAAGGCAGCAGCTCCCATTGCATTCTGCAAGGGAGGACAGCAGCCACCTGCCAGACTTCCAGAGGGAAGGGTTGTTCCTGGCGAGTATGGGATTTATCAGTACAGCACCTGGCAGTTCAGAGAATGTTTCTGTACAGCAAGAGTTTCACAGACTGTGTGTATGTGTGAATGCACTCCCCCCACAGCCTTCTTGAGGAGGAAGGGCATCACAGAACCCACAGATCCACTCCTGGCTGTAATTAAACTGCATAACTGCACCAGCTTCCCTGACGAACAGCACTGAGGCTTTGGAAAGTCAAGCCAATAACACACAGTTCCTACCCTGTCCTTCGTTTAAATTCCTCGTAAAGGCACTTCCCTGTGACACTGTGCAGCAAAAGGACCCATGATATTCATATTCTTAATGGGCCCATTAGGGATTCCAAATGTTCAAAATAAGTAAGTAATTGCCAAAGCCCTCATCTTCTTGCTGCAGTTTTTACAGCCTTGCCAGCTGAGTTTCCTATACTCTGTGGGGCTCATTTTGTGAATGAGATATTGTACAGACAAAAATTCAAATTCAGATCTCAAGAACTAAAAATGAATGAACAAGAGATATTGCAAAGTCTTAATAGAAAGAAAACAAGAAAGGAAGAAAGAGGCAGGCAGAGAACACAGTAACATGGTGAGCCCTTCTCTAGAGACAAGGTAGGCCAATTCAGGAAACAGATTCTCAGCTCAATTGCAACAGCTTTTTGTGTTGGTTAGGATTTTTCCACAGACGAAAAAGAATTTTTCTTTCCTGTGGTTCTCCCATTTCATGTTGTGCCCAATGCCACCTTAACTGCTATGTGGAGAGAATTGATTTTCAAATTGTGATCTGCTTTTCAAAGTATAACACGAGCTTGGATCCCGAGCAAAAGCACCACGTGCATGTGAACAGAACTCAAGAGAAGAATACAGACAAGAATAAAGACAAGAGAAAAATAAAGAGGCTGTTGCATTATATCACTTTACTATGGGTATCCTCATAATAACTTTACATGTTGAAAATTACAATATAGATGGACTGATAATTTTAGCTTATAGTTACCTACCTCATCATTACAGTTCTATCAGAAAACCCCACAGAATTTCTTTACAGGACCTTTTTGAAAGTTAATAGAGAAATAAAGTAACTGCCAGTCAATACAAAACTGTAGTGTACAGAAAAACTAAGCACAACAATGTCTTTTTAATAGCCAAAACCAGCAAGAAAGAACTATAAAAATATCAGCATAGTTTTTGCATTTTACACCTGGAGTTCCACTGATGTTCTTCTTGTGCTTTGCACTATGCTCACACCTTATCCAATGCTTCCCAGAAGACAGGCTCAGCTCCGGTGTAACATTACCACATAAAGTTAATGCTGTGAGGACTCTCTTTCAGGCTTCCACATATGCTCTTATTTACTTCTGCATGGGCAGAGTCCTACTGCGGAATAATCACAAATTAAATGATTGATATAGAACAAAGACATGTGTTGTTTTGTAGCTTATAAGATCCTCCCCACTTCTCCTAGGGAACATTTACCTAATTCTTCTCTTCTGTATGCATGAAGCATGGGAATTATCAGGAATCTTTCACCAGCAGGAATCAATGACACCAATGGGATTTGATTTATTCCTCATTTACAATAAAATTCAACCTGTCAAATCCCTGCAGGCGTATTTTACAGAATACGTAAACTCAGTGTGTTACGTGTTAGAAGATTAAGTTCTTATTAGGATGTGGAAACGTGGAAGGTGCAAATATTGGGAGTAAATTGGCAAAGCACTTCAGTGCATGCTTAATGGTAAGTATATGAGTAACCCCATTACACTGGATTTCAAATTAAGTACATTTTAAAGTATTTTGCTGGAAGCAGTTCTCCAATCAGTGTCCTACAACCAGCTGAGACAAATGAACTATTTCTTCTACATAAAAGGGTCAGTGACACAAAAAGAAAAAAAATGTAATTGGATTTAGAGTAGAAAAGAGATATACTTTTAGGGTAGAAAGCATTATTTGCTTTCGCTGTTACACTGTTTTGAGATACAGTTGTCACTCCAAGTATTTTTATATCTTGCAGCCTTTATTCCTGCTTTCATTTTATTCTCTTTTGCGATTTTTTTGTTGTTGTTGTTGTTTGGTTTGGGTTGGGTTTTTTTCAGTATTCACACCCTCTTGCTACTTAATCTGTTCTTCTTTATATATTCTTCCCATATTCTTTGCCTGCTCTTCCACCCTGCTCTTCCAAAGAGCAAGATGAAAAAAAGACAATGTAAAATTTGCACTGTGCCAGGCCCTCAGCTCCTAAGCTTTGGTATATAAATTTCATTTGTTAAATGCCTCAGGCTCATTATATTTGTCTCCCTTTATGGATTCTGGATACATGACAGGTACAGATTACAGAAGATGGCCCAAGCAGTAGCCTCCCTACATTTAGAATGCTGCAGCTGCTGTATGAGTTTTCTTGTTTGCACTTTCCGCGTGTTCTTTGGATGTTTCCTAAACACAGTTTTTGCCC
Source organism: Gymnorhina tibicen (assembly GCA_013399875.1). NCBI lineage: Eukaryota > Metazoa > Chordata > Aves > Passeriformes > Artamidae > Gymnorhina > Gymnorhina tibicen. The sequence goes on along the minus strand of VXAZ01001058.1, from coordinate 161,132 downwards.
AAATATTAAAGGCTAATACTCTTCTCTATAGGTCCCATTTCCCTGGAACCTGAACATTTCTTCTAGGATCTAAACAATAACCTTCACTGAGACCACATCAACTGCCTCCTGTGTTTGGGGAGCTGAAGATGGGTATCAGTCACCTGTTCCTGTTACCAGCAGCAACTGAGACAAAGCAAGTATCCTGCAGTCCAACACAGGGATGGCAAAATGTGATGTATAAAGGTTGAAAATTCTCACCGGGAAAGAGGGAAGTGTTTATTCCAACCACCTGCAGGTATCTCACCTGCACACCTACAATATATTCCCCAGGCAGAAATTGTGGCCCTTGCATTTGCAATGGCCTTCAAACGCAGTGTTGAATTTCCTGCACCCTTTGGTGCTCCAAATCTCAATTAAATCCTGTATGAGAGAAGGAAAGCTGCATGTGAAAGAGATTGTACTTGGTGGTTCTTAAGCTGTTTTTCAGGAATGGACTGAGAGGCATGAAAACCAAGGAAATGGGCACGTACTGTGCATTTGTAGCAAGTGCAGAATTGAAATGCCCCTGCGGGGACATTCAGTGTGAGGAAATTTGATCAGAAGCCTCTCATAACAAAACTGGGATCTTTCAACAGGCTGGAATGCAGCCTGCAGCAAGACTATTACACTGCTTAGGTTCTTATAAGGAGTGAAAAATACCTCAGCATGTCAGTCATAATGTGATCTGTCTTGGATCTGAAAAAAGAGACAAAATCCTCTGTAGAGCTGGATCTCAGGAGAAGGAGCAAATGCACTCTTCCTCCTTTCTTTAACAGTGATTTAATTTGTTTTAGTCCCATAAACTCTGTCACAGCAACTGTATTAACTCTTTCTGAAATAGAAGAAATATGATAATTTAATTTAAAAAAAAATTATAACATTTAAGTAATTAAAGGGTATTCAAGAAGGACCTCAAGATAAGCCAAAACCATATAAAGAGCAGCAGCTAAATTAGACTTGACTTCATTTTTGTTTCATTTTAAGCTTGGTGACCTATCTGGGCAACTGACTTGTAAGATCTGGAATTCAGCTGGCTGAACTTAGGAAGGGTTACTGATCTTTTCTTGTATTCCAGAGACTTATTTGCATGTATTTCTTGCTTTCTGTTTTTCTGCCCTTTCAAATATCACTTAGAAATTATAAACACCGGCTGACTGTCCGAAACAGATGGCAAAACTCAGAGATTTTCTTTCTCTCAGAAAGACACAGGTGTGGCATCAAATGAAAAACTCCACCAAGAGATAATATTGTCACTAAAAGGATTCATAAATACTTTATTAAATAAGGACCAAGACATCATAGGCAGAGCAATACTGCAGGTCATATGCAGATGTTTTAGTTAAAGAAATTAATACACCCACACTCAAATTCACATTGATATCATAGAAAATTCCTGCTTTATCTTTCTAGGGGAAATCAGACTTGCCCTAAGCAGCCCTGCCTATGCTCAAGTACTGTGTGGCAATGCATTAAAATCTATTTAAATGGGAGCATTACTTGATGTTTCAAAATTTATGAAGGAACACTTGGTTCCTCAATTTTTCCTTCCTTCCTCACATCATTTCTCCCTATGCAGAGTAGGGAGGCAAATAACCCTGCTCTGGGGTATCAATGTGTTACCACTCATTAGGGCAGTGATCAGAGCAGAGGGCACATTGTAGTTGTGCTGAATTTTAGCCATTAAAAGTAGTTTTCTCTCAGTTTTAATGAGCAGATTCATGTCCTCATACCATTATTCTGATATAAAGGCCTGAACATAAGCAAACAAAAGATAAAGACACAAAGTGCAATCAAAATTCAGCAGTTTAAAGCAGCCAGTCTGCCTTGTTTTCCGCTGCAATTTATTTTATTGCCTTGTGTACTAACACTAAGCCACAGCATCATTCAGCCTAAAGGGTGAATTTGGGATCTGTTCCTGCTCTCAGTGTTGTCCCCAGTGCACTGCAATTACAGAAACACCTGGTTTGAATAATTTCTCTACACTCTACTGTAAAAATTCAGTGTTCAACAGACCAAAATTTCACCTCAGTCTGCAATATAAATAATGTATGTATAAGGCACTCAGATTTGTACAAGGCTGTGGACTTCTCCCCTGTGTCCTCAGTTACCATATCCTTTGTGGAACAAATTAAAAGGGAAAATGATATTTGCTAAACTTTTTTTCTGACATTATATGCAATAAGCATTTTTAAAAAGAGATTGATTTGGAAGCTGGCCAAACCCTATCTGTTCTGGAGACCAGCCTGGAATTGTCTTCTGGGAACATGATTGCTCTCATTCCTGACATAAAGCATCTCAGTCTGTCACCTACCATCACTTGATGGCAGTAGCACCAGTTTTGCAGGTATTTCTGAAAAATAAAATGTGTTTTAATATTTCTGCACAACCTTCTAATTTTTGTGGAGTTAATTTTTCTGAACACATTTTATCCAGTATTCATTTTGTGCCTCTCCTATGTGTAATTTTTCTTTGCAGAACATTGTCAGCAAAATATATTCATATGTTAACATTGTAACACTCACTCAGACACAGAGTACAACAAAGATTTTTAAATGCACCTAACAGCAAATCCAACATGAAGAGTTTTCCAAACGCTTCCAGATTTGCTACTCAGAAAGTCAGCCTGAATACTTACAAGTTTTGAAATCTTGCATGATGCTGAGAGCAATTCAGAAGATGAGCCTTGTCATGTCACTACCATGACCTGAACACAAGGTTATTTCCTGCTGGGGCTGTCAGCAAGTTCAATAAATGTGCTAATCTGCATATGCAGCTATTTCACCTGTAGCTTCTACCATGCTTAGGTCTATAAACCTCAGGGTGCTCATCACTACAAAAAATTACTTTCCAGTCACCATGAAGTTCTTCAGCCTCTTAGTAAGTATTTTCACACTTCTGAGGTGACAAAAATATATATCATTTACACATCATAACCTACAAATTGGATCACAGGGTACTGGACCAAGACTAGAAGCTATTAACTGCAGAAATGGAAAAGTTTAGTCATGCTACTTTACCTCCCCTCTCACCTCACCTGTAAGAATCTGCTCCATGATCAGGAAAGCTTCCCCTTAACTCTTGGCGTGTGTACAGACAATACGTGAAGTAGTGCCCAAAAGTGGCAGCCTTGCAAATGTTGTTGGCTGAGCTTATGAATTTACCTCTTCAGGAGCACACACTAATCTGCAAACACAAACTCTTGTGTCCTCTTGAAGGAGAGCACTAATAAAAGGCAACAAATCCCACCTTCTATATTTGAGAGGAAGGTTTCAAAGACCAACAATTTCATAGTCATGGTAAATCCCTGGTGATTTACATGTGAGCAGAAATATATCCATCAAAGTGATTCTAGTGTTATACTTAAACAAATATTTTCCATTTTAGAAATCTTCATTAAAAGAAAAACTGCCACTTCCTGGTACAGACCTGGTCAAAACAGTGTTCCTTGCTGCACTGTGCAAACTAAAAATCTATTACCGGTATTTTTGTAAAAGAATCATTTTCCAAGCCTTATTGGGTTGCTGCTGGAGGCCAAAGAATTGGTACATTTCTTGTTTCCTGTTCGTATGAGTGCTAAATCTCCTTTGGTTCAGATGCTCTGCGTATGTATTACTCCTAATCCTGACAATGTGTTGCTTCGACTTTTCCAAGAACCAGGGAAATGCAGCAAAATTATTCTTTTCAAGAGAAACCACAGACTTGAGAAAATTTATTTCTAAAGTGCACATAAAAGTAACAAAGTCTTCCTAGAATAAAATCCCACCTTAAGAACAGGCATCACAAACATCACAAAGAAAGATGCAAGAAACAGAAAAAAACAGAGTAATGGAAAATATTTTTTAAATCCCTTCTTATATTCCCCTTTACGGTTGTTGCTTAGCTCATTACATGGGTCTTTGTAAAACCAAAATATCTCTGCCCAAAGGAGTGGGACATTTAAATGAATGTGAGCCAACTTCTCTTAAATATGTCACTTGGGAGAAAGTTGAGTGTATTTATTATACAGATGCTAAAAATTTCCTATTTTTCACCTTATGGATTTACCTCCTATGTGCATGTAAGAGGAGAAGTGTGGTTTCTCTTTTTTACTCTTATTCATTGCCTCCTTCACCATTGCTATTACTCTTTTCAATTACCAGTTAGATGGATTTGTTCTGATAATCTGAAGTTGAAAAAAACTTCAGTGCTCTCCAGAATTTTCTCACATTGAATTGTTTTTTAATACATTTAAATTTTTTACTTCTATTATAATTCCTTAAAGAGCCCCTTTTTCCTCTGAGGCAGTGAGAGAACAAGCCCACAATTTGCAGTGCCTTATATGATAGCTCCTACTGGAGAAATACATCTGGGGCCAAATTCTCAGCTGTTGTGATTTCATGGATTAAAAATCACTCTAAGCATTTGGTTTTCTAAAAGATGAAACTGGGCACAGAGAGGTAAAAGAAAACTGATATTAGTATGTAAATTGACATTTAGCTTGGGTGGAAGTTAATGAGCTCCATCCTGTCAAAGCCTGAAATTGCTTGTGAGCTTTCCTAGAAGATGCTTCAGCAATGAATATGAATAATTTTGCAACAAAAAAAATGCTTCTGCAAGCTCAATTAATACTTTTCTTCAGGCTCTGAGCATTGCTAAACATGAATTGAAATTTACTCCAACTGCTCCTAAGATGGGAGGTAAGGGGGATAAAAATACATCAGGCCAGGCATAGGTAAGCAAAGCAAGAAGTGTGGTTATTAGAGATGCCACAGGAGCCAATGAAATGGAAGACTGGACCATCTCTTTGACATGTGTTCATTCAGGTAGTAACACATCTATTTACAATCTCAGAAATGAGCCTCAGCATTGAGACAAAAATGTCACAGGCCACAGTCTCTGCTTGAACACCTCTGTCCAATTCAGAGAGAGAATTGTGTGTTGCATGTGAAGTACCAGGTTTTCTACTATAATGGACCTTGAGTGACAAATGTATCTGCTATAAAAACACTTTCTGACAAATGAATGGACAGGAGATACAATCTTTACAGTAACATCATTAAAGAGAATCATTGCAGCCCAAGTCCTCCTCTATCTCTTTAACAACACTTTGAAAGAACTATGCAATTCTGAGACTCTCATTATTCAGCGTAACAGTGTGGTGGAAAAGGTCTTTAATGCCCTAGAGAACTGAATGGCCTGGAATGCCCCAGTGGGAAGGCTGTTGATGCTCGAACTTTTGCACTCAGGTGTTTTTCACTCACTATTATTTGAACCCTTGCAAAAGCCTGATCTCATAAATACTGGATTCCGTGCAATATTAATAAGAGATTCTGTGTTCTGACAGGACTGTCGGTATGGGATTGATAACTACGCCTTTGAAAGAGGTCCCCAAAAATGAAATGGCAACACTCTTCAATTTCATACATAAACTTAGTGTGACATGTAGCACCTTTGGCATGTCTACACAATACATGTATTTTAATCCCATGGAAGAGCTACCAGGAGCAGAGTCATACTTCACAGAGGATCTCCAGAGACCTTCATGGATTTCTACCACAGGCTGTCACAGAGCTGTTCTTAACCCAACCATTAGCAAAGGGAAGTTTCCTGGATACAACATGTAAGTAGCACCTGCTGAGCCATACAGTGCTGACATCTCTTTAGAAATGAAGTTTCTAAAGCCCAGCTTCTCACTAAACAGAAACCTTCTGGTTGTAAAAGAATGGGATGTTGCTTTTAAGAGAGGAGCAACACTTTGTGACAACCTTCTCTACCTCAAAAGCTCACATGCTGGAAACTGACAGATCCCTTTCTTTTTCCTTGGATGGAGAAGACACTTATCTCATTCTATTCCCTTTTCAGTATTGTTGCTTTTAAAGTGACAAATGAATAAATAAACAACATCTGGGTTGCAGAGCAACCATCTGGGAAAATCTTGGAAGTGAAGTGTAGAAGGGCCCCCAGAGAATGCTCAAGAGGCAGAGAATGGAAAATAACCTGCAGATGCACTCACCAACACAAAGAGATCTAGCTTCCCTACACGGGCGTGGCAAGGAGCCCATCCCTCACCTGGACTGACAGTCATCCTTCCCTGGTGCTGACAGAGAAACATGGGCACAGCATGGATGTGTCTCCAGGAGTCTGACTGGTAAAAAACACAATGTCATGCAGGGACTCTGTCCCCCTGCTAGACATTCTCTGTGTATTATTTTTGAGTACACCTCTGCTTTAGAAACACATTAAAGATTTTTATACCAGGGCTTTGAATAGCAATGCATTATGTGTTTTGTTAGACCTGAAGTGCAGTTCCATGGTCAAATTCACTTAATGCTGATCTTTCCTTTTCCTTCCCAGCCTACAAGCTTGCATACTCTCCCTTTTATGCTGGCATCAGCTCAGCTTGCTGGGCTCTGCAGCCAGCTTAATCAGGAAGTTGATTAAGCTGAATATTAATAATTCTTTGCTTTGGGGCCAGAGCAGTTTCCTGAACTGGCTGATTACTTGGTTGCACAAAAACTAATCCTAGGAGAAGGGAGAGGACTAGATTGTGGTGTGGGCTCAGTGCACACTCCTCAGCAGCACTGCAGACCTAGATTACCCAGACTTTGTAAAGCACTGTCACGTGCAGGCTGTACCATGTACGTAGACAAACCCACCCGGCTGGCCCTGAAAAGAAACTCCTGTTCTTGTGTCTCTTGCATCTTCTGGGTCAAAAGACATTTTAATTACTCAAAAGATCAGTCAGCAAGTCACATTCAGTGAGAGCCTGTACTTGGTTGAAACTGGTGCATCAGCTCAGTCCTGGGTTTCTTTTTAATTCACACACACAAATTTAAATCTGGGCCAGAATACAACCCCTCACAAGCACATTTGCAGTTAGTTACAGTCTTCCTGCACTGCCATCCAAGCAGAACACAGCTTGAAATGCTCTCATTATAGTTTAATCTAAACCAATTGGGTTTATAATTTATTGTTATTTCTGGCTTGCAGAAAAATAACTCAAAGTGAAATGAAACCACTAACAAGCAAACATCTCTTCCAACATCACTTCATGGATTCCTAAACATTTCAACACTTCTGAAGTCAGTTTCATATTTGGAGAATGCCTACCTGCACTTCAGAATACCTATCTATTATTAAGTCTACCTATAAACCACGAATCCATTTACGTCAATCAGATTTTTTGCGATATGTAGACTGGCATTAAAAGACAGCAAATACATTTTTTGTAATTTCAGTTACAGGTTGATGGGGACAGAGTCCATGGAGAAAAATGAGATTTTTGGCATGCTATTTGTGCCGCGTCTGAAAACATAAAAGATTTGTAATTTATTAGAAAATGAAAAGCTACCTTTGTTTAGTTTATCTGTGCCTCAGAGTCTCCTGATCACTGTCAGCAAGTGCCAAAAAGTTAAAAGGGAGGAAATACTGTGAAATGGCGCTAGAAGGTAGTGCAGTCTAAGATTGAATACAAGGACTCTTGGGCTCAATTCCAGCCTCTGGAAATTTGCTGGGGATGAAATTCATTTATGTGAGGGCACCTGTCATGGAGTGCACACATCTTTTATGTTCCCATATAAATGGAAAAAAAAGTTTAGTGATGGATTGGCCAACTGCACTGGATATGGAGAGTAAAAGGGGGCACGTCCTTCTGCCCCCTCCCCATCTACAGCATCACACCAAGATAACCCAGCACTTCTGTGAGATCCATAATCACTTGGAGATCACTGAAGGGGATCAGTAAGTGTGCAGCCAAGAGTAATGTAATGACACCAAGAAAAAGACAAAAGTCTTTAGGCAGAATTCCAGAAAAAATTCTCTTAAGGTATGACTATGAAACAGATTCCAGGAGAAAACAGTGCGAAGTCTCCATCAACACTTAATTAACAGGACAAAGCAACAGAAAAGAAAAGATGGCTAGGAATAATGTTTCATGCAAAAGGGAATAAATAATTTAATTCAATTCCTTCTTCCATCTGTGCTCAGCTGAGCTGGTAACCCTGGCTTTGAGTATTTCTCACTATGCCTGGAAGGATGGACTTGTCTGGAATTCTCCTTCCAATTAACTGCAACTTTCCAGGAGCAGTCAGGGTAGCGGTGGGCAAAGCGCAGCTGCTTCTGCCAAAGCCTGAGGGGTGAAGAGTGCTCACTGCCAGCCAGGAGTCTCTGCAGAGGGAGCAGTTGTAGGCAGCCCCAGCCCTGGCCTGCAGCACAGCACTGCTCCCTAGGCACTGAACAGCAGCAGGGAGAGCAAGCCCTGGTGAGCAGGAGCTCTGCAAATCCCAGTATATTCATAGCAACTCCTTAAAGACAACATGATAATGCAAGTTATAAATATTAGTAATCCGTGACATACATGCACCTATGACACACATAGCCAGACAGAGAAACCCGAAAAGTCTCTTCCTCCCTAGTAGATGTCCTTGAAATTTCCTCAAAAGCTTAAACTCCATTCTAGTAGTTTACCTTATCAACCTTGTCTCACAGAGCAGAGAAAGGCATTTTTCTAAGATTATTGATGTGCTGTAGAATACAAAATCTAAACGGGATACTGTCAAATTCATATGGTTAGAAATAAATGGGGTAAGCTTCATAGTCCTGAAGTCACTAAAACAGATACAATACTTTTATCTGTGGGCACAAATATATACAGTTTATCAGTGCAATTACAGGTATGGAAGATTATATTTATCTTTGCTTTCCTGTGAAATGGAAAAGGAGGAAATTATTTGTCTTCTAAAGGACTTGAATTGAGTGGAAATTTAAGACCTACCCATTGTGATAGATAAACTACCTTTTTTCTTTAAACTATCAAGAGAGGAACAGTAAACAAACAGCTACAAATTATATCATTAAACCATGCAAATCAAATTAATTTAAACCTTTTTAGGTTTGGGGGCTTTTAATTCAGATAGTTAAAATGAATGTTTTTCTAGTGCTTACTAAAGAGGACAGCTGTCGCTTTCTCCAGTATTCTGCTAACACCAATGGCTTACAGCTGTGTGCAAGTCAAGAGCAAAACTTCTCCCTGACCAGCCAGGCAGCAGCTGCCGCTGGACAGTACCAACTTTGGTATTGCAAGTGCATTTTAGCCATCATCTTGAGAACACTTCTCATTCAGAAGAGTCATCTGCCCACGTAACCTACCCTCCTCTACAGCCAAACAGGACGCATAATGTTCTCTTGTTTTAGACATCAGCATGAACCTTGCTGACAGCTCTTAGGGAAATTGTTACATTCCCAGTTCACTGCACATCAAAATAGTTGATGCTAAGGTATTACACAGCTTCTCCGAGTACACAGCTCGTCTTGCATGAGAAGAACCTGCAGATTTGTGCTTGTATTTTTAAAGATTGCATTATCTGCATTTGTTCCTCTCACCCAAGTGGATATATGTGCACAGAACTTACATGGGAGAAGCTACACCAGCAAGGCACTGTGAGATTCATCTTCCTGATAACGGTAACAAAATCAAAGAACAGAAAGCACAGAGGGAGATGAGAAAGAAATTATTCTTTGAGAATGATGGATGGAATTTTAATCTTCCTGTATCTATATGTAGTGGCATCATATAAGACTGTCATTTGTACTACCAAGTAGATCCAGGAGTATCTTTGGTTTATTCCATGAAGTGTTAATGGCAATTTTCAGATCAAGGTTGCTCACCAGCTCTTACAAATATGTATTTATCCATGCAACTTAATGCCAAAACAAGTACAATTACTGTGTGCTTAAACCCAGGAAAATCAATACTGAGTTTTCACAACTGAACTTCACAGAAGTTCACAAACCTGTCAAGAAAAACATGTGAAAGATAAATTCTCCCAAGGACTTCTGTGAAAAATACTGACAAATACTAGATGTCTTCACTGGAAATATTTTAGTGGAGATACTGATGTCAGAAATCCTGGTACTTGTGGGGCACACTCTTTCCCACCATTCAAAGGTAATAGGGCAGGTCTTCAGTGGATCAGTCACTTCCTCAAACTTTCAGGCATCTGCTCCTATTGATTACACAAGCACTGCATATATGTTTTTAGATACTGTTTCAACTCCTTTTAATAATGGAAGTGATGTTTTTAATTTATGGCGTGATTTTACAAAACACATCATTCAAAAATCTTTTAGGAATGTTTTAAATAGGTTTATCAAAGAATTTCTTGCCTCATACAAAGACCTAAGATCCACAAGCATTTTGCTGTAAATAATTTTCACCTTCCCCAGCTTGCATTACAAGAGTCATGCAGGCCTCTGTGAGTTTTCTTCAGTGTGTAAAGCTGAAAAGCCTCAGCAAGCAAAAAATGCCTTTATTTACCATTGTTTCCTTCAAAGTCAGTCATTCCAGTGGCTTCCCTGCTATTATGTATATTCTAGTTTTTGTCCAAATGCATTTGGGAGTCAGCTGGCAAAGCTAAGATTTCTGCAGGGAACTTGCTATATTGAGGAGACATGAATTCCTTCATAAGCTGCTCATTTAAGAAGTTTTTGAAGCTGGCATTCCCCAGGGATTCTGAGCTCAGCCCCAGAGAGTCCCTTCATGATTTCCTGTCAATGACCTTCGTCAATAAACCTGAAATTCATGACTACGTACACAGGGCTCTGAGGGTCTGAGGTTCACACTTAAAAGGTGACTCCTCCTTTGATGCCTGAGGTTAAACAGCTGGGGAAAAAACTTGAAAAGATCTCCAGGTTCCAAGGCATTCTGGGTTCCACCTGTTTACATCAATTAAGTGACCAGATTTTCAAGTTTACAAGGTCAAATGGTGAGAAGAGGATAATGGATCTTGGATCAAAGCTTATGTGTTTAACCACACAGAGTTTTAGAACAGGGCTGTGCAGGGGGAGCAGCGTAAATACCACTGAGAATTTGTGAAATGGTACATTGGGCTCTTTGTGAAAGGTACACGCTGGAAGGGATTTGGAGCTTTCCCCTGTTATATATAGATTTAGTCATTATGAGACATTCTAGAGAGGTTTTTAATCTTGGCAATGTGAAACTTGCATAAAAACATATCAAGAACTGATAATTTAGGAAAATCCTGTGGCATATAAGTTTTCGCTGCGTTTCAGACCAGTTCAACTCAAGATTGTTGCAAAACTTGAAATCCAGCTAATGGCAAACAAGATTTATGCAGAAAGCGATTGTTCCACTTCCCTGGAATGCTTTTTGTGAGGGGGCAGTCCAGAGGTATGTTCATGGCATCACTCTTAAGTGTCTAAAGTTGACACTACTGAGGAAGTTTGCTTCTACCCAAGGACATTACTCATCTCCTGGATATTCAAGACTTGTTTGCCCCTTGAGCGCACTTGAGGGGAATATGGCTGATGGCAATAAAACTGCTGGCAGGATTGTGTTATTGCCAGCAGACAATAACAGAGTTAGCTATCTCCCCACAGGCATTTCCCATATATCTCAAGATGTTTGTTATGAGCAGCTGATTTCTCTGGAGGAGCCTAAATTATTTCTGTGCTCCTGGCAGATGTTCTGCCATACCTAGAAATCTCACTTTGACACACACACACAGATAGACAATCATTTTACAGTCACAGAATGGTGGTCAGAGGGGACCTCTGGAGATCTTCCCCTGCAAACCCGCTGCTCAAAGCAGGGTTAAGCAAAGGGGGTTGCTCAGGACGTTGTCCAGCCTGTGGCAGGGGTCACTTGCTCTTTGATCTTAGGTTTAGCTCATTGCTCTTCTTCTCCAGACAGAATCTCTGTCTAGAAATCTTTATGGTGAGACAGCTTCACAATTTCCCATTGCTGGTCCAGCATCAGGTTATGCATTTGCCCTATATAGTATAAGTGTGAAGAGAGCCCTGAATATGCACAGAGGTGGAGAATGTGAGAAAATATTAAAGCTTTAATAAGTGAGCCATTTTGGTGGCCTGTCCTGACAATGTGTAGTAGGAGATGCCCATTGGGATCACCTCCAAAGAACTGGTTTTACTGATCATTGGAGGGCTAACCAGAACTCCATAAAACCTTTTCCCCTTCTACAGGAATTATGTGTCTTTCAGGCAGGGTTATCTACACACCACTGGTCTTATATTCCTCACTCAAGCTGACTACACCAATTCCCACTGAACAAATTTCTGGCTTGTCACTCACCCTCCCTCTGACCTGACAGAGATTTCACAATTTCAGTAGAGAAACTAATTTATGGATTTAAGATTGGAACAAGAGACCACACAGTAGCCCACATCCAGCAGCAGAACTGATGTGCATTAATTACACTGTGATGTCTGGACCAGGTCAGATCAAAGACCACCTCAGCCTGGGATTTTGTCTCCAGCAGCAAATGCCTAATGAATTCTATGAGAACAAGGCACATATCTTGTGATACTTATCTCAGCCCTCAGTGATCTGCAGCTCAGGCCGTTTTCAGGCCAGAGGTGGTGTCTTTGGTTTGAACAGACAAAGATGAACTCTTTTTTTTCCCATAATTTTTCCTCATTCATTGATTACAGTTCACATTTCCTATATAACTTCTAGACAGCTGCCAAAGGTACCTAGACTATTGCATGAACTACCTAAGTATCCTCTGGGGTGGATAATCTGATTGAACAGATTAGTAAATTAAGTAAAACCAGGAAGAGAGCTTGAATTTCAGAACTATGATCACCTGAAAATCCTACTGTTCACAAGCCAAACAAAATAAAATTAGACAAAAACACCAAGCCACAACCAACACAGAATTCAGGTTTCAGCTTCCTTCACACTGTGTGCTGAGGCTGACCGAGAGTTAGATACTGCTCAAAGTCACCAGCTAATCACAACCAAGCCTATTCATGAAAAACAAATCTCTTTTTAAACTCACAGGTGTAATTTAAAACCAAGTACAATCCTTGCTAGTGGGAGACTTTTGGATCCTTGATGGATGCTGCCCATATTACTAGAGCTGAAGAATCACGCTCTTACTAAGAGGGGTTCTGTACCTCTAGTCTTGTCGAATATGTCTCACACTGGCATTTAATTGTATTTGAGAACTTGAAATTAATATGCCTTATTTACGGTTAAAATGCTGGCAGCCTTCGTAAACAGTGTATTAACATTAATTTCTAAACTTACTCCTAGATTAGTTAAGCTGCATCAACAAATTTGACACTAATGTTAGCAGATCTATGAAATGCATGTGTTGAATATTTTATAATGTTGATATAATATCTGGAAATTAAAGAAAATTAGTTAAACTGCGACTGCGTACAGAAGTAGGCCATATCCTGTATATTTTTAACTCATTTCCCACTAATTAGAACAGAGGGTATGCTTAGTTAGGCATATAATTAAGCAATAAAACCCTAGTGATTCACTAAACACTACTGGTGTTTTGCTAATTAACAACTTCATGAAATCTAATAGTAGCTCTCTTATCATTTTAATCAATGAAGTATTGATCTTACAACAATATGGACATATCTGAAGAAGTAACTGTCACCAACTGCACTCCCATAACCTCATTTAAAATAGAATCTAATCATTGTTTTTCCATAAGAGAAAATGAGATTTTATGTATGGCATTTTCAACTATATATACCAGTGTATAATTCTGTCACATTACAGTTAAGTTACTCAAAAGTGGCATAAAACCAGACAACTTGCAAAAGCAAAAAGAAAGAATAAATTTATTCTTGCTGAAATCCTTACTTTCAAAGAGTACATAGATTTAAAAGGCCTATTATATCAACCAGATTCTCACCTTATCAAGAAAAATGATTACATTATATCAGGATTAAGTCGAGTGAGTGTGGGTGCTTACTTTTCTCTCTGGATCTAGGCTATCTTTTATTACTGTGCAGAACTGAGTTTCCAGGTGGCTGTATATTTTTAAAAGATGTTCAAGAAAATGCCCATTAAATGGGAATACTCAGCAAATTTCTTCCTCATTGCTAACACAGCTCCAAACCCCTCCTGTCCCTTGAGACAAGGGACAGTGAACATGACAAGTTTTCCCGACAGCAAGACTGAAATTAACAATGACAGTATACTTAATAATTATTCCAGTAGCAGAAATAAATATGGGTCAGATGCCTCTCAGGATGAGATTGATGCATTTGTTTTTGAACAATAATTTACTTTCAGTTAATGAAGCCAGTAATATTTCAATAGTGCTTTCTTTGCTACATTAAGTGATGCAAAAGTCTAATGCACGATTTATTTTTTAAAACTACAATGGTTCCAGAATTTTTCATTGCTGAATGATTCATTGGACAAAGCCAGATTTAAATATCTGGCAAAGATTTCTTCTTATAAAGAATTACACACTCCTAAACCCTGAACAGAGTAGGCCAAAGCTGACCATTAATTTTCTTCTTCAGTTTCAAAGTCATTGGTCATTAAATATTAATCTGCACCCCAGAGGAACCAGAGTGCATGGCCTTACGCACTGAAGCAGAAGAAGAATTCCTCATGATTTTTTTCAAGGCCTCAGCAGTCTCCAGGGGTTGATAGAGAAGTAAAGAAAGTCTCTATTATCCTCTCCTGCCAGCCTTGGCAATCAAAACTCCCTTGTGTCCAACACAAAATCAAGGCTTTGCCACCACACGTGGCTGTGGAGATTTCAGAGTAGTGATGCTGATGCCTTGTGCAAGTGCAGCACGACAGTGTTGGATTGCAAAACCTGCAAACCCAGAAGAAACCTGTTCCAGGGAAACCCTTTGTTCCTTCCACACTTCCACAGGACCACTTCCTTCCTCCTGCCTCAGTTTATTTTTAAATCTCTGCTTTTGCATTCTGCCTGGGCAGCCCAGATCCAGCCTTCACCTTTCTATCCACACATCTTCAATCTCTCATATAATCCTACCTAGGGAATTTTGACAACTCTCTTATAAGTCTTTCCAACTAAAGGAATCCCTACAGATCCCAAATGGATTATTTCGACATGCCATTTATCCCTCCAAGACAAGCCAAACATGTATTTTTTATTATTTTATCGGTTTCCTTTTTTTCCCAGGGCACAGTCTCTAGTTTCCTACCAGGGCTTTCCCATCATGCACTGCTCCATATTCTACCAAATTTTCTCCATCCCATTCCTGGGCTGCACAACTTGCTTTTAACAATCACTGCGAGGAATTTTACCATAACAGAAACAACTGGAAAAAAATTCCTCTGAAGGAAGCAAATACCCTGATTGTTTTCAAGGAGTGTTAAAGGTGTTCACACCTTTATGGAAAAGGGTAGTGGGCCTCATTTCCAGCTGGATGTCTGTGTCTCTGACTGGTCCTGTTCCTTGAGCCAAAGCTCAGAAGACGAAAAATTAATTCCTGTTTCTGGAAGAGCCACGTTCAGGGGTTTAAAACCCAAATTGCTCATTACGGGGAAGGCAGTGGAGAACAAATGTCCTGTACTGCAGTACATTTACTTTGTTCCTTCATGAATACCTGGAGGTAAACAGAAACCAGAGCCAATTTTGGGGTTTGTGCTTCCAGTATAAAACAAACCGAGTAGAGTTGCTCTTGCTTTTTTAAGCGAAACATCAACAACATGTACAAAGTGTCTGAAACTGCTGGAGCTGTGAGACTGGGGGTGATGCCCAGTTCATAAAGGTCACAGATGGACCAGACCATGAAGAGGAATTTCCCCATTAATGACTGAAAGATCACCTTATATCCGAAACAAAAGAGTAGTTTTCTCTTAATATGCATAAGGGCATAATGGTATAAATTTCATACACCCAGAGAGAGATGTAATCCACACTGCCATTTCATAACCATATCAAAGCCCGCTAGGGCCAGCCACATGCATAGTGATGAAGAAAACAGCCCAGTAAAGATGGTGAGCTGAATAACAAACCACTGTATTCCTGCACTGAACCAAAGGTGACATGCTAAAAATTAAAAGGGAATTCAGCTGCTGTGGTCCATTTATTCCTCCATCCTTCTGAGACTGCAAACTAGCTGGTTGTGTGCAGCATCAACCCACTTAGTCATAGACCACAAACAAATAAGAGCCAGCACAATCCTAACTGAGGAGCAGACCAGCAACTGGAAGATTAAATGCTCCACAGCTTGTTACTGGCTGTGTAAATAACCCACTCCTTCAAATCATTGTTTAAGAGGCATTTTAAAGACCTTTAGGATAATTACTATATTTGGCTTCAGGATCAACATAGCCTGTTGCTAATGAATTACTTGTATTAGGAGTTAGATCCTGTATTCTTCAGACTGCTGCAAAAGAAAATAAGTTGTAATGCATCAAAAAATCACAAAGAAAAACAGTTCGGTGGCCAAATGTTGAGCTTCAGACAGTGAAAACCCCAGCAATGATGCTACAAATTTTACATTGGTTAAATTACCCAAAGAGAGGAGCATCACGAAATTATGTTTTCTCTTTCTTCTCCCTAAATCTGAATGGAATCCTAAAAATAGCAAGAGATGTTTCAGGAAATTGTTAAAAGATGACAGTTGCAGCCCTGTTAAAGGGAACATCTCGCTCTGGCCAAGGACAGTTAATTCTAAGGCCACATCTGAAAATCAGGAAGAGCTGGGACAAAAGCAACCATAATTATATGAAAAGCGCCTCATTAATGTAATGTTAAGCATCAGAATATTGTAAGGAGGGAAGGGTGCAAAAATTAAGAGTTTTATTGTAAAAATAAATTGCTCTGTCGTCCTTTTTTTTCTATTTCTATCTAAAGCTTCCACTCGTAATTGAGCCCACTAAATGTAGCCTTTGTTAGATGAAAATGTGGCCAGGCCGTTAGCACCCTTTTTATCTGATGGCTTAATGCAGTAAAGCTTGCATTATAAAAATGAACACTGCAAAGGAAAATTAAGCTGAAAGAATTTACTAAGGATCATGTTACTTTTTAAGGTAAGTACTTTTTAAAAGAGTTCCATCAGTGCTACTCTTTCTTTTGGTTTTACTAGAATCCATATATTTATATATTACATATAAAATCCCAATAATGGGATTTTCATGTAGAGAGTACATTAAATTTATCACTGGTACACAATGAAATTGATCCATTGTGCTGCAACATGTGACTGATTTTCTAATGACTGGCATAAGAGAAAGATAAAAGGATAGCATATTCCTCCTCAGCAATCCTTTTTATGTGTTGTAGACACATTTATGGGAAGTTACTGTAAAGGTGTTTACACCTTTCTAAAGGTGAAAAATGTAAGTACTGTACATGATAAGGGTTAGTTATTTTTCTACACTGATACACATGAGGGGGAAATATTTGCAGAGTGGTTTAGAGGACTGGAGAAGGGATTGGTCCTGCCTGACACACAAAACCTGTTTCTTCTCCCAGGTGGGGTCCAGGATACATTTTTGGGTAACCCTCCATTTCCTTGCTATGCCACAAGTGTTCTAAGCAGAGCAGATGTAACAAGGCTCCTCTTTAAGAAAACCCACTTAACAACTGGTGTGAGCTCTATCCTGCCCATTCAGTGTCCTGCTACTTGTAAACTGTAAATTGAAAAATTTTCCAACACAGCCACCCACTACAGAATCTGATTTAGACACCAAACCTGACAAACTTCCAAAATGCTTAGACTGAATTACACCATGCAACGCGACACAACATAGTCTCCGCGCATCTCGGGATTGAAAGTGTTTATTCTTCCAGAGGAGAATGGCAAATGAGGGGTTTCCCACATCAGTGTTAGAAATATGGGACTGATCCTCATGGAACCCAGTTGCTATTCCAAAGTTATAAGAAACCTGCTGGTGACTTGAGACTTTTTCTCCTGAGTTGTGTTCTTGTGCTCTAAGCTTTGAGTCATTTTCTCTAAGCCTAATATTCACAGGTAAATCCTTTCATCTATACAAGATCACAATGACCCCTTCACTTTCAATTTCCTACATACCTTTACACATTCCTAACTTTCTTGTTCGGCTCAGCTTGTTTCTGTTTCATCTTCAACACCAGTAAAAGATGAAGATAGAAATCAAAGTGAGGTGGAGGAACAGAACCTTGGTGTCATTTTCAGGAGTTTAGCCCTGCCAGGTACCAAACACTCATGAGCTGCTCCATGTCTTGCAGAGACACAGCTTTGAGTCCTTTGACTCTGCCCATACCTTGTTATTTTTGGATTTGTTCCTGCCTGGCTGCTGCAGTGTCATGACGATGCAGTCTCTGAAGGCTCTCTCTCTTCAATCACTACCCTAACACAATGGCACGCTCAAGAAAAGGATTTTTAATCATCTTTTGATTCTGAGCTGTCTTTTTCATTGCTAATAATGTTGCCTATTTCTGTGTGACTAGGGGAAAAGAAAATTATATATATGCATATATACCAACAATCACGTGGAAAACTGCCCATACAATCGTTCACATTTCTTATTTGTCACTGTCAAGAATATTAACTGGCTAATTTTCAGCTTTATCAAAACACTAAATTCCAACTGCAATGACTTCATTGATTTTCAAGGCAATATTTTTCCCTCCAGAGGGGTGGTTTTCTTTCCACAAACCCTGAAAACTCATGTATTACAGAAACAAATCTAATGATTGATATCTTCCTATTGTCACCTTGCAGTTGGAGGTCTATAGTTTACTCCTTGCTATTTGAATAGTGATTAACATAACAATTAGATTTTTACATAAAGCCATGATCTTCCCAAAGGGACTGCAGATATTCTGTTGAATATAAGCTATTCAATTCTCCCTAAACAAAGGGCAGAGTTTGCAATTAGCTGTAGTAGACCAGCTGATTTGTTGGACAATTTAGAAGAGCATTTAGTTATTCAAGTTCTTCTTAATATCCCCTCTCCAGACAAGTTCTTGAGTACAAAAGGCTAATTTTTCCCACTTCATAATCTGATCTATTAAAAGATTTTATCTCTGCCTACAATATTTTTTCTTCCTATATTCTTAAACAAACAAAACTTGCCATCACTAAATAAAAGCATAACCTGAAAATCAGGCTCCAGACTCTTCAAAGTAGATTTTCTATGTATTTTCTTCATGTGAGCACTTGGTCTTTAAAAATACTTTTAAAAAATGCATGAAGATGCAAAGAATTGTAGAGAAACTATTAACAGCACCAAACCAGATTGCAGCAGAGCAACATGACTGCCTCCCTGCACAGCTCTCAACAATGAGAGGTTTTAGATAGTTCTGTGAAGAGTTCTGGAAATCCAGGATTTCAGAGAGATTATGAAAATCCTCCCAAGATAGATTTTAGGGGATAAGGGCAGACACCATCTCCCCAGAGTCTCATCATTTGCAGTGATGTAATCTTTATGGAGGATTTGGAACTGTACTCATCTGTCTTGTTTGACAGACAGGGTGAATGTTGGACACCTAAAACAAAAGCATTGGGAAAAAGGTTTTCAAGGATTTATCATCAGTGCAGCTTTGAAGACTTGGTAAATTCAAAGACTCTATATTGATCTGGGTCTTCCTAGCAAATAATCAATGCCTAGTATCACCCTCTGGTCTCTTGTTTAAGATTATTCACAATTAATTGATGTTTCAAGACTCAAAGAAGAAAAACTGGTATCCTTGGAATAAAATGCACAGAAAATCCTTGTATTGCAATGCGGAAAAGGAACATGGACTCACACTCTGGGAAGAGAGTGAATTGGAAGAACATCTCCTTTTGGGAACAGTGAATTTAGTGCATTCTCACTAAATTTCTTGAATGCCTTAGGAAATACTGGTTATCTCCATCAATGTAGAACATCAGGACTCTACATGGTACAGTATGGACTGCAGAATAAATCATACTTCTGATAAAATCATTGGTGTCCCAATGAGGTCAATAGCAAAGAACTCTTAGGTCTTCTTTCACTTTTTCACTGTCCACATTTGTGAAAATAATTTATTGTCTGGCAAATTACTTAGAGTTTGTCCAGCTGAATGGCCGAACCAGAGGAAGTAAATTATTTTCCTTTGTATATTAAGATATGAATGAAGATATGGCTACACCATTTTACAGTATTCATCAGGATAATGTAAGAAATAGAAACCAATATAACCTTAGTGGGAAAGTTTTATGATAGTCCTTTTGCAGCATAACACCGAAAAGCACAGGAAAATGGCAGAATAAAATTTAGCAAAGCTACTAAGCTCATCTGAATTTGTACTGCTGCTAATAACACTTTCCTAGTTTACTTTCAAGTTATAAGAAATTACCTTGAATATTTGGTCAAAGGAGTACTTTGGAGGACAGCTTTGGTGGGAATTAATTAATCTGAATCTTGCTCCTGGGCAGCTATTAATTACTTATGGTAATTAGAAAGAAAAGCTTGAATGGCTGCTGCAGTTGCCCTGTGATGGCTCAAAACATGTTTAGCTACATCATTCCAGTGTTAGTAACCGTTTCTCTCTTTCCCAGCCTGATGGAATCACAGCAAAAGAAGATAAAGCTGAAGGAAAGGGTAGCACAAGGGCAAGGAGACAAAAAATTGGAAAGTCTGGCAGATAAAGGAGGGATTAAAGATTTGCAGAGACTCATGTTTAGTCTGTTGGTGTTGCTGTAGATCTGAACATGAGAAAATAGTAGACATAGATAATTTAAGTGACTTCTAAAGAGAAGGAATGAATCTTAGACTGCTAACTCTATGCATTAACTAGAGTCTTATAGAGGTATTTTAACATTATCCCTCTTCCCTCCCCAAAATGAGAAATCCCATTAGCAGCATAATTAGCCCTCCTTTAAATAGCTAATTACACCTAACTCAGCCATAATGTCTAATTACTGGTTTATTCACTCTGAGTGGTTCATAACATGAGAAATTACTGAGATGATATCAGATCAAAGGGTAACATAAATGTATTTGCATTTCAAACTCCCTTTGAAGGCAGAGGTGGAGCTGGAAGGGGGCTGAGGTGGTGGAAGAGAAACAGCAGCTTGAACATATAGCTACATTTCCACGAGTAGTCAACATCTGTTCCCTTCGGAGCCTTTCTTTATCCATGTCCATGTGGGGATATGTGCTCTGTACCAGGAAGAAACAGGCCAGACCAAAACTGTGAGAGCATTTGTTACAGCTTCATCATGTGCCAAGAGACAGGTGTAATTACTCTCACTACCTTCAGAAGATCATGGGAGGAAACCTGAAGCAAAAAGCTGCAGGACAATCGTAGGGAGCTACACTAAGCCAATCCTGCAGATTCCAAGGGCCTCTGAGGTGTTACCATAATAAAAACATATTACCTAAAATGTCTGTACAATGGATGAGGAATATCTCACAGCAAAGTAATGTGGGTTTTTAAATTATTATTTAAAATTTTCCCTAGAAAATAATAATAGAGCAATTAGCATTTAACTTAAACTGTTTCTCTGTATGGGAGCTGATGCTGGCATAAGAGTGGAAATAGCGTTATGACAGGAGACGGGTAGGGTGGAGGGGTTTTACTAGATACTATTCTAAAAGTCTGAGGGGCACTGAAATGATAGGAGAAGAAAACATTCCTGAGAATGCTCTGTCTCCTTTCTCACATTCTTCTCATTTGCAGTCATAAACAGTAACAAGTTTTCCTTTTTACACTTACCGAAGCTGTATAAAAGGCATGTCAGTAGCAAGGAAGTATTTCAGAGAGGGGTTCAGTGTTCATTCATGTCGCTAAATTCTATGAGAATTCTGTGGTCAAATCAAGACTGATAACATCTTGAAGGCAATAGCTTATGCAAGCAGTATATCTTTTGCTCGTGATTTAAAACATGGAGACATTGCACAATAGGAACATTTTGCTCATCTCACTTCTGTCACAGTGTACAATATCCTTATCCTTCATTTCTGTGTCCTTTCAGAGATGCATCAGTATAAACATGTTTTCAATGACTGGTAGGCAACAGGCGAGTTGAACTTCATGCATGGCAGAATCAAATTAGCAGAGACAGGTCATAAATTATGCAGATAGTTTGTCATCCATTTCCTATAGACTATACAGCTAATTATGAATTTTGTAATTACTGTGGCATATGCTAACCAAGCATCCCATTCCTGGCTAGTGTTATCATTACAGGAAGTTGAGGACGGTTTGTGGTTCTGAACCACACAGACTAATAGCTGAATATTGGTGTTATTGGGGATCCCCTTCCGTGGTCTCTTGCTTGCATTTGTTAAAAACACACATCCTCCTTTCTGAGAAAGAATAAACCCCCTTGAAAGACAGCCTCATCTTATGGCTCGTTATTAACATTACCAACATGATTCAAACACAATGATTGAAGAAAAATATTTCTCTTTTGTGTGTTCATGGTTTCCAGGAACTCTACACATTACTAGTACACAAACAATGAGAAAGTACAAAACCCAGGAAGCTGATGGACAAGATTTTACTGGGAAGCTGCTGAATGCAGGACTGAAAGAGGCAAAGACAACATCAAAAACTGGAATTTTTTTTCTTAGTTGTCTTCCAGGATAAAACTATTGAACTGATCCAAGTCAATTATATCTCAGCCTTTTTTTTTTGTTGTCTAACACGGATCAGTCCCTTTAAGAGAACACATAGGAAGAAAGGGGGGAAAGGGTGAAGTGAGGAGATGGAGATGTGTTTCTCATTTGACCTTCTCAACAAAGAAAAGGCAGAGTTTATTAAGCACCCATACAAAACATCCCATATTCTTTTTATAGTGCTTCCCATGTCTCTCATTTTTGTGTGAAAGCAGATTTGCTGCTCTCACAAATCATTATCTCTCCTTGACATGCTCTGACCTATTCTTTGATGTGACTTTCAATAATCATCTGTGTTATACTTGAGCATAGACTTTTGGGGACAGGGGAAAGAAACCACACACTGTTGCTGCCTAATGTCCAAAACAAGGTCAAAACATTCAAGACTTTTTATATTTTCATGATTCTGTCACATTTTCTGGCTTTTCCTAGATGTGACCACCAAATCCTCCTTGGATCAATTATGACTATGATATTAGTTTCTTACACTTAGGTGTAAAGCCAAATCCACAAATATTTTGCTAAGCACTGTACACACCACTGTATGAGACACTAACACTTCAGCACGCTCTTTCTATTAAATTTAAGCAGAAGGATCTCATTGCATATTCAAACATCTTTTGTGTGTGTGAGAAATGTGGGACAAGGAATACCAAAAGATATCCATACTTTTGCCTAATTGTTTACTCTTAGTTCTACCAGCACAATTTCCCCACAGTTGCATGGATAGATGCCATTTCCTTCATGTTACAGAACAAACAGGTTGGTTGCTGCCAAGCTTTATCTATTAGCTGAAGGACAGATATTTGATAATTGTCACTAGAGAAAGCAAACGGGACTTTTGAAGAAGCCTAAGGGGATTGATGCCCATCATCCGCTGAATTTCAAATGGAGATGGGCATCTAATCCTTTAGTACTTTGAGAAAAAAAGGAAAGCTAAAGTGAACATTTCAATAAATGAATTAAGCACATAAAGAAAACTTGCTATCACTTGCATTTATGCAGTCAATGGCTGGCACAGTGCTGTGGTTGAAGAAATGAATGAAAACAAAAGAGGAACTAATTAAAACAGAGCAGTCACAAGATTCTGCATTATTTAGGTTCTGCTCATTTTTAATAAGGGAATTACTGAAATACAAAATAGTTTTCACACTTTGGGAGTTGACTGGAGCGTTTTTCTGCTTCACATATCATGAAGGACACTAAGTCTCCTCTCTTTGTGCATAATTTATCTCAAACAGACAAGTCATTAGACAACACAGAAGCAGCAACAACTCTAATATTAAAGCCTCTGTCACCCCACGTATTAGTTGGCAGTCCTCTAGGTGCTGGTGTCCCTAGGAAAATGACGATGCAACGAGTTCCAGGCTCCTAGAGGGCACACAGATCTCTCTTCAGTGGGTTAGAAGAGAGCTCTGTCTATCACAAATTGTTACACTACTGATTGAATAGGCAAATCCTCACTGCTCTGCACTCAGGGTGAAAATCCACGTCCAAGCAAAGATGCAGTTCATGGTCTTGCACAGTAAACCCTCTTAGGAGGAGGAAGTCATTGCTCCTCTTTTTAGATCGTGTATATGAGACCTTTAGGACAAGCAGCCAACTTTTGCTATGTTCATGCCAAATGTCCCACAGTGTCATTCGAACTGATATTTAAACCTCTAATCTTGGCTGTAATGCAAGCAGCAACCTATCAGGATCACTTGCAGTAAAAGAAAGCCCTTGGGTGTGATGCTGACAACCAGCTCTGCTTCCTGCAGTGCCATAGGGTCAGAGCTTTCTCTCTCTTTTCTTGCAGAAATTGGTACTAAAAAGTCATTTAGACGCTTTAGCCAAGGATCACGTCCAAGTTCGGGAGAGTTATACTCTGTGTGATCTTAAACAAATCACTTAATGGTCTCACACCTCTATGCCTTAGTTTCCAAATATAACATTGAGATAAAACCCATTCCAGTTGATAGAAACATGAGACAAAGTAACCTTTCCAAAATACAGCAAAAGCTTCTAATATACTGCTAGGTTTCTTTAGAAATACAGTTTAACCAAAACACTGGACATGAGCAGTTCAAATTTGGCAAAGTATCTTCTGATGTGTAACTATGACTATACGAAGTCAGATGAGAACTTGGCTTGAACTGCAGTTTTGTTTCTTATGTTAGTGGAGTTCTTGAAATAAAACCATAAAAGTCAATCTAAATTTACACATTCAACAGTTAGTGAGAGATTCAAGGAGATTAAAGAGCAGAATTTGGCCAATGAATGATCTGTCATTGTTAGACACCTGGAACAAGTAGACCACCGCGACTGCCTAGTCCTAATGTTGGAAGACAGGCATTTAGAAAAAGAAAATTATAGTTACAGATGGTTCACCTGTAAGCTGAGCTTTCAAGTGAAACTTATTTTACATCTAACTCTGTGTTTCCTTTTGTGTTTTGAAGAGGTGAGAGGGATGCAATTTTATTCAGTTCTTGAAAACCACTTTTTTTTTGGGCAACTCCTGAAACAACTGATAAGGGGACACCGAAATTTTCTTGGAATATGTCTTCTCTTCTGCAGTGAGCACTTGCATAGACTTCAATTTTGACAGCTAAAATATGTTTCAGCAGCAGGTACCCATCTGGATAGTAATCTGAAATAACATAAAAACTATTACAACACTTCTGAATATACTGGTACACTCATTATCTAATGTTCTGCTGCTTTATACCTCACCATAATAGTTGAGAAATAATGGAGAAAATCTTTGCCTATTTTATGAATAATAAAGTACTGAGATCAAGAAAAATGTTCCATATATCCTTGACTCATAGATCAAATGGGCTTAATAAAAACTGAAATTAGGTGGTTATCAATAATTTGAGGATGTGATCTTCTTAGTTTCATTTTCCAAGCTGTTCAGCTTGCTGACTCTTTCTTTCCCTTCTCCCCTGCTGCTACTCCTTCTCATTAGGAGGTTGAGGTTCAGGTCAAGCCCTTGAAGAATTTGTTGCTCTGAAACAAAGGAAACCATGTCATAATCATCTTCTGAAAAAGTATTTCCTGCAGAAACAGCCATTACTGAGTATTATGTGCAGCTGGGCATTTTAAGGCACTAATTTAATTGCTAGTACCCATTTTAATTAGCAAGAGTTATATTCCTACCACAATGAGCAACTGCATAGAAAACATAGTGGAAAATTTCAGGAACATTTTTTCCACTTTGTTGAAAGCACTGAAGATATCTGGTGTCTTCCAGAGCTGCACACTTAGCCCAGGGCTGTGACAACAAATTATAGCATGGTATCAACCCAAATGTTGCAGCACAATCCCCTACTTATTTCCTGTACAGTAGCACTGAGTCCTCCGGGACAGGAACTTCATCTGCAATGCCCTTAGTGACACAGATTTAATCTCAAGTGCAAAGTATAGGACTAAATTTACAGTAATACATCTGTGACTTCTCTGTAGTTTTCCCATGTTAATGTTAGGCTTAGCACAATGATAAAGGATCAAGAAGAAAAATAAAAAAAGCGAAAAGAGAAAGGTATAAGAAATTGTGGACAGAATGAAAGCAATTAATCACTGGATATGCACAGTATATAAGCAGCAGTGGCAGGTACTTCAAAATGAACAGCACAGAGCTGAATTTTCATGAAAGGATGTTCCTGCTGTTTCATACATCAAGGCTTTTTAATGTTAAATTTAACATCTCGTGCATGCATGACACAGCCTGATCTTCACCATTTTCCAGCTCTCCTGAAATCCTGAATGTGGATTTGGGTAGCCTGCATAGGCACTGGGGATATCCAGTCCTAGGCTGATCCTTCAGGCCTGCTCTCAGACCTTTTTTCAAGTACTTTTAAAAGTTTTCATGAGGTCTGAGGACAGGGACTTGGGCTACACAGGCCAGATGGGCAAATTGCAGAGAATTAATTTTATTGTCTGTTGGTCCCATAGGCTGAAGAAACACACCAAAACTGGAAAATCTCTGTTCAAGTCAGTGGACCAATATTCATAGAGCTGCCATCCAACTGCAATCCAATCTTTCATGCCTTCTGTAGTCAGCCTAATGGGCCTGGGGAGGAGGATTTGACCCTTTCACTACAGGAAGAAAGCTCTAATTACTTTGAAAGTAAAAAGAACTTGTCCTTTAGGTTATATAACCCATGTTCCTGCTGTCTTACATAACTATGGGGGACTAAATAATACATAATTGAATGAAAGCTGCAGCACTGGGCTCGAAAATTTGCTGAAATAATTAATACCACCAGTCAATTATATTGATTTATACAGTCAGTATTCCAGACAGAGCCAGCCACTGTAGGTTATTATCCCTGGGAATTAATGTATTCAACTGCTGTGCACAAACAAAGGGAAAAGTCAAAGAATAGAATTTGTAACATTTGCAGCTGAAAAAAGGAGATGCTGAATGTATTGTGTGTACTGCACAAGGAAAAGTCATGCTGAAAAATGAATGGAGAAAGAAAGAGAAGCAGACATGAAGGATTGCTTAGCACACAGCCTAAAGTATAATGTGATACTGACTACTTGAATATATTTTTATTTGCACAGTCCTTTTATTTTGCCTCTCTGGTATTATTCAAAGTCCAATGGTAGAGTTTCTGCTGTGTATGACTGTGTAAATACATGTAAAAACACACATAACCGCCATATTCTTAAAGTGCAAAAAGTGTTTTGGGAATCCTCAGGAAGAAAGCAGGCTGGTACAGACCACAAAGCCTGTGAAAGATTAACCCACCTAGTAGTGATGAGAGCAGTGCTTTTTCGAAGTCTGTTCTACCCGTTTGTGTAGGTGTCAGTGTACAGAGTCCCAACACATTGCCATCTCTCTTCTTGGCATTTATTTGGCAACAACTGGAACTTGTCTGTATATTTTGTTCACAGCAATTCAGTTACAAATGCTGCAGGAAAGAAGTGGGGAGCTGTGAAGTTCAAGTGCCTTAATGAATTTTCAGGTTTGGTCCTACTTGTGTTAGTCTGTGACACTCTGTGTGCCTGTTCAGTAGCTCTCTCCTCTGCAGTTAGTAATAAGCTTGGTACAAATCTAGCTAAGTAGAGTTACTATAAGACAGAGAAATTAATAGTTTAACAATTCAATTAATTTCTGTCTGTATTTTAAGATTTCACCGCCAGATTTTAACATTCTTATTTCCTGAATGCTGACAGGAACAACTTGCATTGATTTGCAGTATTCACCCTCCACATGACATCACTGACAGCTTCATTACAACGGATGATAATTTTTTTCCATGTGGTTACCCTTAATGAGATTAAATATACTTTGTATTTTCAAGCCATTTATTTGGAAGGGATTGTGACTGGCTTCTTATCACATCTGGGTTATTTAACCTAATATACAGCACAAATCAAAAAACAACCCATACATTTCTGAAAGAGAGGTCATCGACTGATGTTATTTAGAAAGTATATTACTCAAATAATTTTTGTAAGATATTAAAGAGGTATTTTATTTGCAATCCTATGCTATTTGAATTATCCGGAGGTGCTTTGCATATTTATAATATGCCCATTTAGGACAACTCATTTCCTACTTGGAATCAGAATTCAGGTCCCACTTTATTCAATGAGAATTTTGCCATCAACTTCAATGAAACCAGGATTTTGTTCCTACTATATATAACTCGGTTAGCTTCAAACTACTCCAAAATGCTGGCATGAATTATCACTGTCTTCTGCCCCTGTTGTAGAATTGCAAACACAATAATCAGGCTGGAGGTATAAAAGTAGCAACAGAGCAAGAGAGAGACTAGAATTGAGGAAGAGGGTCACCACACCATGTAAACACTGTGTCACCCATGTTGTGGTGTGAATCTGCACAAGTTTCCAGATTAATCCATCTTCTCTAATTAAAGTCATTTAATATGTAACCCACGGGCGTAGAACAATATTTTGTTGCAGGCAAACGTACTGCTATAATCAGCATATTTTCAGGCAGTTCATGCATAAGAAATGCTACTGTTATATGAATGTATAATGTATACACAGAAACAGATTATACCTATTGCAAAAGCTGTTCTCTAAGATAGCATAAAATTCTGTACCTGAGCTGGTACTCCAAATAATGAAATCTTTTCCCGATCCACTGCATAAAGCAATTATGCAAATTTCTGCTAGTCCTCTATTTCTGTAATGCTTATGATTGAGAGTTTGACATGATCATAATTTGTCTGGCTGGAAGACTGTAAAAGAGGCACAAATAAAGCATCGCTTTAAACAAAAAATCCTTAGCTAGTTAGCAACTCAATATCCAGTAATAGTTGCTTCCTCAGAAAAGATTCCACCAGCCAGGAGACTCCCATGTTCCTGTTTCCAAGGAGTTGTGTGTGGCTGATGCAGACTCACACTAACTTCCTCAGTTAATTCTGTTTCCCATAACTTGAGCATTTCAGCCTCTGCTGAAACCCTGCAAAGCCAGAGGTTTTGCAAGACAGCCTGTAAAGCCAGTCTCATTCAGCCATACACACCTCCAGAGGCCACTGTGCTGCACTGACTGGCAGATGGACAGCACGGCACAGTTACAAATAGAGTGATGGCACAAGTGGGTGAAGTCATCAGACTTTTGACCTCCAGTCCTGTGATTTAGTCACAGGTCAGGCTGTCCTTTTATTGACCATGCAAGCATCTATACAGCTCCTTAGCAGTACAGACTAATGGAAGTAGTCTTATCTGTGCTTGCATTGGTGGCTACAGAGGTTCTTACTCTGTTCCTCGAAAGAGCCTTGTAAACGCGGTCCTACAAATCACTGATGTGCGCTTCATTTTAAGTAAGCTCACAGTAATTCCAGGTATGCCTGATGCTCACGTGTGTGCTGCAAGAATGAAGGAGCCTAGAGTGAGTAGATCAGCTTTTAGATTTATTTGTTTTGTTATCCTAAAACTAGATAATTAAAAAATGAAATAAGCAGGTTCTCAATAGATTTTTATGGTTCACACCTGTTATTAGAAGCAGCATTACCTTGTTCAGTGGAGAACTCCCCTGCTCTTTGAAGTTCAAATGAAAAATCTCTCACAAGCTCTGGTGTGTCTGCTCCTCCGCTGGTGCATCACAAACAATGTGCCAAAATGAACTGACAGCTTTTCATTTCTTTCCCTAATTAACAATCACAGCAGCTGCTTGGTGGAAGAATAAGCTTCCTTCTTATTTTTTTATCTCATTTGAGCAAAATTCTATACTGGTTTGATGCAAATGTTTGTGCTTTTTTTCTTAGGACACTACATTTGCTGCAGTCAAGAGTTGGTTTTGTGTTCTTGTTTTAGCTGAGGCACTACAGCAAATAAGAGATAATTTGATACCTCAGTGCTGACACACAAATTAAATACTAGGTGTCAGGAAATCTCCCCTTTTCATGTGACAGTAGCTTTTCACTGCACAAAAGGATCAAGACAAAATGATCACAAAATATTTTTGTGTATAATTTAACCTTGACCAGGAGCCAAGTTTTATCACTCAGCTTCAGCTCACGTTACATTAATATTTTCTGTGGTCTTTCTTCAGGAAATTCAGTGTTGAACATATTCTTAAACTTAGTAGTAATCAATGTATCTCAGTTTCAAAATCTTCCTAGGGTAAAACCTTTATGTGGACTTCACAGCTAGCCTGGGCTCAAAAAACTAGACTAGGACTTAAAATCTGTAGCTCCTCTGCAGTTTTACTACATACTTCATGCATTACTGAAAATAATCTTCTGACCAAGGAGGACAACAAAAGTCCCCTTTGTCCTTGTTACACCGTGCCCTTTTTCTGCAGGACAAAGAAGGTAGGAGTTATCCAAAATAATACATTTGCCTTTTATTTTCATGGTACAATCAGATTTCTCTGTAGAAGTCATTGGTACATTTTTACAAGGGCTTAATTTCCACAAGTTGTGCAGTATCAATGAAACAAACCTTAAAAGGAATTATATGCTTCAGCTATTTGGAAATTTGGGGTTCGTAGACGACCACAACACATTATTAAGTGACTCAAACCATACGTTATTCCTACATGAAGAACAAAACAGCACACAACCATGGATGCATCTGGCCATGCCATAAGGCTGCTTCTATCTATCACTTAAATAGATGAGAAAAGTTACCAGTAAGTGTGGCTAACTGTTCCTCTAATAAACAGTATTTCTCTCAACAGAAAGCCAGCACCACGTGCTGATTTATAGGAAATGTGCCATTCTTTCCCTGTGCTAGCACCACTGAGGACAATAATGAGTAGCTCAGAGCACAAAAATACATTTTTGTAAAAATGAAACAATGGGTGTCGGCACAGCACCTTATCTGCTCTGTGTGAGTATGGAGGCATTTGGATTGCCCCAGTGGACACCTTAAGATCCTTTATTACATCTACACTGTTGGCTTCTTGAGTACAGCTTTAACAATGCAGGCCAATACATCATCAGTGAACGGTGTTCAGTGATGTATTTGATGTGTTTGGATCCATGGACATGAAAGTCAAACCAAAGGTTGTGAGGAGGTAGCAGAGGTTACGCCCTATTTCAAAGGTGAGTCGTGTGTATACTCTGAGTCAGCCTGAACACAACACCAGCAGAAGTTAAGAGCTGAGAAAATGCTCTGGATCACATATAAACCTGTAAAAATTCCTTCTGTGTCTTCCAAATGCCTGCCATTCAATTACTGCCACTCGTAAAGGGGAAAGGAGTCTCTGGAACAGTACGATTCCTCTTCACCATTAACGGGTAATGGGGAAACATCCTGTTTTGGAGACTGCATTAGCTTACACAAGTGTGAAGCTGCAGTGTTCCCATCATCTTCAAGATGTTTTCACAGCAGGTTATTAGCCTGGTAGCTGTGCTCACACTATTTCTGCATGGTGTGCAATATGCACATTGCTCAGCCTCCCCAAAATGCTCATTGATTAGCTACTTCCATACACACAATATTGTCTTGAGGCCCTTCACAATTTCCACTCACACTTTACTCAAATCTAATATGAAACATGCTTTTCCTTCAGAATCGTGCAGCTGCCTAACACCTCTCCAGCCCTCTTGGAGGCAGACACACTCCATCCTGAGCCAGCTACCCAGAAGGTCTAATCAAATGGCTTAATGGATAAGTATCACTCTTAGACTTTGGGCAATTATTTACATTTGACTAAAGCTTAACACATATTTTGCCAAAGTTAATCTTTCAAAAAGATACTTAAGCTTAGTTCAAAGGCATTTCAGGGCATAGAAATATAGATTTATTGCAGCAGTTGTTATGTATGTTCAATCTTTCTAAACTGGCATATGTCTTGCTTCATTTTCCATCTGCTGATCCTTACAAAAATACTATTTAGGACACAATTCTTCTTTTCCCATGAAAACACTACTTCACTGCAATTGAAACCTCTTTCAGTATCTTTAACACTAAAAATCAAGAAGCTCAGCCCATTTCATGTTACACTTGCAATCCTGGCCGTGCATATTTCCAAACTATACTCCTGATCCAAACTGGGATTATGCAAATATGTCTTGTTTTGCTTTAATTCCCTCAAACAACAACTTTCCAACTGATACTTGGCAGCATTCACAGCAACTCTGCAGCAGTTAATCCTGTGATTAGAGATTAAAGAGGACTGACCAGAGAGTGTCTGACCGACCAGGTCCTGCCTGGATCTTTACAGATCATGACAGGGATGGTGCTGCTTGGCAGCATTTACCCCTCTGGCAGACACTGCTGGAAATTTCAGGGAAACCTTCAATTTTGTATATTTAAAGCTACCAGAGGCAGAGTAGTTGCAAAATAACTACTGATTATTCCACTCTTTTTCAGTGACAAACACCCAGAGTGAGTAAGAGAACATTAAAAGTATTTTGAAGAGAGATATTTTGTCCTACAGATTCCCATGGAGAGAAGGGGGCAGAACACTGTAGGCCATAGGACAGACAGGGTCACTTTCGGCAACATGGTAAGTGCTGAACACCAGCATTTGTGTGAGGTCAGGTCCCAAGCCATAAGCATCAGCTCCAGTGTGGGGCACATGAACCCCCCTGTCGCAGAATCACAGAATGGATCCCGTTGGAAGGGACTAGCACAGAGTTGATTCTGTCATTAAGTTTACATTTAATGGGAAAAAAAATCAAAGAATGAAGTAACTAATTATAAGGACATATGTTTGTATGGGACCTACCCAAATAGCTAACAGAGCTCTGCAGAGAGACACAGGAACCTTTAAATGAACAATAAAATTATGCAAATTGAGTTAATTTCCCAGTATTTTTTGTGCATTTCTTGGGGGTTTTTTGTTTGTTTGTTTGGGGGAGGGGTGTCCGTTTTGGGAGGTTTCATGGGTTTTTTTTTTGGTTGGTTGTTTTATTTAACTTTTGATGCAATCCCAACAGCTGCATGCTCCAGGCATGGAGATGTTGGATCAAACCAGTGCTTTTTCTGACCCCTTAAGCATCAATGATCAGCCAACAGTCAAGGCAAGCTAAATTAACCCTCTAAGTTAGCAGCTTTCTCCACCTCTGAAAAAAGTTTTCGACATTTCTAGGTGTCTAAAGTCTGGTAAAGAGGGCATAAAGAGCCTACATAGCCCAGAAATCAAGCAGGCGGCTCAAAATGCCACTAAAGCAGAAAAACAATGGCAAGCTCTTAATACTTAACCTTGTGACACAGAAAAAGTGCTTCTTTAATGGCTTTCCTCCTCCTGGAGCAAAAGTTACCAACAAATTTTGCAAAGGCAAATGGCTTTTGCTTAAGGGCTTTAATTTTTTAACAGCTAAAAAGAAATCTAAGCAGTAACCCCTTCAGTTCTTAATAATTCATTGGGAACATTATCAACACCTGGTGTTTTATTGTTCCTGGGTGTTCTGGTTGCCTCTTGGTTCTCCTAGAAATGGCTCAGCTGTCTGGAAAATGCCTTTATCCAGTTCACCATTAAAGAAATCATTAAAATACTCCCTCCATCTTTCTGTAATTACATCCTTTTAACTAAGTTTTCCATTTTTGTCCTTTATCTGACTTATGCACAGTTCATGTCCTTGTCTCAAATGCTGATATCCCAGGAAAATGGTCTGGAGTTATCTTATTATGCTGCCACTTCTATTGCACAGAGCCCTTTTTGTGCTATACTATCTTCCTGTTGAGTCATTTGTATTACCAGAGGACTTATGGAAGTCACAAAATCATCACCACACATTGCTTTCTTATACTCCCCATCAAAAACTTTTTTCTTTTTTTTGTTCATTCTATGGTTTTCTCCTACTCTTTTTTTTTGACTTCAGGTGTTTTCCAGCTGGTATTAAATTGTTCCACAATGATCAAATGCATTCCCACCTGTGCACATGGTGTCCTCTGTTAAGTTCACATGGTAGGAGGTGTTTCTAACTGCTGATACAAACTATCCACCTCTCTTCCTGCGCTCCTGCATTTCTTCCCTCGCTATTTTACATATTTCATCCCTTTCTGTACAATGATGCCAAGAATTTTTCACACACACCAGCAGCTCTGCCAGCATTTATGGGCACTCAGAATCCCTCGTAACTAAGGATATGCAATAATTCCCACCGTGAATCACAAAACGTCATGTCCTTCCTTACAGAATTTTGTCATAAAATACACAAACCAACGCGTTTCTTCATACTTCTTGAAGAGTGATGAAACTGATAACCCCGAGATACACACCACTGAAAATTTCAGCCCAGACCACATAATTTCAGCAAAAAATTCTCTGGTTTATAAACTTTATTTGAAAATTTTTACTCAGTGCCCCAAGTCCTTTCCTTCAAGGAAAGACTGGACGTGGCACTCTGTGCCCGGGTCTGGCTGACAAAGTGGTGTTCGGTCATAGATTGGACTCGATGGTCTCAGAGGTCTTTTCCCAACCGGACTGATTCTGTGATTCCCACCGTGGCTCCCAGGCTTTCCCCTCGAGCTTCCCGGGTGCAGCCTGAGGTTGATCCCCGCTTTGTGCCCACCTCCCTGCACTGCCTTGAGGCCCCTCAGCCTCCCCCTCCCCTGGGGGCTCCAAGGCAGCGTGGCGGACACCGGGATACGCGGGTCCACATTCCTGTTTTGTTTTTAAGCTCCTCAGGCTCATTTCTGCGGAGCAGGACCTTCCGCACACGCCGCTCCCCGCCCCTCTCAGGCGGCCCCTCCGAGCGCCCGGCGACGCCGCGCCGCTCCGCCCTCCTGGTGTTCCGCACTTTCGTCACGGCCCGGCCCGTGGCTCCACCGCCTCCTCAGGGCCTCAGCCGTTGTTACCGAGCGCGTAGTGTCCTTTTGGTACTGCGGAGTCGCGTTATCCTCGGATTTAACACTCGGGCTGCCGGAACTCGACGCGAATCTGCTGTCACCAAAAGCCAGCCCGTCCCTGCCCCTGCGCCGCCAGCGGAACCGGAAGCGTCGCCATTTTGTTTCGGGTGATGGCGGCTGTGGTGCTGTGGGGCCGGCGGCTTTAGCGCGGGCCCGGCCGTGCGGGGACTCACTGCTCGGACAGTCGGTGTTCCTGCGAGCTGCCTCCGCCTCGCTGCGCTCCCCGATGATGTACGGAGGGCTCGGAGGGTCTCGACGGACTGCAGAAGAAGCAGGCCCGCCGCCCCTAATGTTGTTGTCAGGCGGGGGAGCGGTGCCCGGGCCCCCTGGAGGAGGTGGAGGTGGAGGCGGGAGTAGCCGTGTGGAGCTGCTGGTGTTCGGCTATGCCTGCAAGCTGTTTCGGGATGATGAGAAGGCTCAGTACCAGGAGCAGGGGCGACACCTTATTCCTTGGATGGGAGACCCCAAGATCATGATCGATAGGTCGGTGTAACACAACCCCCAGACTGTGCTGCGAGATCTGCTGTGATAGCCTCTTTCTGTTCCCCCCCTTGTGCTGTGGGCAGTGAGGGCGGGGGTTGAGCAGAGGGCTCGCTCTGGCAGGCGCGTCGGGACCTTCCGTGGCGGGGCTGGAGGCAGCTCTTCCCGGCACAGGCTCCCCCCCGTCTGCGGGAACTTGGGGTTTCCCGCTCTGGCAGCGTTGGGAGGTTCCTCTCCTGCTGGCAGTCAGCGTGTGATGGGTCTTTCTGCTCCACTTGTCAGGGCAGGGGCGGCAGGGTGGAGAGTGGGAATGATCTATTCCTTTTCAGTGCAAACCACAAACATTCTCTTTTCTCACTTGGAATCCAAGGGAGTCTGATTGCATGGGAGTACTTATTAGGCACATTGTATGTTCTGTAGGTGAGAACGGAGCAGTGTGGGGAGTGGGAAGGTGTTTATCTACCTTAAAGGAAATGGGGATTTCCTATTTCTCCTACATAATCTGGCTGCAGGCTGTTGATGTGAAACACCAAAAGTAGTTCTTGGCCTATTTACTTTTCCTGGTGCTGTGATTTACTGTATTAGACAGAATGGATTTGATTTTGGGTGCTTGCTCTGGAAATTTTATGTTAGGGCTGGTTTCTTTTGGTTGTTGTGCTAGGTCCAGGTTCGTGGCCAGAGAGAATAATAGAATCTGCTTTGATGTTCCTTCTGGTCTCTTTGAGTTGTTTCAGCAGTGCAGGGTGGGATTTGGAAATAAATTCTTTCAGAGTTATCTGATTATTTTGCTGGAGAGAGGGAAGATGGGAGGTCAGGTCGGTTATGTTTGAGTGGAGCACTGAAAGAATAATTCAAGAGTTGTGGCTGACCCTGAAAACCTGAGTGGGAAAGATGGAAGGATTTTGATTTGAAAAGGGCCACATGACATACTATAGATACGTGTTCCCTCAGTTTCATCACTGCTTTGGTGCTAGACAGGATTTTCTTATTTTGACTGAAGAGCTGTATTTGTCTTGGAAAAATGTCAGTAAGGAAAGATCTTTTGATTTCCTTCCGTAAGACTGGAGAAAAAAGAAATGCCCTTGCACCATTTTGGTGCTTACACTATTAATGATGGTTATCATTGAAATAAATTTGTTAAATTAGAATAGACACAAAGGCAGGACAAAACAGCCATAAATGTTTGTAGATATGTTTCATTTCTCACTTACATAACAATGGAAGCGTTGTGTTGCACACTTCTAATCCAAATAATTTCTGTGACCGATCTCATTCATACGTAGAGGCTGTTCTTGGGGTGCTGTGCAGCAGAGCCCCGTTCGCAGGTGTTACAGAAATTGTAGGGAGCAAACCCTAAGTATGTGCATGTTTGTATACACATACTGAAATACCAAATAACGTACATTTGTGAGGTAAGGCAGCTTGCATTTGCTAATCTTATAAACTCCTTTGGAAGCTTAGATTCCTTTTATCTCCAGCAGCAGGAAGTCTTCATTTTCACCATTTTGAGAAAAGCACATTGCTATGAGAAGACTTGGGTTCAAGTTTGCCTGTGGACAGAGCTTGATTAACCAGACCTATGTTTCATTTGCTTTTTGCTATAAGAATATTTACTTTCTTTGTTTTTGGTCTAGCAAGTTGGCACAAGTCAAGAGTTGTGTGTGGGAAGACACCTCAGCGGAGTCGAGTTTACTGTCACTTTACTTTCCAATCAGTTTCTCTTACTGATGCATAAACATTATCCCAATGCAGTGCTTCTCCTGCAAACAAAGTGATTTCTTAGTAGAAAGGAACTGTACATCATTGATCTTTGCCGATTTTGCGGTGAACCTCCTTAAATTGCATGTTTATGTTACTGTTCCTATGTATGTGTGTCTCTCTATCACATAACCCAGAACTTATTTCCTCAGCCAAATGGCTAGGGGCCGAGCCTAGCCATGATTTTACCTCCAATGGACGCAAGTTTCTATGGTGAAGATTTCTCCTGAGAGTTCGGGACTAGCAGAAAGAAGCGAGGAAATTTCGACCGTTTGGTTCTTACGGATAGGTATTTATGTACTCGGGTTTGTGTGAATGTAAGCTATTTGACTTTCCAGAAAAACGTATTTTGCAAGTGACATTGATTGGTTGGTTGAAGCACGTACGGTAAGAGCTGTTAAGGAAATGGATCCCACTTAAACTATTAAAGGATACCTTTGCCTTTAATTGTAATAATTTATTAGTTTCTTTGAGAGGAATTTAGACTATTAAACAAATTTTCGATAGTTGGTGACAAATGATTAGCAAAATTAATTGTAACTTCTAAAAGGGAGTATGCATTAACGTATAAGTATTTTTTTTTTTTTTCATTTTTATTGGGTAAGTATTTAAGTAGTCGCATAAACCCAAGCCCTAAGTTCTTTGCATTGACCAGCTGTTTCATCCTGCAGGTATGATGGGCGTGGTCACCTGCATGACCTTTCTGAATATGATGCT
This sequence comes from Gymnorhina tibicen, assembly GCA_013399875.1. Taxonomy (NCBI): domain Eukaryota; kingdom Metazoa; phylum Chordata; class Aves; order Passeriformes; family Artamidae; genus Gymnorhina; species Gymnorhina tibicen. The sequence continues at coordinate 123,553 of VXAZ01001058.1, read as the reverse complement.
GAATATTCCACCTGGAACAGAGATTATCAATTGTCCGAAGAGGAGGCTAGAATAGAAGCCCTCTGTGATGAAGAGAGGTATTTAGCCTTGCATACGGACTTGCTTGAGGAGGAGGCAAGGCAAGGTATTGCTCAAGGAATAACATGGTTATTAGAAAAGCACGTTTAAATAAATTATTATGAAATTAAATTTACTCCTAATTTTATACTCTCTTTTTCTGATGTTATCTTGACAGTACCCAGTGGATTCGAAAAGCGGGAGTCTTTGCGTATGTGAGAGGACCTCAGGATAGTTTAACTGTAGATCCACACAGAAATTGCCCAGATTCTGAGGGCAGACTGGGATTTCAGACCCCCCAAAATAAACACATTCTGCTTCATTTTTAGTGTTGTTTAAAGGAAATTCTGTGCTTTTATATGCATAATTGCATTAGAATGTCTTAATCCACAGCCTGTATCTCTTCAAGAAGAAATAAGTGGTCAGCATGTGCACATGCTGTGTTTTTCTGTTCAGTTTTTAATGAAAGCTAAAATGATCAGGAGAAAACTTCTTATTTAAAAACTAAAGTAAGAAATATTACTTCTTTTTTTTAAATAAATTAGCTTCTGAATATGTTCTAATGTTGGTAATTGCATTTTTGTTCAAGAGGAGGAATATAAAAGACTCAGTGAAGCTTTGGCAGAGGATGGTACCTATAATGCAGTGGGATTCCGTTATGGCAGTGATTATTATGACCCTTCAGAACCCACTGAAGAGGAGGAGCATCAGCCTGCAAAGCAAAGAGGTAAGGGGTAAAAATAACAAGGGTTAATTGAGAGGGAGGACATAGCGTTTCTCTGTCTTGCAGTTGAGGGTTTAAAATATATGTGTCATTAAAATGTAATTAAAGATTCTGAAAGCATTTCATCAAAGTCTTTATGGGACTCTGTTACTGAGTTTTTGCAGACTTTGTTCTTGATGAGCTTAAAAATGTTTTCCTGCTATGGCACAGTCAATACTGCAGTAGTCAGGGAATTTAATTCTGCTGTCTTGCAGATTCTTATTCAGAAAAAAACTAGGAATTCCTTACATTGGCTGTCTGCTAACACTGTGTTTCTTAGTTAGGAAGGAAAATATCATTGTAAGCATAAAATAGTAATTAATAAGAACGTATATTTTTAATTTTAGATTTTGTCATCTTAATTATTATAAATGAGTGTGTCTTAAACATAGTGTGCCCCGCTCCATCACCTATAAAATACGGAATTCAGTTGTCATGTTCCCATCTATAATTACAATAGCTTTGTATTTTTATCGTGCACTCTTAAGGAAGGTTTCAAATGTTGTTGAACTATGTTTTAGTAAAGTGAGGATAGTTTAATTAACAATTGGGTTGCCTAACTACATCTTGGTTGGTTACTGTGGTATGAAATATGCTTTTTTTTCCCCAAGATGTTGTGTTGCAATGCAGGATCATTTTAGGTGCTAAAGCTTATTTGGTGTTTTTTTACTGTGTCTGAGAGCTTGTGTAAGGGCAGTCACTGTCTGCGCTACTTGCACTGTACGAAGGTTTTCTCCTCTACTCTTTTGTACTGAAGCAGAATTGCGTTGTCTTTTCTGGGGTTTAATTCAGTTGTTTAAGACTCTATAACCAAATATTGTTAGCTGGAGCTGTTGCCAAAAGAAAGTCTATTCTACTTTGTCTGCTGCTCTTTCCTTCTTTCTTTGCTGCTAAAATTTCTCTTGTGGAGTTAAACTATTTGAGTTCATAAAAAAAAACCCTAAAAACCAACCCACCAGAAAGTAACCAAACAAGTGAACTCCCTTTGTTGCATGGTTTGTCTGCAGTAATCGCTGCGACATCTCATGCGTGATGAGGATGTTCTGCTGTTTCCACAGCTCCCGTGGTCAGGTGTTTCTGTACTTGGTGCTATCTAATCTGTCAGGGAAGAAAGTGAATACAATTTCTCTTAAGGCTAGTAGAATAGATAATACTAGAAGTTACTTTAAAAAGTAAACTTTTTTACTTCAATTACTATAAAAATCTGTAAAGCAAAATATTTTCAGAGGAACATTTCTACTATAGCTAATAATGGACTGTAACACAAATGATTCTTTTTAACCATATTTAAATATCTTCAGTGCAAATGCTGTTTATATAGCTGCATTTGATAAATTCCTTGATTGCATATCCTTTTAGATACACTTTATTTTAATTTTTTTTTAACATTTGGGTACTTTGACATGTTTTTTCCTGTAGTACTTTATTCTGTCATTTTTTTGTAGAAACAGCTCAGACAGAAAATACAGAGGAAAATGAAGAACCTTTTGTTGCCCCTCCGGGACTGAATGTACCTTCTGATGTGGAACTGGTATGTGTACATTTAATGCAGCCTACACTTCCGCCAGCTTTTGAGCAGTTGATGGTGCTCTGTTTGGTGCTTGGGTTGGGGTTTTTTTCCATTAACTTTAGTGTGGTACATTTTAAATTATTCTAAAATAGTTACTTAGTTTCAGATATTCTGCCTTGAATTTTTGAGTTCTATGAACATCTTTAAATCTTCTTTTTCACACTGAAATGGTCGCTGTGCTTATGCTAAGTGCATTTAGTATCACTTGTGACATTATTTTAGCTAATGCAGAGAAAAGGCAATTGTTCTTGGAATGGATACTTGCTGAGATGTAAGGTTCAACATTCCGAACATAAGGGACCATTAAACCAAAAGTTTGCTGATGTTCAAGAATTCTTTTCTGGAATATTTTTAATTGAGTCCCAATCTGAAGGGGATAGGATTTGATCAAGTGTAAATGCTGTATATAAAAGTAGCATATTCAAGGAGAAAACCAGTAATTTATTTCTAATAAAGTCTGAAATGACTTGAAAGTATTAGCACATAGGAGCTCCTTTCTTCATGTGATGTTGCTAGACTTTGCTACATGTTTTGTAGACTTAATTGCAGCTTGTGTATTTTTCCTGAAGGGAGTTGAACAGATACCTGCTTGAGTACAGGTCTAACTATAAGGGTTTTCAATGTATTTCAAGTTTCTTAAAAGATACTGGAAAATCAGATAATATTCTTTCTTTTGTAACTGTGGTCATGAAAGTGTTAATTTATATGTGGGCTCAACTTGATATTCTCAGCTTGATAACCTTGGCCAGTAAAGATTCAGAACACTGTTAGAATAACTAATAGTGAGCACACAGTATTTGTGTAACTGTTTTTCTACTTCATTAGCTTTTATTTAAAGAACCTTGAGTTCTCAGAGAAAAGCTTCTTATTTTGCATTTTGATACTGTTTCCAAAATGTAACTGCTGGTGGAAAACTGTTGGTTTAGCTAGCTACTTGGCTTGAGTTTCGTTCTGAATTTCCTATGTATGTTGCAAAGTGCAGTGTGGGGCTTGCTGAAGTAATTTCTCAGTCAGCTGTTGAACTCCAGTATAGTCACATGAACAGAAAGCTAATGGAGGTGTATTTGGTTTTGGTTAAAAAAAAAAATAAACCCAACAAGCATCAAAATGTCTAGACAGCAGCTTGAAGGCAACATATTCTTAACCTTGGATTGTGAATTGTGAGAGTCGTTCTTTGTGAGCCTTGATTTGTTGTTGCTGTTCTATTCAAGTCATTCAACTTTACCATGGAAGATATTTATTCTGTTTAAATTTAAGAAATTTGAGAATCAGCTAGCTAATGTAGAGACTTTGCTCCCAGTCTGCAAGGTGCAGTTCAGTAAAGACAGATATAAAATATCTCCTGTAATACAGATCACTGCAAAGTGCAAAGTGCAAATATTCAATGAAGACAAGTCAGGCAGCAAAAATAAAAGTCCAGAACTATGGAATGTTCTGTGTATGGCAGCTCCAATTGCAGCAGTAATGTCATTCTGGAACTTAGAATTGAAGAGCTGTGACAAGCAGGCCGAAGGTCTTCCACTGCTTAAAACTGTGATTATGGGCAAAGATGATTGTTCTTCACCGGGGCACTTTAAGAAGTCTGTGGGTGCTATTGAAGTGGGCTGTTAGAGGAAATTTTCAGTTAAAAACTTGTGAGGAGAGATAAAAAAACTTGATGTACGATGTGAAACTGATAATGCACAAAATGTTATCAGTTTGTTAAGAACCTCATTGCCTCTCATTAAAATAATCTTTGCTGGGGTTTTAGAGGGACAAATAAAACTTGAAACGTCTAGTTATTTTCTGTATCGAACATGTCCCGGTAAAGGATCCAATCAGCAGAAAACAGCTTTTAAAATTGGGCTGTTTGATAATATTGAGACTTTTTTCCCTGTGTGGAATACCACTGTCTCCAGTGCTTCCAATCTTCTGAGAAACATTTTTTGAGGTTTGCAACATAGCTGTGTATCTATGCAGTAAAAATGCAAAGTTAAACCAAATCATTAATGTGACTCTTCAGTCTTTATGGGCACATAGAGTATGTGTTTTTACAGTGTACTGAGCACAAGACAAAACAGCTGAGTGTGAAATTAAAAGCAGTGAATAATGAAGTTCATTCATTCTTTAACTGTACTCTTATTCTCTTCACATCTTGGGTTTGATATCGCACTGCTCCCTAGGGATTTCTGGAAAATGCATGGATGCTGCTTAACTTTATTAATTTTATCTTTTGCTTTATTGCTGAAGTGTTCAATGACTCTTCAAAGGAATGCACATGGGAATTGTAGTTTGTATGTTGGTCTTGAGAGGCAACATGTTCTTCCCAAGCAAATACAAAGTAACCAATTTCTGGTGACGGACAATATTTGCACATTCAGAGATAACATAATTAAGGACAGCTTTTGGGAAGGAAACCATACATGTTGAGTCTTCAGAGCACCTTGAGATACTGTAACACCAAGGTCACCCAGATCTGTTGCCCTCTTCAGTTTGGTGTTCAATGCAGAAACAGCTGTGCTGGTAGAAGAAGAGGATCTTGCAAAAGGAACTGAATGAGCAGCTGAGGAGGGTTGGGACTGTTTTGGTTATTTTTTAGGGCTGATGTGCTTTCACTAGTTTTAAGTGATTATGAAACTTAAGATGCTGAAGAAAGCTGAGAAGGACAGGGAACTACTGTACTTTCTAGTTCCCTTTGGACTTCTAACGTGCTGTACAAGCTGCTTATGAAAATACAAATATGTGTTATTTTACTCCCACAGCCACCAACGGCAAAAATGCATGCGATCATTGAGCGAACTGCAAACTTTGTGTGCAAGCAGGGAGCCCAGTTTGAGATCATGCTGAAAGCCAAGCAAGCACGCAACTCCCAGTTTGACTTTCTGCGGTTTGATCACTACCTCAATCCCTACTATAAGTTCATCCAGAAGGCCATGAAAGAGGGACGCTATGCGGCTCCTTCGGAAAGTAAACCTGACGAGAAAAAACGTGAGTTGTTGCTTGGCAAATGGTAGCTTCAGGGCGGGAATCACTGAAACAGGCACTGGTCTTTTTGTTAAAGTAGCCACATTTTTCTGGGGTTCCACTGCAGCTGAGATCGATGTGACGATTCAAAATTGTGCTTAAATTGGAGATTTTTTTTAAAAAATGTTTGTGGAAACTTTCTGCTACAAGAGCTACTGTGATGTGGAGGTTTTGGAAACAGTCGTATAGCTCAAGTTCAACAGAAGATTGGTCTGTGGATTTAGGGTTTAGTGTTATTGATGTCTGGCATTATCTTGGATCTATGCTTTTGTGACTAAGCTGATTTATATGAATGATGCTTTCCTAAGAATTCATGCTTGTCCTGTATCATCATTCTCTCCCAAAGCAAATTCATAGTAAACCCAAATAAAATTCAGACATTGCTTTTATTTAGACTCGAGAGTCAAATCTGAGGAAGATGATGATGATGATGATGACGATGACGGAAATTATCTTCATCCAAGTCTTTTTGCATCTAAAAAATGCAGTAGGCTTGAAGAGCTCATGAAGGTACTTGACACTATTAAAATTACCTTTTTATCTTGTAAAACACCTGATTCATGGACAGAAAAATTCTAATACGCAGGTGCTTAGGTCTTTTATTGACAAAGGTCTGGGCTTCTTTTCAGACTGTAATTTAAGTCTGTTTTTGTAAACTTTCGAGTTACCTTTTCTCTAGTACATAAATTGTTATTTTTCCATTTCTAAAGAATTATATTTCTATTTCTGATGCCCTCTGGTATTGAGGGCATCACTCAAAGATTTATCCTACAGAACCTGTGTTGAAGCAGAAGAGATTAAGGTATTTAATGCCTTATGTATACAAACTGAGAGAGAATTTTTTTTCTTTTTAGATTTTAGTAGATAAAATGTTGACATGAAATAACAGTTCCAGCAAATAATATTTCACCAGAATTTACTACTTATGAAATGTAAATTTGGCAAGATGTGTTAGTTGTTTTTATTTTCTGAGACTGGGCAGTGATGGAGTAATGGGAGTGACAGATGGTTGTATGTATTTGAGGGTTTCAAAGGAATGGCTGTGGTGCTGTCTGATATTTAGACAAGACACGTTCTCTGCCTTATCCCAGCCATGGCAGTCATTGGCTAACAGTAATAACCACTATTTTTTTTTTTTAATGTCGCTCATTTCTGTTTACATGAAAGTGTTTTTTGTCTTGTTTTTCACTAATTTTCAAATACGTTGATTCTAATGTGAGAGCTACAAAAGCAGTAACTTCAGTGTCTGCACAGAGTTACTGTTGTCTATTAACGTAGATAAATTTGCTTTCTCAAATATGTTGATGCTATTGTTCTTTAAATATGTACTTCCAATTTTAATCTTTTTTTTCTATTCTCAAAATGTTTTCAGCCTTTGAAGGTAGTAGACCCTGATCACCCCCTTGCAGCACTGGTGCGCAAAGCGCAATCAGATAATAATTCGTCTACGCCACAGTCAACAGACGGGACAGCTGTGCAGACATCACAGGCAGAATATTCCTCTGATTGTAAGTGCTTTGTGGGGAGGCAGCTGGTGTTGTATTTTGATGAATTGTGTGCGGATGCTGGTGGGAAGAGAATACGTTGGCTTCATGCTTCATCCTGTGTATTTATTCTTTTTCAGTCTCGTGAGTCTTTGAAGGTCCATTCTGAGTATCTGTTGAATTCCTGCTTAAGAAAACTGGGAATGGGTTGGAGGGGGTGGGCAGGCAGGAGGCCAAGTCTCTAGTCTGTGACTAAGTTTAGCACCATGCCCTTACTATACTGTTTTGTTCCTGCAAATTTTGTAGATTCTGATACTCAAAAAGGTGAAGTTAAGCTTAAATGAGTTTATGTGCCTCTTAATTCTTTTCAACTTTCGGAATTCTGAAAGTCCTTGATTCCTTAAATATAGAAATGCAATTTACCCTTTCATTTCTGGGACTGACCATGTAACGCTACTGAGATATAAGAAAATTTGTAGTGAAGCCTTCACTACAGTAGGGTTTCATGTTATTACACATTTTGAAAGTAATGAGTAGTGTCACTTCAAGGTGGTGCTGATTGAGTTCTTGGTTTTTCAGTAATGTTGCTGCAGATCAGTTATCACCATAATAATCTGAGTTGATTTTTATGCATTATAGGTTCAGAACCCCCAAAGGATTACAGGTGTTGTCAGTGTAATATGTGGAGAGAAATACGCATAGAAGTAATTTGTATTTAAAACTGTACCATAAGGGAATCTTAATAAAACTGAAATAAGATTTCTGTGAAGAAATTGAAAATTACTGGTTATTTCAAGAAAGACTAGACTCAGAATAAATATCTCCATAGAATAGAGCTAGTCAGTTTTTTGATTACTTTCATGTCAGGCTTGAACCTGAATGTATGTGATAGAAACTGGGAGGTTATAATTCGGTAACAAAACAAGTTCAGTTTGCAACTCCTCTCCCTTCTTTTAAAACAGAACTTTATTCTGTTCTTGTTACAGACAACTTATTCTTTGAAGAAAGTAAATAGTGCCACATGGGAATGTTTATGAAACTTTTAAGAGGATAATTCATTGTAATTTAATGCATTGATTAAACCTCGCTTCCAGAAATGCAAACTCTTACTGTAATTAATTTGAAATGTTTAACATTAATATTTTCTGTTTATACATAGTCTTTCTGCAGAAAACACTTAGATTTACGAGAACTATCTACCATATAAATGTATTAGGCTAATTAGAACTATCAGGCTAATTATAAAATACTGTCCTTAAAGAAAGATAGACATAATAAACTTTTGTGCTCTCAAGAAACACTTAGAATCAGAGAAGTGTTTAGTGTGGAAAATGTGTTCAAATGCATTGTTCATTATGTTGCTATTGTATTCCAAACCTGTCTACTTTTTGAGGTTTAAGTAAGTAGGTGTGTGTCTATATATAGTAATACAGTGGTTTAATATGTATATAGTGATTCTAGTGGTTTAATTTGTTAATGCTAATTTTGAATATATGCGCATTTCTTTCTTAATGAAAACATAGTTTTAACTGAGTTAAATTGCCAGAGGTGAATTAGATTAGGCAGCATGATTTCATACTAGCTCATTTTTATATATGCCTGCTCTAGTTCACTTCTTTATTCACATCTATGACCTTCAGTACTTTTACATTCTGTCCCTTAATCTACATATTTCTTATTCATCCTAAATTTTTTAGTATGAGCCTTTCTTGCTTTGGATTTTTTGGGGTTTTCTTACACAAGAAATGAGATGCCATTTCTTAGTGTGTTATGTGAATGTCGCTTCTCAATGTGTTTGTACCGATGCAATAATGGATTTCATTGGGTGTTTTTCTTCTAATTACAATATTGTTCTTAAATGTGTCTTTTTGTAGCAACTGTGGCAGCCATGTATTACAGCTACTACATGCTCCCTGATGGAACCTATTGCCTGGCGCCTCCACCTCCGGGAATCGATGTTGCTGCCTACTACAACGCCCTGCCCGCAGGGGTGACTGTGTCCAGCACTACAGGTGTAGCAACGGTTCCTCCCCCTCCTGGTACCACACCCCCACCTCCCCCAGACACAACTGACAGCACCAGTGGATTGACTTCTACCACAACATCTACAAGGTACCTCAGACAGATTTGCATGTTGGTTGGGGGAGTCTCATTCCTGCACTTCAATAGGGAGCGTTTAGGATGGGTTCTATTATTGAATTAAGCTATTTTAACTGCGTGGTGAGCTCGGAGAACAAACCTCTCTCTCCTTTTTTTTTTTTTTTTTTTTTTTTTTGTTTTTTGTTTTTTGTTAAAGCAAGAATCTGAAAGATTTTTATGTTCTATTTATAAAAACCATTTACTTTTCATGTTTTCAGCACAATTCCTCCAGTGGTTGCCATTATACCTCCACCTCCAGATATCCAGCCTGTCATTGACAAGTTAGCTGAGTATGTTGCTAGGAATGGGGTAAAATTTGAAACCAGTGTTCGTGCCAAGAATGATCTCAGGTAAGAGAAAATGTTACTTCAACTGCTATTTCAAAAGTTAAGGTTTTAATTTTTTGCGATATTAAATTACAGGACATGCAGGTTTTGAGAAGAGAAGTACTATCCTTTCTTTGTTTATTTGAAATTTAGGGACCTACTTAAAGGCAATGGGAAAGCATTATTGCCCAAATTATCAAAACAACCAATCTGTAAAAAATGTCTCTAGCAAGCATGCTCTGAATGTGTATCCTCTTAAGTTTAGGCATAAGTAAGAGTGCTTCCAAACATCAAATAACATTGCATTTGCTAGAGAAGATTAGATGATGAGGGATTGTTAGTATTAACTATGTTCATGTGCACTTTCACATATTCAGTTTTCTTTTAAAAGGTTTGAATTCCTGCAACCATGGCACCAGTATAATGCTTATTATGAATTTAAAAAACAGTTCTTCCTTCAAAAAGAGAGCGGTGACAACTGCCAGGTACATGTGTGCTTGTATATACTTCTATTAAAAATGCAGTAAATGTGAGAAAAGGACTTACCAGATGTGTTACCATGAGACATTTTAAAAATGGAACGCTCAATTAGGGAGAAATTGATCAGCAAAGGATGTGAATGCTTTTTTTGTTGTTTTTTAGTTTTGTATGGCATTTAAGTAAGGATCTGTGAGGTGGTGTAATATTTAATTCTTGCTTTTTACTATAAGCCACTCCACTGTGGTTGTAATATAAAATGACAACCTGAAAATTTTCTGGTTTTCTATACAAGGGAATATATGCTGTGTGGAGGTTTAGAGCTTTGTAGGATTGTGATTGGTGTTCTGCTGTCAGAAAGGTTAGCTATGGCTTTTAACACCCATACCTTCCCATATGCCTCGTCGTTCTTTGTACAAGAGTAGCACAGAGGCTGGAGTAGCTTTCTGACATGCTTTTTTCTGAGGGAGGTTTTGTTAGAGTCCGGTCGTGACTGCAACAATACTGGAGCTTCAGAATCTCACAGCAGTTTCCTACTTGCTTTGCTTCTTCTAGTCCATGTTATTAGAATGTGGTAGCCAGACTTGGCATCCATGTTTTTAACTATTCTCATGTTAGCTAATTAGATTGTTCTCTTACTGAAAAGAAAATTGCAAATAATATCAGAACTACATTATCTGATGTTAACTTTTCATGGGAAAGAGCTATTTTTTTTTTAGGCCCTATGTCATTTGTCATCTCAAGGCTTAGATTGGGGAGCCTTAAACTGAAGAAGGTAGGCCTGTGGGTAAACTCCTCGGAATTGCTTTGTGGAAAATGAAGAAATTCAATAATGGTTGCTGTTTGGAACACTTGTGTCTGATGTTTTGTTTTAAAAGTGAAAAAATGTTTTGAAAGCACTATTTCTAAAGATAAGCTGTGGTAAATATGATCTTACTCAGCTGTTAAATTACAAGCAAAATTGTCCTGTGCCACAATGCTGACTGTTGTTCTAGAATGTCTTATTTGCAAACCAGTGGGTTGAATTCATAATACTTACATAATTAATAAGGACTCGTTAACATATATTTGGGGGGAAATTGTACACTAACTGAAGCATAATAATAAAGGATTCATTTTAAATGTTCGAATGAGTACAGCTAAAAAGGAACTGAAACCGGTTTAAGTCCCTTGAGGTCAAGCGTAGCAATGCGTATTTTTGTACTGCATGGCTTTGTAGATAATGCCATTCTCTTCAATTTTTTAAAATAATGATTTTGAGTTTATCTTTATGCTCTAGTAATATATGTATAGGCAACTAATGCAACTGATGCTTTTTTTTGGCCATTAAAATTAATAAGAAACTGTACTACTGGCTTCAGTAAATACAGGATGAAGTGCTTGATTTCGTTGTGCTTTTCCCCTCCGAGGACTTTCAGAAATCAGTTCTGTTGGTCAGGGAATGGCTGCAGGGAAGATCTGATCAATGCCTCAATTTCAACGTCTCATATGCATAGCAACAGCCAGAGCAACCAAACTCTTAATTGAAAGATGCACAATTTAACATTGAAATGTTAAATTACTTAATGTTATCACACGATTCACCGTGTAAATATTTTGAATGTTCTATAATATCGTTCTTGAAATTTTTATACTGTTCAGAGGTATAGGAGTTCAGAGATCGTCCTCAATGATTCAGTCATGTAATGGTAGAACTAGTAATTCTTTACTTCCTTGAAAATCTCAGCACATCTGTATTGTATCAAAGAACATTGCTTGGCCCAATGTTTTTCAACAGAATGTTGGAACAAATCAAACATTAACTTGTGTTGATTCCTGTAAAATCTGATTCTGCAAAGAAGTTACATGCAATTGTACATGAGGAAAAACGTGTCATAAGCTTCACACTATCCCTGGGAGTTGACTTTAATGGATTTGGTTCGGGACCCTGGAGATCAAGACCTAAATAAATATGCAAAAGAAGTACATGCTTTTAGGGTCTAATTTTAAAAATAAAATTTTGAAGCAGTTTTTGGCAAAAGCTGCCAAATCAGCTGAAGAACATTTTCTTTGCTGTAAAATAACAACATGTTCTTACTGTAGGTCTGTAGGTTTCAGGGCCTGTGGGTTTACATGAGGCAGAATTATGGTCATGAGTGCTGAGTGATATAAAATTAGCTGTTGTGTGATTAGCTGATAATGTGATTTTTCAAATGGCAGACAAAATTGCATCTCCACAGACATTTTATTAATGATTTAATAACTATCCTGTTAGTAATTCTGCTCATTTCCTTTGAAAAGGGAGTATCTTCCTCTGAAGATGTTCCAGCAGACACTGCCAATGATACACCAAGTGAGACTCAATTTGCAGATGAACATGCACCTGAAGATGCGTCTGAGCCGAGTGCTAGGGGAGTTCCAGGAACTAAAAAGGATGTTCCTCCTCCTAAAGCTGTCAGTGATGGTAAACTGGTAAAAGGTATGGTAAGATGATTTATTGGGCATGAAAATATTTGATAACATGTACATAAAGAAAAAACAGAAGGCAGGGGAAAGTAGGGAAAAGGATTTTGTCATGCGAAAAATGTTTTCACTGAAGGCATCAAAAAAGGTCAGAAATAAGTAATTTGATTGCTTTCATATTTCTTTCTTATCAGACTATCAGGTATTTGTGGTCTGACACAATAAATTGTTTTACTTCAGTTTTGTGCAAAGTTGAAGGCTTTCATCAGTGACGCCAGTAAAATCTTATTTTTGTCATTTTCAACTTGACAGTTATGAGCTTTGTGCAAGAGAGAAGTCATTTGTTCTGAATAAAAGCAGCGGCCTTATTTGAAAGGATACATGTGGAGGAAGTACTCTAGGCTTATTGCTCGTTCTTCCCATGTTGGACATTAGTCATTCTGGAAGAAAAGACCCCTTTCATGTCTAAATGGAATGTTTTTACTCTTGCAGTCATAGCAGCAGAAGGACAGAATGGGAAGATCTCTCTGGAAGCCACTCAGACAAAACCAGCTAGCACACTATTAGTGTCCTGAGTTGGAGAAATGATTGTTTATATCTGGGAACTGATTTATTGGCCTATCAGGAAAAGATACATTAAAAATTCTTCTTTTAACTAAAAACTAAAAATGTGCATCTTTTAACTGGAACTGAAAGCCACTGAAAAAAAAACCCAAACAGAAAAAGCACTCTTTAACTGAACTTCCACGGATGGGAACTTCCTTCCTGCCACCTTAGTGGCTTACTTAATTACTGATAAGTTTATCTACTCCCTGTGGTCCCTTGGATTCTCTCTTCCTGCTTCTCACTGTGATCCCATTTCCTCCACAACCAGCACACACTGGGCTCTTTGCTGTGGTTGTCTGACTGTCCAGACTCTGCAGTTTGTTCTCTGGGCAGCCCGGGTAGCTTCCCTGGGTAAGGAACAATCTTCCCTGCATTCAGAGATGCCCTATTAAGAGATGCAATGTACACCAAGATATGATATTGTTTCTGTTGTTCTGCTACTAATAAGTGGCAAACTGGAGCCTATACTTTAATAGTAGTAATTTGCTCAAAGTTACATGATGGAATATAACCAGTGAGTCATTTCATGACAATCTGAATCCTATAAACTTGTTTTCATTTCCTTTAATATGGTACAAATCCCACTTTATTGTAACTTAAATACAGTACTTGCCTCCAAGACAGACATAACATCCATACTAGATTGTTCTTCTGCTTCTGAGGAAGTAAAATCCCATTTTAGGATTTGTTCTATCCCATGAAGAAGTTGGAAAATCACTGTTACCTCTTCTCTTGGAATCCTGGAGTTCTTTGTTTCTGAGCATATTTCCTTACCGTAGGATTACCAGAATCAAAGCCTATATTTTGTAAACCTTGGTATGTAATTTAATTACTGTATTTAAATTCCCCTAATTGCAATCTCATAGGATATATATGCAAAAGGCATCCTGAGGAAGATGGTATTGCAGCAGACCATATGGTACTAGGTTGTGAGAAATTCCGTTCTTTATTCTTAGAAGTGTCATTTTGGATAAATGGGTTGGAGATTAATGCTGGTTTGTTTTTTTTTTTTTTTTTTTTTTTTTTTGAGATCTTTACACAGCAAATAAATTTTCCAGCATTTGTTTAAAAACACAGAAAGAGAGAGAAAAAGGATTATGTTGTCCTTTTCACCAAAATAATTAGTGTAATAGGACGATGCAAGTTTCTTTTTTTGTGGTGTAGTGTGCAGGAGTAATGGGGAAAGTCAGGAAATTGAACCTGCCTTCTACTGTAGTCTAATGACACGTGAAATCTTACCCATTCATTCACAGCGTCCTTTGCTCCAATAAGCTTTGCGATCAAGGCCAAAGAAAATGACCTTCTTCCTTTGGAGAAAAACCGTGTTAAATTAGATGATGACAGTGATGAGGAGGAAGAGGAGGGAAAGGAAGGCCAAGAGAATGCTAATAGTGCGTCAAACCATACTCCAGCAATTACCACTCCTTGTGCTGCTCCTGAAGACAAAAAGCCTCAACTTACACAGGAGGAGTTGGAAGCTAAACAAGGTATTCCATGTGATGCTGAAAACAAAATGAAGGATTGAGTCCTTCACGCAAACTGCAAAACTGCCATTTGTGACATTTTAGGTGTTTTGAATCTTTTCTGTGTCATATTAACAGGAATCAGAATTCTTTTCCCACAGTTTCCTCCTTATTTTTAAGAATGAAATCTTCATTGCTTGCTGAGACAAAATCAAACTTATAACACACTGGTGTGGTTGAGTGCTTTGTCCTAATGCCTGATCTTTCTGAATTTTATGTTGGTTTTCCATTACAAGCTTCTGGTAAAGCACTGACTTTGTAGTTTCCAGATTGTGTTAGCAAAGCCCAGCAAAGACATACCTGTTTCTCATTTTCTTCAGAGAACAGTGAATTGCTTCAAGCTATTTTTCATTTATGTAGCACTCCCATATAGACTAATATCACTTTGTTGGTGTTTTGTTGCTCTTATAATGCAATGCCATTAAACCTTTGTATGGGTTTTTCCTGTTCTGTGTTAATGTGCATAAGGGCAGAAGGGCACGCTGTGTAAATTTGAATGGAATGATGTTTTAAAAGAATCCAGTTTCACCCATTCCTCCCCAAGGCCGTTTCACTGCAGAGTGTGCTTATTAAAGTGGATATTCTGTCAGTATTTACCAGCTTAAAAACTCAGTATTTCTCACAGCTATGAGTATGCCACAGGAATTTAATTTTTCATTTTCAAAATGGTGATTTTTTGCTTCTAAGCAGCAGTTCTTTTGTAAATCGCAGTAGTGCAAAGTATGCTATGGCATGCTTTACATATCTAAAGCAAATATGAAACATTTTGTATGATAATAAAAATGAAGCATAAAACACACTTGGAAGAAGCTGTGTGTTGAAAAACCTCTGCAACTGAACAAAAAAATCCAGTTGTTTTGTGCATATACAGAACACAAAAATGGAAGTGTAAGATGAAAAACAGTAAACAAAGTAGCTGTTAGGTGCATAGTTAAATCAATTGGCTTATTCTCTTAATGTAATCACATACAACTTGTAATCACACAACAAGATCTGTTGGTCGTAGCGATGACGGAACAGTTTCTGAAAATTTCTGGAGCAGCTCTTTCTATAAACATATTAACATATATTTAAATAGGGTTGGAAACTGTGAAGATCAGATCAGTGGAAAGAGAAAACTGGAGAGTTTGCGTCGCTTTAAGACTTACAAGAAAAAGCTTCTGAATTTACAGAGCTTTAGCTTCTTTAGGTAGCTTTTGTAAATAGAAAAGGACAAGTATCCTGAATAATTGGGAGTGGATTTTCTTGTCATTTTAAGTTAGAAGTTTTTACTTCACCTGTATTGCTTTACATCAAGAAAATGATGTATCTATGAATTAAGATGCTTGGAATTTCTTAATTTCAAGCTGATATGTCCTTATCGTGTCACTGAATGGCTATATTGGAAAGGCTTGAGAATGGCAGGAGGGGCTGTTTGCTTGTTTGTGATGGGGGGGTGTTTGTTTTAAGGAAGCCTGAGTTCCCCAAGCATGACTCTCTCTAAACTTAATGCTTAATTGTCTTTCTTAGCAAAGCAGAAACTAGAGGATAGATTAGCAGCTGCAGCAAGGGAGAAGCTTGCACAGGCGTCCAAAGAATCAAAGGAGAAGCAGCTGCAAGCAGAGCGCAAAAGGAAAGCTGCCTTGTTCTTGCAGACCCTGAAAAACCCTCTGGCAGAGGCAGAAACTGAGAAAATTGAAGAGAATTCCTTCAGTAGTGAGGTAAGCAAGAAATAAATTTCTCTTTTCCCATAAAGCTGGCAGAAGACTTATCTCTAGAATATGAATCTGACAGTGTGTTATGAACTTGACTGAAGAGACAGAAGCTTTTCTAAACGGGGAGAAATTTGAATTTTAAACACTGTTAATCTTTTTCTGTTATCTTACATATGTCTCTTATCTGTCATTAAAGAACTGGTAAAGAAGTAGGCTGCACAATTCTTAGATCAGTTAGCCAGGTATGGAAAGGAAAAGGAGCTTCCATGTTTTAACTCTGTACTAGTGATCCAAGTGTTGGAACGCTCACCTTGCAAGAGTATTGGGATGACTTACTTAAGCTGTGATACTTATTTATTTGATATGTATATTGATGGTTTTGCTGTACATTACACATACAAATACTGTTGGGAAGTAGAATCTCAGTTTCCTGGGTTTGGAATTGTATTGCTTCCAGAAAAGCCAGTAAAATCACTGTTGGTTGCACTCCTCAAGCAAAACGTCATCTCTGGATGCTGATGGAAAATTTTAGATGTTGATTGTGACAGACTGGCTACAAGGAAGGAAGCAATGGAAAGCCACGTCATTCTTTCCTCAGAAGGAATTTCGGTACCTAGCAAGTAGTTCATTGCCCAGTTCTCGATTTTTCTGAATAAATCATGGATTACCCCTCAAAAGACTTTCAAGGGAACATTTGAAAGAGACATACCTGCAGTTTAGGTGATCCATATCATCAGAGAGTAGCAGATATGTGAATTAAGTGTGGTCACATCCCAAAAGAGATCCTGTTTGGGTTTCTCATTGCTACTGCTAATAGATTTTCCCTGACACAAGTGTTCAGTACTTCTTTTCGGTTTTATATTGAAGAGTGAATGCAAGAGACAATGACAATGCAAAACTCCCCACATTTGCAGTTCTGCTCTTTTTGTTGAGGGAATTTGTCAAGGACACAGATATTCCGAAGCTAAGGTTCTTTTGATATTTTTCTTTAAGAGAGTGCCTGGAATAACCAGTGACAGCTGACTCTTTTTCAGAAGAGCAGATGAATGTTCTCACTCAGATCTGAACTTACTGAAGTTCTAAGCTGATCTTGCTAGTGAACTTCTCAACAAAAAACCACACCCTATCCCACTTCTCAGTAAATTGATTTTCTAGAAACTCCTTTTTCTTCTTCCACAGAAGTACAGTTTCAGAGAAGGCATCTGTTTTTTCTTACATAAAGAATTCCAGTGTATTTGAGAATTTTAAAGTAACCAATTTCACTGATTCTTAACAATAGAAATGTTTTGGAGGTGCTTTTGTTATTAAAGGGTTTATTTAGAATTTCAAATGTCTATTTAAATGTTTTCTGATGTGGCCTTCCTTTTTAAAAATAAGATTGGCTATTGTATTGGGACTGCTTGTACTGTTTTAATGAACAGTCAAAAATGCCATAATGTCTTTGGAAGTAATATTCCTGCTAAGCGTGGTTTGCTTGGTGACACACTTACATAGATACATGCATATAGACTTTTGCAGATAAAAGCTTATTTTGAAACATGAATGTTTCTCAAGCTGTTGTTCCATTTGCCATATTTGAAAAAGCGTCCATTTCCATTCATTCCAAATAATCTGCCTTTTTCTCTTCTTGCCTGCTTTGGCTATTTGTAACAGCCCATTTGAGTCAAGGAATTGTATTGGAGAAAGATGAGTGAAATCATATTGCAGATTTGTTAACCTCTGTTTTATATACCCTGAGAACTCAGTATGCTGCATTATGATGTCTAAATCAGCTTGTAAATAAATATGTAGCACTGGTTTGTTTCTGTAAGCTTTTTCAGTCATGTTTCAGAAACAAAAGGATGCATTTAAAAACACTGATTGCAAAAGTAACAGGAGATAATTACAGTGGCTGTAATAAAAAGGAAGTATGTTAAAAATTTGAGAGAGAAAGATATGTAAAATTGGTTTTGTAGTTTGGTCAATGGAACTAATTGGGGTAATTAAATCAGAAAACTACTTAATCAGAAAACAAAGACAAAAATTAAATATTTGTGTCCACCAAAAATGTCACTAAATGTATTTCATCTCTTGTTTTGGGGGTAGGAGCATCCAATGAGGAGTCCAGGAAACAAAGACTGATACGTGCTGGTCAGAGTTAATGTAGTGGCATGATTTTTGTAGCTAAAAATGTGTCTCAAAAATGGAGTAATGACTGAGTTGTATAATAAAGCATGAAGAGGAGTTGAGAATATCTATGGGAGATGCATAATTTCCATTACACTGCCCCAGCCTAATAAGTGTCTAAAAACTAGGAATGCTATTTATGTGTACATACAGTGTATGTTTGTGCTGAAAACCTGTTTATCACAATGTGCAGAAATACATTAAATGCACAAAGCTTTTGTGACTTCTGTCAGATTTTCCTGATACCTTGTATTTCTTGAAAGGATCACTGGTACTGAGTGTACATTACATCTTGAATGAAATCGATTCTGCTAACTGCAGGTAAAGGACAGTCAATACCACAGAACAGGGCACTTCTAAGCTGTTTTGGCTTCAGCTGAATTTTAAAAATAGTCAGTTCAGTGTTTTCCATAGCTGAATTATTTCTTTTATATGGCTTCCTGTTTTTCTTTAAAGTGAAATCAAGCAAGAGAAGCAAAAGGCTGAAAAATCTTGAGCAGTGAAGCAGCACATTTTCACAAATGGCTCCTTACCATTCTTGCATGCATTAGAACAGTACGGTTACGCATAATATTTCCTCAAACCAGTACTTGGAAAGCATGGAGCTTATCTCAGTTTCCTAAACGGCTTAGTTTCCAGCGATGCTGTGGCCAGTGAAGTCTGTGCCCTTGTTCAGGACGTGGATAAATAGTAACTGGACGATGTTTCCCTTCTTGTGTTTACATGTATAATTCATATAGACTTTTGGTACACATAGACTTTATATAGACTCTTTGGCACATCTATCAGTGTCACTGAGGGGAAGTCGCCTTCATTCTGCAATGAATGTAGGTTCCTTGTCCTGCAACAGCAGACAGCTTGTAGTTTTAACAACTGCAGTTCTTCCATGCTGAGCTGTAATATGCCACGTTATATGGAGTGCTTCATTGAACTTCCTTTTTTACTTTAAAACAAATAAAGGAACGTGCTTCATGATCTGAAATGCAAATCTCATGCCAAAATTATTTAAATGAATTCAAAATTTAAAAAAAAAGGTTATATATCCTTGGTAGTGGGACTTGGCATGGATTTTTCTGCAAATGTCATATTTTACTCTGTGTCAGAAATGTTTTAGTGGTAATAGTGCTTTGATAGGCATGTAAAAGCCAATTGGTTATACCCAAACTGTTACCTGTATAAACCTCAGTATCTGATTTAAATGAGAAGAGAAATCCGCAGTCATTATGTTGCAAAACCAGACAAGCACATGATTTGAAAGTGATGCTGTTTTAATGGCTTGTCCCAAATGTCATCTGCTGTTATGCCTCTGAATATAAAGATTCTGTGGCACAAAGCAAAACTTTCCTTCTTTTGGCTCTTTCATCTTCCCAGCTTTTGAAGCCCTGTTTTATCATTTGTTTCGTTAGATGGCTTGTCCTTGCTTTTGTCCTGTATGTAACAATTATTTCTTCCTTGTGGAAAGTACTGTGTTTACGAGTGAAATAGAAGTATGCCATGTTATAAAAATGAGATGCTCTTCTAGTTTTATCAAGCATAACAGGGTTATCAACAGCTGTAGATAGTGTATGTCTTTCACACTGCTGTAGTTTATCCTACTTTTTTAGCAATGGACTGTAGATATTCCTGCATGCCTCTTTGGAATAATAATGTATAACATCATTTTATGTCTGCACATTTTCTCTGTTAATTTCTGAGCAAAATGTAATTGTCTAATCAAAACCATCCTGTAAGTATTTAAAGGAAAAAAATCTTCAGAATATTTCGGAGCCATTCACTTCTTTCTTTACTTTTTTTTCAGACTATAGATATCTACATTTTCTGGTTAGCATGGGAGGGGGGGTTGGGTTTGCTTGAAAATTTATCTGTCCTTTTGAAAAAGCAAGATAAAGAAAAAACATAAATGTCACACATTAATGTGGCATTTGGGGGGGTGGATAACTTGCTGGCATTTGGAACTTTTTTTATTGCAATAACCCTACTAACAAAATCTACATGGGAGTTGTAATTCCTTATAGCATAAATACTTTAGTCATTTTTTAATGGGGGGAGAAAGGTAAATATCAGGAACTGCCATTTTAATTAAGATAGGTGAGGAGGTAAGAATGTTTATGCGTTGATTTTTAGTCTTCAAAGCGCTCAAAACAAAAAGGCATATTGATCCACACAGCAAACAGATTCACAGCCACTAATTTCTTTGCAGTTGGCCTTGTCAAAATTTTGTCTGTTTTTAAAGACCATACTATGGTCAGTGTACTGTTAATAGCTGTTTTTTAGTGCAGCAGAGTAACCCAGATGAAACTGTTGAGTCTTTGAGTTCCTATAGAACAAATTCTGTAGGAACATATTCCATAGGAAACACTTTTATCTCTTCAAATTAGTATTTTGGGCCAGTTTATTAATACTAGGACTGACAAACTTCTAAATAGAAGTAACTGCTTGCTTTGTTCCACAGAGCAATGAATACAAAAATAATACACTTCCATTGCTGGTAGACAGTTGCTTATTAATTCTCAGTCAGGGAATACTTCACCATACGCTTTGGGGAACCTGTATTATAAAAGATACAGTGGTAGAAAAGAATCTGGAGTATTTCTGGATTTTAGTGAAATAAAAGAATTGTTGATTAACTGTTTACGGTTCTGACATTCTTCACTCTGCAGTTTTGATCTAACATAGGATTCCAATTGCTGTAAAAGAAATATTAGCTGTTTGTAGTATTATTGATAATGTCCTTTGCCAGTTGATTTTGCTTGAGCCAGACACAGTGCTAGTGTTTTGTTGTGTTGCAATAAGCACATTTTGGTTCATTGCTAATTTTGGCTTTGTGTATTGATTAAGTAGTGTAACCCCAGAAATAACTAATGTGTGTTCTGGGCTTATGAATATTGCAAATATGCAAATGACTTATATGAACTGAAGTACTCATTTCTGTTCTCATACAGCTATAAATTCTCCCTATTTACAGAGCTCTTTCCTAATCCATTCCTGATAGACAAGAAATCATGTTTTGGCATTACTTCCGTCAGATTTGCTTCAGTTGTGCAAATAAAATGCTGAAGAACAACTCTGCCAATGAATTTGTCTGACACTAGCATTTAGTAAAGGCCCAAAAAAAAGTGCCGTTACCTAAAACGGACAAAGAAGTGAGATTCAGTGAATGCTATCTGAATGTTTGTAGTTTAACTTCTTAGAAGAGGTCTCAGACAATGTAAATCTCTCATCCCTTGAGATGCATAATAAAATTCATCAGGTAACAGGTTTGTTTCCATGCTTTCCAAAACTGTTCTACTAGCCTGCATACTGGCAGAGCCTGATCAGTTGAAACAGAGTGCTTTGTAATCTCCCAGTTCTGTGGTTACTGCTTTTTAAAAAATTATTCTTTTCTGCATTCGGGCCTCCAATTTCAGTTCCCATTACCTTGTTTTCCAAGACAGTTTATTTCTTTCCAAATATTTATACACCTAGAGATTTTATTTGTGGCCTAGCAGTTTGCTGACTTCTTTCACTGAGCTTTGTGTTCTGCTCTGGTGGTGAATCAAGTAATTTTGCTGGTGCTGTTTTTCTTGAAGGCAACTAGAGTTGCCACTGAGGGAAGTGGCCCATTTGTTCAGCCGATTGTCATGAGGACATGACATCTGTCACCAGAGCACCTGAGCACAGTGGTGGATGGGTCGGTGACTTCTCCCTGTTTGTTACCTGTTGTATTTCACTGAAGAACTTGCATATTTCACCCAGGGGTAGCCAAAGTTACTTCAGTATGGCTCTGCAGATGTGATTCATCAGTAGCCTGAAGCAGTGGTGTTTGAATCCACCGGCTGGCCAGCTTGCATCCTTAGTGTCAGCTTCCTGAAAGTCAAGGAGAGCCCAGTGTCAGCAGTGGATGCTTTTGGTGGAGACATAGTTGGGCTTAGCATTGTGTGGTTCTTCGTTCAGGTGGCTGAGAGAATCTCTACATGTGAGCTAAAAGTAAATGTCATTCATTTATTAACTTCCTTCTTGGCAGTCATAGGAGAGCTTGTGTTTTATGTGGCCAAATGAACCTGAGCACTGAAAACCACTGGGGTTTTCTCCCCTCTCTTGTTTTCCTCTTAACGCTTCTTTTTGCCAACAGCTTTTTTCGTTTCAAGCTATTAGAGGTGACTACTTCGAGGCAGACTGGGCTATTTCATATTCAGTAGTGTTCAAAGCAAAGGCTCGGGTACTGTATAAAGAGATGAATAATGTTGTCAAAGGAACGAAAGTCAACTCTGGTGGCCTCTTGGGAAACCAGAGATAAGGTGTCTGTGAGGTGTCTGCAGTTACATGTGGAGTTTGTGAAGTTGGAAATAGGCCTCTGGTAAACCAGTCACTCAAATGATCATGCTGTAAAATGTTTATAATCTTTGAAGCAAGCTACTTTAGTACTGCTTTGTTGCTGGGTTTGTAAATATTGTGATAGCAGTTATCAGTTAAAGCATGAAAAAGTGTCATGTCTCTCTAACTTGAAGCAGAGCTGCCTTTTTGATTATTCAAATGTGGTCAGTTACTGCCTTTATGTATTCATGGTAGGAGAAGGGTAAAAAGAACGGAAAAGATCACCTATTTCTAATTTGGTTATTTCAGGTTTTAATGTATTACTTTTTATTCCAGTCATGGTAAGTATCCTTGTATCAAACAGTGAAAGTGTCAGACCAGGTGGAGCAGAAATTATGACAGGAAAACTGATTTCTCCAGTTGCCTTGAAATGGCAGCTGGGGGAATGACAGGCTTTGAAATGAGGAGCATATCTGTAGTGCCTGACTTGAATTGTTCTAAACAAGGCATTGAGCAGAATTCTCTGGGGTTCGAGCTGATAATTTGAAAATGTTGTGCTATGATTTTGCTTAACCTCCTGCAGCTGGAATTATTCACTGAACATTAACTGTGCATGGACCTATTCTGTCTTTGAGATGAATAAATTTTGTGATCTTCCCAACTTTTTACATTTAAAACATCTACTTTGCAAAGTTCAGACATAATTTCTATCAGCACTGGTTCATTTTGCTGTTTTTCTTGAGGCTGTCATCCAAACAGCACAGTTCATGGAGGAAAGTGTCACTAAAACTTAGCTTTGAAAATCAGTAGTTCCTGATTGTATTTCCAGGTTTGTCCTGTTTTAAGTAAAACGTGTAAATAGACTAAAAGATACCTGATAGTACCCATTTTTTTAGAACACATTTCTTCTGAAAACTAAAGATGAAAACTTCAGAACTATGTCCTGGTTAAGCTGACAGTCTTAGCATGCATATACCAACTAGCATATGTATCTTTGGGGAACTGTACAGGCCTCCATTAAATTCTGCTGGATGCATGTGTTTGAAGATGTCAGCCTTACTTCTGCACTCTTTACATAATCCCAATGCCGCATGACTAACCTGGGAAACTGAACACTGTTCTTTGTTTATCTTTGATTTCAGAGTGTCAGTAGTATACCATGTCCTGTGACTGCAGTCAGAACTTTACCCACCTTAGAAGTTAAACAAGCAGAAAGGCCTTCAAGCAGAAGCAGAGATCCTCCTAGGGACGAAGAAAAGGAAAAGAAAAGGAAAAAACACAAGAAAAGATCTCGGTCAAGATCTCGATCACCGTTCAAGTATCATTCATCATCTAAGTCCAGGTCTAGATCACATTCAAAAGCAAAACACTCACTTCCCACTGCCTATAGGACTGTCAGGCATTCAAGGTGGGTTTGGAAACCAAACATATTCTTTAGAGTTCTATGTGGGTTAACACTTAAAACATCTTTGCACTTCTTCCATTACATAGGTGTTTTTATACCCATTGCAAAGGTTACAGTCACCTTGAAGGCAGTATGTGTCACATACGCATCAAATGCGGCAGGTCTTCTGAAAATCATTTTAGTGAAATAATGAATCATTAATTTCTAATCACATAGTGCAAAACTTTTACTGGTAAATTTTTCATGATGCTCTGTGAAATACCTGGTGATAATATGTAGGAATGTGATGATAGCAGGAAGAGAACTTGCTGATAAATCTGTGGCTGTTCTGGAGCAAAGTAACTTAGACAGTATTCAGATGAGAAATAGAGAACTAGGTGGTTGAGCAGCAAAGCTCAGAAGAAAACAAAGCAGTTGGGTGGCAAGTGAAAAAATATGATGGATGAATTGCAGGAGAGATATGACAGGAATCCAAGAAGGGTGGAAACAGAGTTGAGAGAGAGACCACAGAAGAATGTAGCCCAGTGCTGTTAACTCTGTACTTAATCATTAATGAGATTAAATACACTACGCTAATTATCCAGCTATAACATGTTTTATATTGTGGTTTATTGATACTGTTAATTCCGTGAAAGATATTTGGGTCTAGGCACCTTCAAAGTTTACTGTCTGTAAAATTTGTCATAGCTGAATGCCCTGCCACAGTGCAGTTACTGTGATCAGTAGCAAGGGCTTTGAGGGTACATTCTGTGGATCAGGCTACAGCTACTTAAGTTGCTTGTAGTTCAAGCAAATTGTGCATATAAATACTGCCACAGCTGTGTAAGTATGCAATGCATGTGAAACCATACTCTACTTCTTCTTTGTCTCTCTGCCTATGGCACGTGCCTGAAAAAAGCTTCTAGCCAAAACTGGTGACAAAGTGTGCCAAAACTTCCTTTAGTTTTCTTGTCCTTTTTTTGTTTAATGAAGTGTCTTAACTACACTAATAGAAGTGTTGATACGTTACAACTTACTGGTTTATACTTGATTCTTGAGTTTAAGAACAATACTTTGCTGCAGAAATCTCTGCTATTCAGAGATGCCAGGAATTAAATGAGCATAACTTGGACTGAAACGATCAGTCTGACATGCTGCTTATTTGACGACCTTTGACAGTAAGTTGTCGTGACATGCTATGTTGTAAGGCACATTCCAAAATACTGTGTGCCATTCCTTTTCTGTGCTTACCAGCATTTAAAGGGAATGATGTTGAATGAAGCTTTCCTTACTTAGGAATTGAATGCAGGTCCTCTCAGAGTTAAGCATATCTTGGGGAAAAGCCTCCTCAGGTGAATCACTCAACATTTCAACTCCCTGTCAAGACGTATCTTCACTTGAACCAGCCATATCACTTCGTCCAAGCTATGCTGCGTGTATTTATCCACACTTTTACTGATACATGGTAAAACCAAGGAGAAACATCAGAGTAATGCTAAAAAAAAAATTAAGCATCTTCTGTGGTACATAAGGACAGAATCATTTGAGAAGGCCCTTAGCAGTACTTGGGTATGCTGCTCAATAGGGTAAAGATAATCCTGCGTGTTGCATGAGTTTGCAGCAGGCAGTAACAAGATTAATGGGAGTTTGCAAGTTCAGTTTGGCGTATACTGAGTCTTTAGTGACCTCAGGGAGAGCAGTTATCTGGTCCTTCATGGAGGCTTGAATACTTGCACCAACCAACAGGTCTGCATTTGGTTCTGCTGATGAAAAGACAACAGTCTACTGAGGTTTGCCGGGTACAAGGTGGAGAGTCTCATTGTGTTTTGACGGAGTTTTTTTTTTTTTTGGTGGCCACAGTTCAGCTGATGAAAAAATCACACAAAAGTCATCAAGAATAGGTAATATACAGGAGCTAATCTGTGTTTGCTGTCTTGAATTTGCCTCCTGGCACAAATGAAATGACAGGCACATAACAGCATGAAAATCATGAATCACCACAACACCTGATTAAATCTGGTTAGATATTTCCTTGATGAGCTGTTGAATTCTAAAACCTCAGAAGTCCAATAAGCTTGATGCTGGCTGGCTGACTTTTAAAATTATGCAGAAAAACAGCACCAGATTTTGCACTGAAAACCTTTTGCATGTTTTAACTTCACAAAATTCAGCGCGGAACAGGAAAGGCCTTGTACAAGAAATGGTGATGATTGGAGGTGTGCTTTATTGAAGGTGTTTGCTATGCCTTAACATACTGTATTTCCAAAGTCAGAGCTCTTGCTCCTGAAACGGAAAAATGGTAGAATAATCAAGAGCAGGAGGCTGATTCATAACCCTGTCAGATACTGATTTGTTTTGATTCTCAAATGTTTAGGCAAAAATAGTGCCTTGTCTTAGTAATTGCCAAGAAAAGGCAAGTGTTGTTGCCTAGCTAGAAGATATTACTGGTTTTTGTCTTTTTTTTTTTTGTTTTTATTTTTAGTGTTCTTTCAGATAAAATTATTTCAGTGCATTGTGTTGCTTCATTCAAAGCTTAGCATGTTTCACATCTCTTTGCTCATCAGTTTTCCCCAGAATAGGATTCTTCAGCTTCACCTAGAACAGTGGTTTTTTCGTAGCTTCCCAGAGCATTGGATATTACAGCTTCCAGCTGAATGAATAGTTATGTAAAGAGCCATACCCTCCTGGAATAAAGTGTAAACTGTTTCTGGATGTTAATGTGTTCATCTTGTATTAAGTGGATGGCACTTAGAGACAGTCATTACTGTGTGGACAGTGATGCTGAATTACTTTGGAACAGCCCTATTTTGAGTATCTGTTCACTATTTGAATTTCCCAGTCTAATGGTGTATTGTTGCCTTATCTTAATCTGTTCAAAATGTAAGATTAAAAATCACCTTTATCATATAACTTATTGTGACAAGTTAATGGGCAATAAAATGTGGGAAGTGTAGGTAAACATCAAAATTTGCGGTAACATTCTTTGCTCTTTATTCAAGGGATGTTCAGGATACTTTGCGAGCTCTTCCTTTTAGGTTTGTCATCTTACTCTTTTTTTCCAAAGTGCATATTATGCTTAGAAGTCCTGCGAGTGAACTTTGCAGTACATTTCTCTGTATACCACTTTACATCACTTGTTTATCATTTATTTTTGCATTGTTACAGGTTTAGAGGCTCTGTTGCATTTAAGAATAGTCTTTGGTGATAAGATACAATTTTGATACTGTTGCATTTTTGATATTTTCTTATGCATCTTCAGCAGTAATAAAGTTGAAAGATTGTGTTCCAATAACATGAAGTTGATTCAAAGCGTGTTTTGCATATTCACTTCTCTGGTTAACAACCGAACCTATTTTACAGAAACAAGCTTAAAAAATCATAGTTGTATAGAGAGCCCAGATAATATTGGCTTAATTGTGGCATGTGGTGTGCTAGCTGCAGTTCTCTGTATAAATGCATGTTATTTTCTGGAACAAAATTAGTCCTATAAAGCTCCTGGTATCATACAATTTTAATTCTAGACCAACATGACAGATTAAACAAGTCATGTACACAGTAAACCGTGTCCCAAAGTTCTGTAAGGTACTGCAGAACAGACCTGTCAGTCCCAAAGAGTTTATTAGTTATTACAAATAACTGCTTGATATCAAAGATGGGGCACATTTATTAAATCTGGCTTGGAAAACAAAGTTTTTGGTATCTTAGAGTCACATGTAGTAAATTCTGAATCAGTTTTTATTTCCCATTGACTTCAAAGCACCATTAAAGAACTGGGTCTGAGCTGTTTCTGGCAGTGAAGGCCAGGTGTCATACCTGGGGTGGGCAGTGGGCTCTTCCAGCTCAAATGTGTAACTGTAAACAACAGCGATGTTCACCTCAATCTGTTTCCTACCCACAGATAAATCTACGGGTTTGTGAGTGTGAAAGGAGAGGAAGGGAAGCAGAGGCACTTGTTACGTACCTAATGATGTAGTGATTTGATTGGGTGAACTTTGGATGTTTATTTTGAACTAGAGATGGAAAGTCTGAGCTTCTTTTCAGTATTGCTGTTTTACTTTATACTGTTTAGTAATAGGGTAGTACTAAGGCACATAATATATCCAGTTAGTGAATTTTTAGCAGTAATTAGTGGTATATTTCATTAAGAGGTTATTTTGCAGTAAGTTTGGATAGGGTGCACCTGTGTGGGAGTTTGTGTGAGACTTTTTGCCTCAGCATTAGGAATTTAGTAGACTTGGAAGTAGCTTTTCTTTGTTAAAAAAGATTGTTTGGGGGTGTTTCTTTTTTGTCCTCCAAAAGCGATTTCCTTATTGCTGAGGCAATGTCTAGTCATGTAATTTTAATTCCAGTTTTGTAGTGAGACTTGCCAAGCTTCATAACCCTTTGAACTTTTGGGACCCTTCTGAGCATAAGTCATAAGGGAATAAAGTGCCTTCTGGAATTACAGTCTAATGAAAGTAATAATGTATATATTGCAGTAAAACTGATTAACTGTTTTTTAATTGTTTGAGGCAAATGGAAAAACTTCTTAATATTTGGTGATTGGAAGAATGCTGTAGAACCACAAATACCAGTTCATAAAAATGAAGCTAATGTCTTTTTCTTTCTGATTGTTTGGACTTTTTTTAGGCTGGTCCATACAGGCGTGTTTCACTAAGGTTCAGCTTTTGGTTAAGGGACTAAGTCTTTTCAGGATTCTAGTTAATACCAAAACTAGGACATTTTAGTCTGAATGTGAAGTGTGTGCCTCCATATCACAGACTCACAGCATCCACAGCGACACTGAGCATGGAGCCGAGTCTGAGCAGCTCATCAGTGGCAGCAGCAACAGAGTGGAAAAATTATCAGGCAACTTGGGCAATGAAAAGATTTGACTGCTGGAGCTCTTTTGAGGGAAATCCTGGTAAAATGTCAAGGTGTCTGACTGAACCCAAGTTTTATAATCTGTTGGTTTTTTCTTTTTTTATTAATCCTTCTGAATGGCCTGGTAAAGATCAGATTTTTAAGTGTCAAAGTTTGCAACAGTTATCTGCCATTGTGATAATTTATTTTCAGTTGTGCTTTTTTGTTGTAGGTGTAACAGAAATGGCTCAGGATTTTTTTTGGTATATGTATATATTATCTATATTGTGTGAATCTGAAGATCTCTGATCTTAACTGGGCATGCTTTCTGTTTTGCCTTCTTGATCTCCTTCTCACTTTTCTAGGAAAAGTATTTCAAGTCAAAGTGCTAGTGCCAAACAACACTGATAATGGGTTGTTGGTCACTTACACTGGTGAAAATATTGGCCGTGCTACGATTATTCTGCAGCATCCGGGACATTTCCTGGACTTGTCAGCGTTAGAGAAGCACTGCAAACAAGAACATGTATTTTTCTCTGTGAGGCAGCAGTTCTAAACCCACACCACTAATTTGGGAAGACAAGGTTGGGCCTGCCAATCCCAGGCTTCAAGCCAAATCGGATTTCTGCATACCAATGTTAGTAAACTATGTTGCCACAAAAGGTGGCTGGACTAAAAAAAAACTTTTGCATCAACTGATACAGAAGTTGTACGGTAGCAGACAAGACCAAAAAATAGTTCCTTTTCTTAGCCCCCTGTTGGGAGTGAAAAGCAATGGATAACTTAATCTCAAATGTCTCGGATAGGCAAGAAATTTTTATATAGCTGACAAGTCTTGGAGCCTAAATGCACCGTGTTGGTATAAAATAGGTGTTTGAAAGCCGGTATATTTGCATTTGGTGAAGCACAATTCCACTGAAGTAAAAGTTTTGAAATAAATACAAAAAGCAAACTTTTGAATGTTTTTTCTCTGCTCAGGTCACGATCAAGGTCGCCCCGGAGAAGGGCTCACACACCAGAACGACGGAGAGATGAGAGAAGCGTTCCCACGGCATATCGCATCAGCAATAGTCCTGGGAACAGCAGGAAACGGCCCCGCTCCAAGTAAGGGCTCCTGGTCCTGGACAGCGGGGTCCTGGCATCCGAACACACTTAACGCCTGACATCTTGTACACTTCTTGGCTAGAACTTAACTTTTGTATGTTCTGGAGATTTATTTTGATAGAAAAATACTTTTGTGGAGAAAAAAAAATAATGGAAGCACTTGTTGTTCTTCCATGTTCTTGCATATGTTTGAACACCAGCTGTCCAGTCAAGTTGGTGGATGTTAATACACTGCTGTCTGCTGGCCATGAGAGTTCAGATTTCACTTGGAGTTTCATATTTCCCTCTTGTTGGGTCATTTTCTCGTGCTGTGCTTGTGCAAGCTGTATGACCTCTGCACAGGTCATAGCACAACTATGATGTCAACTTTCTTGACATCACATCATATCTGCGTAAATAAGGGCAACTCTGATTTAGCAAACAGTTATTGTGCAGTTATTTTACTGGCGGACTAGAATATGAAGTATGAATCGAGGTGTCATTTTGAGAGCACCCTGCATATAGTCTCTCTTAAACTATTATAATCAAAATGGCATTTAGTCTTCAACTTCTTTCTCTGTATGTCTTGTGGAATAAGAAACAAGGAGATCACTTTCAGCTTCGTTAAAAAAATTCTATTGTTTCTTATGACAACTTTCCATCTCTTGATAGCCTGTAATTAATTGATGTATGGTAGATGTAATTGAGAACTTCTTAAGTATACTTCAGCTGATTTAGTTTTTGACATCCATCAAATGAAGATAATAGAGGCTCCTGTGGAATTCATGCAAATTTGGTTAAGCGGAAAAGATATGGAAGCTTAAAATGTTTGTTTTCCTATAAACGCACAAAAGAATCTATTTTCAAAACCCTGTGCTGTTTTTAATGCTGTGTTAGTGTGTCTGCTGCTTGACCATTCAGCATTTTAAACTATACATTATTTCTATAATTGTGCCACTCCAAGTTGTAAATTATAATGGCAATTGTGAAACAAACTACATTCCTCTGTGAATAATACTACTTATATAGGTCAAAATTTTAAACTTCTGTTAGGCCTCAAACAGGAAACCAGAATGTGACACAATAAAATATGGCAGTAAGTACAGAAGATGTAGACTGAAGAAAAAGTATTGTAGGTAAACATTAATAAGGATATTTTGCAGCTCTGATTGCAGAAATTAAATCAAAAACTGTTTTAGCCCTGATGTTAAATTTTCAAGTAAAAATATGATGGGCCAGTTTCCATGTCCAATTATGGAACAGATTCTTCATCATTCAGCTGTTCTATTTGTTCATCATAATCTGAGATGAAAAACACTGAAAAAGCTTACTGTAAAATACTTTCCTTGCATGACAAATGTTTGCCAAGATTTTCAAGATTTAAATATGAAATCTGTTCACAGCTTGGTTACATGATGATGTTTTAAGAAACTAAGCAATTAAAGTACGTAGCTAGCCAAGGAACAACTGATTTTGTAGCTGATGGTTTTGTGTAGTCATGAAAATATTAGAGGCTGTGGGGTTTTTTGTCTGCCACTTAATCATTATTTATGCAAGTAAAGTGTAAGCAGATTTTGCAATTTTAAGTCTTGAATGTTAAATTGTGTATAAAAAATTATGGGGTAAATTCTAAGCATCACCATTCTACGCTATTTATATGGGATTCAATGTGTTATAGCATAGCACCTTTTAAAGTAGAAAATTCCCATGAAAAACCAAAGTAAAGGAATGAATAATGTGATATTTAAAAGACGGCTTAAAGTTTTAGTGTTTTAAGATGTTCTAGAAGCTTCAGCAACATTCTTCTGAATAGACTTCTAGCAGTGCATACTAGAGAGAGATGCCTACGGTGAGGTATTGCCTAACTCTGATTAAGGCATCACTCTACTAATTCTAGTTACAGTAATATCACTACTAATATGTAAATCATACAGACATAAGTTCATAACCAGGTAAAAATTTTTGATAATCCCATCTCTGATATATTACTAATTGAATTCTCTTTGAGCTTAATATTGCCTATGAGGTGACTGTCTCTGTTCCCTTCTGTCAGTAATGAACACATCAAGTACGCATAAGTCCTTTGTTTCAGCTTTCATACTGACAGACAGTTTTGGATCTAATTTCCAGGTCGCAAACACTTTGCGCTTAAGGCATGCTGCTAGGTCCAGGTTAGTCTGAGTGCAATGCAACAGTTTGTTTAAAATTTTGATCCTGTAGTTTGTTGCATTGCAGGTTGGATGACAAGGAAAGGGTTTTTTCCTTTTAAAAACCAGACAAACTGTGGATTTGCCGTGTAGATATTTTACATGGCTATAATTCCGTGTTTTGTTTATTTTATGAGCTAGGAAAATTGTACGGGATATAAACTCTTACATTTCTCGTTGCATTCTACGTGTCTGATGTTGTTTGGGAAGGAACTTCCCTCTAGCAAAGTTATTCTGTAAATCTCCAATGAAGGGCTTTTTGTTGTCATCCTTCAAACCGTCAAACATTGGCCAGTAATTCCTGTGAAGCAGCATTCCAAATGAGAACCTCAGGAGCCAGTAGTTGCCTAATGTAATATATTAAAAAGACCTTCTGAGAAAGTATTTTGTGCAACCATAAAACTAGTATTGGGTAAGACTAGTGCTTGCTGAATGCAAGAGCAACATCCTGTGGAAGAGGGTAATAAGCTTTCAGAAGTGTGAAAAGTAACTTCATCTTAGCTAGTGTAATATTGTTCTAAATATTCTTCAATAAAATATTTTCTTCTCACAGAAGTCCCCATGAAAAGAAGAAGAAGAGGCGGTCTAGATCACGTACTAAATCCAGAGCTAGGTCTCCCTCACCATCCATGTCACCAGGCAAACCATCCACACACAAAAATTCTGTACATTCAACTAGTGTCTCTCCTGTGGAGAGCAGGGAATCCAGCCAGGAACGCTCCAGGTACCGTGCTCTGTTACTGTCATACTGCAGTGCTGCTGTCTGTGACTGTGAGGGTGTCTGTGGCCGGACTCATGGGGTGAGGAGCTCTGTGTGTGTGCAGTGTGTGCTTATCAAAAGTACAAGTCACTGGGAACACAGCACTATTTGCATCAGTCTGATGAAGGTGTTGGGTCTCTGTTACTTTCTGGAGTAAACATCTCGACCTACTCTTACAGGAAAAACTGGTGCAGAAAATTCTGCAACCTATTTCTAAGTTGGAAATTGGAAGCTTTCATGAAATGGGATAACTCTTTGAAGTAGAACTTTAATGGAGTGGTTTGAATTGTAACATGTGTCAAGATTCGTGATTAAATTTATTCTACAGAATATAGAACAGTCCTGTTAAAAATTCTCAGGCTGCTGTTCAGATTTGTCTGAGCAGTTGCACAAGTGATTTTTGTGACCCTGTGTCACCTCCTCTAGTTGACTGAGAGAACTGTTAACTAACATATGAGAGACATGTACAATAAACCCCAAATCAAGACGGTGAGTGAAATGCATTTTCAAGACTTCTACTGTAAATTTCTAATTTTATTTTTTAGGGGAGTTTCTCAGGAAAAAGATGGCCAAATCTCTTCAGCAATTGTGTCGTCAGTGCAGAGTAAAATCACTCAGGTACAAACAGGCAAATTCAGAGTATGTTGCCTAATTAAGTATGTCCAGCATATTGTTTTCTTCTCTTACCACCTTGGGTAATCCTGAACTTCGCATATGATGTAGAGACATGTTCATTGTCTTTCGTAATTTGTTTGCTTATGGGAGCAACAATTTTACTTCTCTAGGTGCTGTCCTTTCAATTTTAATCAAGTCTCTAAAGACCAAACGAAATTCATTAGGCAGCAGTGTATCCACCGTAAAGATGTTAAAGTCCACGTTACTGTGGATTGCTGCAATACACCCCTTATCGACGTCCCGTCTTACCGTGTAGAGCTCTTAACAAGTTTCATGGAAGAAAGAAATACTTAACTTTTTTCAATTGAATATGCCAACTTTAAAAGAAAATTTCCCTTAATTATGCTTTGAAAAGCTTACAGTAGAAAATCAGAGTTGCTTTTTATATTCTGATGTTTTTTCAGTGGATAGGTTATTCTTTCAAGAAATAAATACTGTTCAAAGATTTAGTTGTATGGAAATAGTGGTAGTTGGGAATTAATGGTAGTGGTCTAGTACCTTACATGTAATATTTGATGCACTTCTTATGAGAAACCCTTAACAAGATTATTCAGGAAAAATAGCAGGTATAGGCAGCAGAGAAAGAAGGAGTGTTAATGCCACAGCAGTTCTTAGGCTGCCAAACAAATGCATGGGAATTCCTGGAATGAGAAATGAGATACAAACTACAGCATGGTCTTCAAAGGAGAGTAAACATCCTAGCTTTTAAAAACATATACCCTTCAAAGGTGATTGGTTTATGCATTTTTGGGTTAAATATCGCTTATGGCATAGCATTTCCTAGTTTAATATTAGACTGCTTGCCTGAAGTGCAGCTGTAAGAGAAGGAATGATTACTGTATCAAAATACAGTTCTTGGTTGCTATTTGCAAAAGGTAGAAAATAGGAATGAAACTTACCTGAATCTGCATGATATTTCCCAACACAGATTAGTTTAGCATCTCTTTATCATCTAGGGCTCCAAAAAGTGGAATTTACCTAATTATTAGATTGTTATGCTGCTGTTGTGCTGGCTGACCCTAACCAAGTCAGTATCTTTTCTCATTCAGATCCTTCCAGCTGTAAAGCAGAAGGAATAATGATGCTAAATTCCCCTCTGGGGTGTTTTGAGAACTTCAGATGCAAAATGCTTTAAAAGAACTAAGGAATTTATTTATATTGCATTTGTGAACAAATGTTTAAGAGACTCTGATTCATTACTGATACACACTTTTTATTTTGTCATCATTTTTTGCAGCCCAGTTATTCAATGCTGTGTACATGAAATTTCATTTCTTTTTGTAATGCTGTTCCAATTGGATGCTCAGACAAGGCTGAGAGTCTGGTTTCACAGTCATTCTCATATGAGAAAATGCCTCTGCTGTGTAAATTTTTGGTTCAGATTTACAAAGCAAGCCAAAAAACCTTTCTGTTTTAGAGTAATTGTTAACATTCTTTTCTTACGATCTGTCTCTTTCTCTTTTCTCTTTTGTTTCCTATTTTAAACCTCCAGTGGTTACTAATTGTGTGTTCATTACAGAGTTTCTTTGAAGATATAGTCATAGGTTCTTTCCATTTCAGGTGATGTGATTTCTGTGCTTTGTTGTATAGAAACTGCTTGAAGTATTTATGCAGAGCACTTTCTTGCTTTGTGGTAAAGCCAGACTTCAGTGGCTGTCATAGGAACTTTCTCCAAATTATTTGACTCATTTAGCGTAGGAACTAAATATTTGATGGTCATGAATCCAGGTATCCAGTGTGACTGGAATACACGCTAACCCTTTCATGCAGGTTTTTGCAGTCATGTGTTTTAGCTCTGTTCAAAGCTAAGACATGTCTGATCATTTTCCTTTTTATTTTCTACAGGATCTTATGGCCAAAGTGAGAGCAATGCTTGCAGCTTCCAAAAACATCCAAACCAGTGCCTCCTGAGACCTGTTGGAACTGACCATCAAGAAATTGTGTGAAAAGAACAATTGGAAAAAACTGCCTCATCTCAAGTGTACAGCTGAGCTTGGCTCACTTGGTTCACAACTCGCCTAATTTACCAGAACTCAAGAAGCTAAAACCTAGCTTTCTGTACAGAAGCATCTCCTTGAAATTTCATTAAATTTTTTCAGCCAGAATATCTTTGGAAAGTTTTTGGGTTTTGTAAATTGATTTTTTTGACTAATTCTTCAATAACATTTTATGATCAGCAGTCTGTATGTGTATATTTGTAAATACTATGTTTCTGTGAAAAGTATTACACAATAATAAAGAAGGAAACATCTTTCATTAGCTAGAGTTTTTGTGGAGTCCTTCATTGTTTGCAGTTGGGTTTTGTTACAAATTAATTTTCTTTTTGTTTATTATTTTTTGCCTTTTAACTTGACGACTGTCTTGCCTGCTGACCACCTTAAGCTGAGAAATTCTGTTTATCTTCCGTCACGCACAGGATGATCTCAGAAGAATGCTTGTTTACTTGGATGTCAGTAGTAGACAGGAGATGTGATTTGTGTGTGTGTCTTTTGAACAGGAGATGTGATTTTCTATCCATGAGTTAGAAAGATCTCAGAGCCTCCATGTGAGGAGTTGACCCTTTGAAGTCAATAACTAATGGTCAGTAGCCCCATTGTCTTAATGTACCTTGTTCCCTCTGCTTAGGTACAGAAAAGAGGATATTTTTGGACATTGATCAGGCATCCTGTACAGAAATCCAGCATTTTTCTAATTTAACGTCTTTCATACAGTTGAAAAAGATATTTACTAAGTTGTCAACTTTTTCCAGAAAGTTTGTGGCCTCAGTAAAATTGCACATTTGTTTATTATGCATTCTTTGTTCTACACTGAGACTAACAATTTAAATGCTCTTAAAATGAGTACAAAAAATGTGTGGATTTTTAGCAAAACCTGCTTTAACAATGAGGGGATTTTGTAATAGTTGGTTATATTCAAAAGGTGCCCTTAGTGGC
Source organism: Gymnorhina tibicen (assembly GCA_013399875.1). NCBI lineage: Eukaryota > Metazoa > Chordata > Aves > Passeriformes > Artamidae > Gymnorhina > Gymnorhina tibicen. The sequence continues at coordinate 87,126 of VXAZ01001058.1, read as the reverse complement.
AATTATCTAATTCCGTAAAGAATGGGATCATGGCTTTTACTGATCCCTGAAAAAGTCTGTGATCTATAGTGAGAAAGATTGTGGGTTTAGTGACTCGTGGTCCTGATTTTATGAAGAGTAGGTGGAGGTTGGAAACGGTTCAGAGAAATTGAAGTTCACACTTCCTCATAGAGCAGTTTGGTAAATCATCTCCGAAGAATGACACCGGTTACCAACCCGATGCAAAGTCTTGTTCAAAGCAAGGGAAGGAGAAACAGTATTGATACAATTTAAACTTTAAGTAACATGATGGTCAGAATGGTCCCTGGCATGCTACTTGCTCCCTTGGAATGCAAGCACAGTATTTAAGCCATTGGAAACAGTAATTGATCGGATTTCTTTTCAATTTTTGGTTAATAATTAGCAGAATTTACACTCATACAAACAATATAAAATGCTAGGTCTGATGCAGAGAAATTTCATTGTGCGCATAAGCTGTGATGAAACAGAGCCATCTAAATGGTCACATAGAATGATGTTATCCACCATTTACCTCATTATTTCAAAGTTATTTGCAATGTTTTGACTAGGACAAAAATAATTTTCAACCAGTACCAGACTGGCATCATTTCCTCTGCACCAGCTGGTGAAACAGTACTAGTAGGGACAGATAAAGAAGGACATAAAGTAGATTTTAAGACAACTGTTTTAGATTGTTGTGCAGCATTGGAATTTACAGCGGCTATATTTTTCCCCCCTAAATGAAGTAAAAAGTCTCACCATGGTTAAATAATTGGCAGCTTGGATGCCAGTTGTTTGTCAAGTAATAGGAAAAAAACCCAGCTCTTTGATAAAATAGACTGGGCAGCTTGTTTGGCTGCGGCTTTGCAGATTTATTCTCTTTGGGAAGGTTGTTGCTTTAATGACTTCTTAAAATATTTTCTCACCCTGTAAGCAAGTCTTCCAGTCTTCTCTTTTGTCTTTTCCTTACTCCCTTTTGTGATATGTAGTGAGATGGAGTGTTTAGCTCCAGAAAAATTTAGATTAAACTGCATTTTTATACAGTCTTTATTGTTTACCGAGGCTTGTTTGCATTTAGCACTCTCTCATGGGGAGTTATATTCTCTAAAAAGTAGTAATGTTTTTATTATGCTATTTTTTCTCTTTCCAACCAGAATGGACATTTTTAGCATATTAAAAGGGCTTGAACTGCTTTACCAGAATAATTTCACATTTGGAAATCAATGCTGCTTTTTTTGGTCTCTCATCACAGGCACCGGCTATGTTGTAACTACTTGTATATACAGCACGAAGCTTATGATACAGGGAGTGCAATTTCATGTGTCTGGTATATCAGGAGAATGTGTGACCGGTATCAGGAAAGTGTTTTAAAAGCTTCAAGCTGGGTAATTTTCAAATTTCTGTTTTCCAGGTATGGATTTTTAGCACAAGCCCTAAGCCTCTGGAACCACGGGTCTGGTTTTGGATCAGGTGGCACCTCACAGCCCACCTCCCATCCACGAAACTGTATGTACTCAATTCCTTGCCATGTTTCCATGCACCAGTGGGCCTAAAAAGGCCCTGGATCACCTGGCTGTGTTGCCAGAATCTTTTTTCTGGTGAGAAATACACAAGGTTGCTGCAACAGGGAGTTAAAAAATCAGGAGCGCTTCGGCTGGAGGAAAGCAGGCTCTGAGTAGCATTGAGGAAGGCACAGTGGCAGCTCTTGAGTTGTCAGCAACTACTTTTCTTGGTTTTCCGAATTTCTCAGTTGTGTGAAAACTACATATCATGAGATTGCTTTGCTTTAAATTCAGTGAAATACAGTAATTCAGGCAACTCTTTAGCTGTAGGTACTTTGAATTATTTCCTCTGCATGAGTGTAACAAACTAGGACTTGGAATGTTAACGTTGGATTTCCAAAGCACTTTGGAAGGGCCTTTTTGTCTGTAATGTGCTAGCCTGTCCTTTCTCCTTCTCTTAGAAGGATCATCATTTTGAAGTTAAAAAAAAAAAAAACCAAACCCTAAAAAAAATTGTCAGTTTATGTAACAGAGCTTTATTTTCTGTATTGATGCAGAGTAGCCTCTCAGAACAAAGAAATGCCACTGACGGACAGTAGGAGCTGCCCAAGAGGTATAAGGTTTTTTTCTCTGGAGATTCACATTCAGCTGAGATACCAAGAAGTACTTGAAACTTATTTGAATCACTAAGTCATTTGCAGATGTGAGTATTTGTAGATGTTACAGACAGATTTTCAGGGATGGATGATAGCTTTATGATGCAAAACCAACGGCACAAAGGCATTACTGCAGCAAAGGTTGTGTGTAGCCTTAGGTTCTTCACCTTTCCTTGTTAAACGGCAGTGAAATAAGTGAGGGTTGGGTGCTTGTATACATCTGTCCTCCAAGCCCTGTTACCAGTTTCCTTCAGAGCAGGTTTCTCAGTACAGGCTTCTACTTCCTCAGCTGTGGCTTAATCTGCCCACCCAGGTGCAATCTTGATAGCTCAAGAAGTGAATTCAGAAAAAATTTTATTAAAGATGCTCTAATTTGAGTTAATTAGATGTGTTCAACAGCTTCCTACCTGGCTCTTCAGTCTGGTGGGTAACCTGTTAGTAGTAAAACAGTTAACATCATTTGGCCATCTTAGGATATACTTTTTGTTTTTCCATAGGTGAAGAGACCTGGCTTCCACTTTGTCAAACAGCTGACAGCCATTGAGATGTATCTATGGTCTCTCGGTATTGATCATGATTTCATATCTATTATCACTTTTAATTCTTTGTATCACAACATTTTTTTTGACACCAATTATTTTGGAACATATATGTTCTCACTTGTAAACTTCATGCATTAGAAACATCAAAAGTATATTCTTCATTTTTCAGTGGGCCAACAAGTGATGACATTTAGAATTAATGTTTTCTTGGATTTAAGGCAATGACTATTATCTTTTGTGAAGACATTTTATTAGGAAATCCTATTTAATTAAATTTCTACTTAATTAAATTGCATTTATCATCTATTCCTCTTCTCCCACCCCTAGCCAGCAACTAATTATATTAAGCAAAGAAGTAGAAGACCTGTGGATTGAGGTTAGTAAACTGCTAAAGCATCTTCTTTGCTAGTTTTCCTTTTGCCATTACGATCTGAAAGCATGAAATACAGCATTGCACTAATTTAACATTGTTAACTTACAAGGTGAAAATAACTTGGCTATAACACGAAAATTTGTTTGAAATTCTGATAAATGCAGATCTTAAAAGTTCAGTGTTTATTTTTCCATTTGTGATTTAAATACAAATATGTTTTGAATATCTTGTTTTGCTTTTAGACAGATCCTTCCAGCACAGAAGTGTAGTTCAATGAAGTACTACATGTAAAAGGAAAGGCTTTATTGGAGCATTTGGTTGGAAACTAAAATCGGCCTGCATGTTGATGAGGTTTTGGTCTTTCTGGTGGCAGCTGGAGTGGTATTGCTGTTGTTACTCTGTTTGAACCATCGAAGGATTCCTGATAAATCTTGATGCAAAGCATGTCTTTGCTTTTTGACTTAATTTTGCCTGCTCTGGATTACACAGGCAGTATATTTACCCTACTGCATTTTGTGAAATCTTAAAGCAAGTTGTGAGCATTGACAACAAATCCACTTTTACCTTTCAGGGTACTTGAAACTTCCATGGTATTAATTTAATATCTTTAATTTGGATGAAGATGATAATCTCTTTGCAACAATTAATCCTGAACATGCAGCATGACAAACATTACGAAAAGCTCTGCCAGACCATTTTAAAAGTGATGGTGATAATCTGCCGTCTCTGGCTCGCTACCACGCTTTCCTCGGGAGACATGCTAGGACTTTTGTCTGATAAGGACAAAATGGCTCCGCATGCAATGGTTGCCTGCTGACAAACTCATTTTTCTCTTTACACACTGAGTGTTAAACTGATGATCTCTGCATAGGAAGTAAGATGACTTCTTGTTGATACTTGACAGTGTTACAGATAGAGCTGCCTGCTTGGGTAAGAGCAATCCCCGTATGCAAGGCTGGAGGAGGGCAGCTGCTGATCTCCCCAGACAGCACAGAGTGGTAGATATGATGCCTCACTGCAGGGAAACTGGTGTTATCTGGGGATCTCAGATTATTCTTTTCCTGTTTTCTGTAAAATAAATTCTAAGGAGGTATTTTTCCAGGGAGAAGTTCCATATATGCTTATATTTCCTGTATTAAAAAGCAGGAGGATTTGGGCTTTCTCATTAAAATGCAATTCTAAAGATGTGTATCTGCAACATTATTTATTAGGATATGGCACCTGGGGTGATTGTGGCACTTTCAGTTAAATTACTGCTCTGGCTTGTTATAACAGCTTTACTCCTCCAAAAATGTTAAAGCTGAAAAAAACCTACCCTTAACTGATCAAGAAATAGGTCAGAGGGTTTGATATAACAAGGAAGGAAACAAAATCTGCAACCTTAGCTCCTCCCTCCTGAGACTCTAATTCATTTTCTAAGATGAAATGGAAAGGAAAAATTGATTTTGTAAAGACTGATGAAAAGATGAGAATTTTTCCACCTTGAGTCAAGTAAGTGAGAGGTGATATTTCAGCCTTAAGCTGTTGAGGCAATCAAAAGTACACTGTCCGCAGGTCTTTGAGTTTTCTAGCTTATGCACAGTGAAGATTATAAATCACCAAGTGCAATGATTAAAATATTTTTATCAAAACCATAACGTGTTGCTTTAAAAAAACAGTAGGCTGGGTGAAACCTGTGTTACAATGGTATCACTGCAGTCCTTTTTCAGTAAGATGTCTGTACTTCAAGAGAAGTTAGAGAGCTTTATCACCTTGACCTCACCTGGAAACCTTCTCACAGTGGATACTCAACACAGAGTGAAAAGACAGCTACTCCAGAGATACAGTTCTAGCTGTAAACCTCTTATTGCCTTGGATTTTTATGGTAAAATGTGCAGGATTTAAGTGTAATGGTGTAATAATGACAGACAGAGGAATAAAGGTTCCTTAAATGACCCAATGTATTGTTTTATATTCCCAGAACAAAACACTTGAGGTATTTGCATAATAAGAAGCCACCCGGTTTACTCAGTTTAATAATGAGTTGTGAAAGCCTGTGAGTTTCTAAGTGAATAGTTTTCTTGGAATTGCCATTGCAAGCAATAGATGATCTTGTGTGGCTCCCTTCACTGTTTGGATTCACACTGGCCCTGAGAGTTGTGCTGCTGTTTATCAGTGGGGAGGTATTTCTGGCTCATCTGTGTTCTCTCTGTCAGGGCCCTGGATGCGGGAATAGACCTTCATAGTCCTGACCAGACTCCGTGAGGCCTTCACCCACTGATCCCAGGTGCCATTCCCGGTTTCACAGGGCTGTGAGAGGTCCCTGCCCTGCCACCTGAGTTGCTGTGCTTAGCTCCCAGCTCCCTCCTCCAGGGACCTCATGCTCTGTGACCCTTGTTGCTCGAGTTTGATTCACTGGCTGTTATCACTGTCCGCAGAGGGTCTGTTTGCCTCCACTTGCATATCCTAGGTGAAGCTGTCCCCATGTCTTTGGACTAGCTTTGCAGGGGTATGTTAAGTCCCAAGCTGAATGCCCTGTGTCTTACCACAATTGTGGTAAGAAAAAAAATTGTCTGGACAAAACCAGTAAACTGAAGTAGCTTTTATTGAACTCATTCTCCCTTCATAAAAGTTGTATTTAAAAATAATATCCAGTGTAATCTGGGAAATCTCTTAGCTGAACACTGGCAGCTTTGTGATCCAATTAAAACACTCCCTGAATCCACACATCCCATCACCAAAAATTTCTTATGCTTTAAACCTTTGTACATTACGTAACAGTTTGTCTTCAGTTGCATCTTCTGTTTGTACTTCTGAAATGTGCGTTAGCTTGCCTGAAGTTTTTTAATCAGGAAATGGTATAAATTGACAGCCTCAAGCTGTCACTGCACACAGAAACACTGAGACATGTATCTATTAATTCTGCAGAAGGAGCATGCTAAATTCCCACTGTTCATAATCTCCTGTTGGAACCAGTGTTGGCTAATGACCTTAATGGTATCGCACTTGGCAAAAATTAAACACATCTTTCATCCTTTCCTAAAGCTATTTCTGTTTTAAAGCATTATAGATAAGGAGACAAAGTGGACAAAGAGTGATATTATGTGTTGAATTTAAGAGAATACTGTAAAAATGAGTGAGCTACGCTGGCAAATCTGATGGAGGTTGTCCAGTGTTTCTTCACTAGCAAAAAGTCATTCACTTGAGTCTGACAACCTAATGGTTTTGATGACGCCGTGATAGTTTTTTGAACTTGGGCACAATACGGGGTGCTGAATAGCTGTTGTTATCATACTGTGACAGTTAAAATTTGCTAGATTTTAAGACCAGTGCAACTTTGCCAACAAATGAAGTCTTATCTCTTCAGAGGCAGAAGCAATTCTGTGTTTTCCTCCCAGGATAATGACTACTTTAGGTGGAGCTGTGAATAACAGGCAGTACGCAATCAGACTTGCTTTACAGAAATGAGGGAACTACCGGTCTTCAGAGTGATTGCACTTTCTTCCTCTTTCTGGTAATCCTCCCAGCCCAAGGCAGAGGTTCTGATTTAGGAAAGCTAGGAATATGCTTTCTGTAACATCTGAGTTAGGTAGGTTCTTTTTTGTCAAGGGCAAATCAGTTGAATGCCATTTAGTAAGCAGGGGGTTGGTTTAATTGTCTGTGTCTCTATTTGAAGCAAGAAGCAGTTTACTCTTGCTGTGGGTAAGTGGTGACATCTCATAGAGAGACAGAAATAGAAACAGCTATTGAGGATGTGCATGGGTGAGAGACCTCTGCTCTCTGGACTGGCTGCTCACCAGGAGGCAGGACAATACTTAGATTCCCCAGCTGCACAGTTTCAACTCGCTCTCTTAACTGCATCCAGTGTGCTGAAATGTCCCTGAAATTCAGGCTTTGTATCTTGCTAACCTCAGTGTACCCTTGTGACAGTGCAGAAGAGCACTAATGTGGTGGTCTTATTCAAGCCACAAGCAAACACAAGATATGAACTGTTTTATAAAGAAAGAATATTCTTTGCCTTTATGCTTTAAGAAAGTTCTGCATACAGTAAATATTACTATTTATCCATAAATAAGATTTATGTTGTGGAAAATTTCCTTCCATAAGTGTCCTGTCTGCACAGGTCCTGTTTGCCAGTGTTCTGTAGCTGTGCCTCAAGGTAATGCACTTGGCTGCTGTTTTTCAGGCTTTGAAGTTGTCCCTTCCCATTTCACCTTGCTGGAGATTCTCAAGAACATCTCGCCAAGTCTAGAAAAAGCAACAAGTTTGGGCAGCCACCAATTGATTTGATGCTCAGGGAAATACATTCTTGGTCCTTTAACACGCTGGTGGCCAAGTTATTTCCATACAGTCTCTAATTTGTTGTTCTGTTTGTGCATGGATCTCTGCTGGATGAAAGCAGCAAGTCCCCAGAAGCCTCTAAATATTTTTTTTCCTTGTGGTATGTGCATTCTGCTTGGCTACTGACTCACTTATGACTAGTCCAGCTTGTTCCATTTAAAGTAGTACCCTATCCTGAATTTCTGTGTTTCTAATGATGAGGACCTCAAAGCTCAGTTCTAACTCTGAACCTGACAGCTCAGTCAAAATGCCGTTCTTCAAGGTCTTTCATCATCTGAACACTAGAACTTTCAAGACCACAGTTTTACAGCTTTTAGCCCTTTGCTAGTAATGAGTTTTACACCTTAATAAAAGCTTCAGCAAAGTAGGTTCTATCTGCAATTTCTGTGAAGTCACTGAAGAATCTCTGATTTCATTCAGGCATTGTCAGTCGCACAAAAGCAGCTTCTCAACAGTCTTCTATAAATGACCTGTTACCTTATGAAACAGCTTCCCATTACTTGTTCTTACATAGTTACTTTTCTACCCCTATCACATAGTTTGAGTTCAGCCAAAATCCTGGTCACTCTGTTATGAAAATCTTTCCATACACTGTCAATTGCCTGGACAGAAATTAGCAGTGGGGAGGTTGTGCAGAACCTCCTTGAAAATGCCTGATCTTTGCAGAACGGACTCTTATCAAAAAAGCCTTCCAAATAATCCTGGCCATACCACAGAGACCAGGACTGTGAATGATCTGCCAGTAAATAATAATGACATGTGAATCACACTTCCTTTTCTCCACCTTCTTAGAGGGCTACTTCAGTGTTCAGCACGTAGCTTAACTCTCTGGAAAGCATTCTGGATGATCCCGATTCCAGATGCGACTGTCAAATGATGTTGTGTAGAGGTGGCTGTTTGCTGGAAGGCAGCTGTAATTTGAGTTCCGTAAGTGGGTTTTTTAGGCGTGGCTTCAGACAATGGCAGGGAAAGAGGGATGTGTTCCTTATTTACCAATCAAAGCAGTATGAAAGTAAAGGTTAAGAAGTGCCCGTTGGGGATGAGGCCATTCACTGCCCTGCCCAGGGCTGGGGAGGAGAGGATGTGGTGCTGTCCCACTGTAAAGATAAATTGTACAAGATCTTGCCTCTGTTTGCTGCACTGCTCTGGCACATCTGCTGTTCACACTGGTACTGAGCTCTTACTGACTCATGGGACAAATAACTTCAGGACTGCTTTCAGAAAGCAGTGCTGACAAGTAAAAGATTCAGGAGACTTTAATTCTTTTAAGAGAGGAGGGACAGCTATGGGTTAAATCTTAAAGTGCATAGGCGTGGTTCAAGTGTGACTAACCACAGCTACCTGGAGCCCTGGTTTTATGAAGGAAATGAAACACATTGTGATACAAAAATTTTCCTCTCAAAAAAGTCAGCAGCCTGCAAATGGAGAGAAGGTGAGCCCCACGATCAGCAAATCAAATTGATTGGGTTTTATTCTACCAACCATTGATGTCCTGAAATAACAAGGAAAAATGCTGTAAACAGTGCTGTATTGAAACACTGAATCACTGAATCTAACTTTATTTTTAATTGGACTGTGTGAAGGATGAGCCTCTGCAGTGTCTAGAAGTGCCCATGGAAACTCAAAAGGGAGAAAATGAATATATTAAAGCAGCTAATTTGTAGCATGGTGCCAGTCTGCCCTTTCCATTCTCCCTATCAACAGAAACCATAACAGGCTAATTTCTTGCTGTAAAATGTTCTTTTTTATTTTCACATGTGAAGCTCATGACATGCTGCATGGAATGGGAAACAGGGAGAGGGGCTGGTACTATTAGAGAAAATAATCATCTCATTCCCTTGGAGCAGCACTGAAAGATGTTCTGCAGAAATGCTTACCCTCACCAAAGGGAAGGCAAAAGCTCTCTGCTGCTGCAGAAACAGTGGAGGGATTTGCCTTTTCTATTCAATATTTTAAATTATATTGCTTGTAGTTTTAGTAGCAAAACTTGGTGAGAAAGAGGAGCTCCAAATTTCAGAATCTATTGTTATCTCTATTGACCCACGTTCATAACAAAAGCTTTATTGGAGGGGACACGGGTTCCCACTTGAAGGCTCAAGGGAGTTGCCGCTGTCAAGGACTGGAGAGTCCTGTGAGTGCTTTTCCCCCCTCCTGCAGGCTGTCACTGCCTTGGCTTGCAGGGAGAGGAGTTCAGCTGTCTGTGTCCTTCAGCTTACATTCTCCGTGGATGAAGGAGGACAATTACCTGGGTATGAAGTCAGTGTGTCCTTGTGGGCATTCTGCTCCTGGCTGGAAGGATTCTTGTGAGGCCACAGGCAACACCGGGAGTGCAGAAATTACAAGTAAAGGCAGAAAGAAGGGTTGTTTATTGGCGTGCTGTTGCTCCTGTGTCGGCCGTTACAAAATTTAGAAGTATTTCAGCTTTTGAGTTAAAGCAAAAAGAAAAATAACAAAGCAATCCTCCCACAACCAAAATATAACCTGAACCCTGTCAGCACGCAGCTCTGCTGTCCCCAAATGCTGCCGGTCAGAGAGATTTGCAAGTGCCTTTAGAAATCTGTGTTATAGCTTAAGTTTTAATTTATATTTATTGTAATTTTTATCTGGGCACAATTTAGCCTAGCATTGTAAAGGTTATTAGCTGCTGGCTTTAATTGTCAGGATTTGTACAAAAATGTTGCTGTTTCACTAATTAAACTCTGTCCAAGTGCACAGCATCAGGCCTTGGGCACTTCTGCTAATTGCACTGAGCTTTCTACCTGTTAGTTTATTTGCATAAATATTATCAAAAGGCTTTGATAATTAGCAGCTGTTCATGAAATGTGCTTGTCATCTGTCACTATCCTCTCAGATTGCATGTTTCCTGACCAGGAGGTTGAAGTGTTATTACCTATAACAGCATATTAACATGCCAAGCAGGGCAACTGAAAGGGGGAAAAATGAAGCTGAAGATTTTGGTGCTCTGGAAGTAAAGCAGAAACATGGCATAGCCAGAGCACTGGGCTGGCTCTGGGTGGGAACGTGTTCAGATCTCAGCTCTCCAGCTGTGTCCTTTTGTGATGTATGGATCACTTCGGTTCTGTGTAAGAAAAATCTAGGTAATCTCACTTCTTTGCTTTGTTCAGTGGTGCAGAACCAAGGGCTTAAGGGCAGTGCGTTGTTTCTGAGACCTTTGAGCATAGCTCAGAGGTGACAAGAAAGAAAAGCTTAAACTGAGACCAAGAGAGATAGTAGAGTGCGATGCTGGGGTGTACTGTATGGTTGCAGATTGCTACTCTCAACTCTGAGGCCATATATTTGTTTTACTGTGCAATGAGGTTAAAATCTGTAGACTGCACTGGAATGCAGGTACAACCCTACACCGAGGTGTCTGCATCTTTGTTGTGTGATCACAGCATTCTGTATACACAACGTTTGATAAGAAATGCACTTCCTGTAGTGCAGATGTGGACTGAGGTTTCCCAGAGATTCTGTATAAGACTTCTCTAACCTTTTAAACTGTATTTTCCCCCTTTTCTAGAGCTTAGCTTACCCAATTTTCAGCTGTATCCTACCACTAAAATTGCCTTTGGACTTAATTTTAAATAGATTAAATTCTTGGCTGTTGAAATCTGAACAGTAAATGCACATAATCTGGCATAGCAGTTTTCTTTGGCTCTGCATCTTAAATACCTTCACATAGAGAAGGAAATAAGTTTATACTTTGTTTAACAAAACAAGCTCAGTGACGATGGATGAAGAAACTTTTCCTGCCTGGTTCCTTCTGATCCGTGTGTGCCTTTTCTTCTTCCCAACACCATGAGTGTTGAAGGCTTCCTTGACCGATGGGTCCATTCAGGACAGCTTGGAGATAGGTAGGGAAGATAACTATTGTCTTAACAGATGATGGTGGTTGATGTGAACCAAAAAGATGAATGAATAGCTAAAAATGACATCTCAGATCTTGAAACATGGAGTTTTCTGGGCTGTAAATAGTGTCTATTTAATACCAAAGAAAAAAAAAGTGAAAGCTGAACCTTAGTAATCATTCTTTCTTCAGCAGCAATCGGTCTGTGCTGGGTTATTTTTATAATCCTACCTATTGATCTTCTGAAGAGCTGTTGTGTTTGAAATAATTATTTCAAAGAAAGATGGAAGAAAAAGCAAGATCGTCTTTGCACAAGAGCTTTTTTCGTTACCTAAATATATTCATTGTAGAAACATCTCCCTCAAAAGAGGTAAAGATCATTCCCAGCATCCTGGGCTGCTGTTTTTATGCTCCATCTGCCAGAAGTTTTGCAGCTGGCACAATTCATTAATTCTGTTCAACTTGTGTTCTCTCAAACCAGCAATGAATTTGATAATCAGCGTGCTGGGCTTTAAACATACGGTCTTCTTTTTATTCTGAGCTACTCACTGAGGAATACAACAGCTTTTTCCAGGACTTTCTCTGGAGAAGCACAGCCACATATGGATGGTGTGATGGAATCTCGATCTTCTTGGTAGGAAACTGGTTAGTGCTGGTGGTGGAGCTTGTTGGAATATGGCTCAGTGTTTAGCCATTATTATGAACATCAGCACAGTATCTCTGCTTGTCCCCCAAACTGCAGGGCCACCGGGAAAGTCAGCATGAGCAACAGTGCTCTGTTTTTGCAGACTGTTGAGTCATGAGAAGCCTGTTAACATCCAGGAAGCTGATACTGGGAGGTACTGGCCCTAAGTGGTGGTAGAAGGAGGTGGTGCTTTGCTTGAGACACCTTTTGTGCACTGAATCTGAGGGTCCCAGCTCTGTTCTTGGCTACTCAGTTTGAATTTTGTTGGTCAAGTAGCACTAAGAAGGGACCAGTTCTACAACCTTCTTGAAGGGAAAACCCTACACTTGCCAAGACAGCGCAGAGCAGACTGGGAAAGAGATCAGAAGGAGGGAAGAATTTATAACAGGGAACACAGACGGGTGCGGGGATGAGGAAAAGTTACAGGGACAGTGAGATCAGGAATAGGGAAACTTGAGAAGTCCATGGAGAAGAAAGCATTGCTAGGGAAAAGCCTGTATAAATTTTCATGGATGCCAAGTGTGGATATGTATAAACAGGAAAATATAGGCAGTTATGACTATCCCCGTGGCACTTTATACCATTGTTACAACCTTCAAAAGCTTACTGCCTGCCTGTTCTTACTCTTCTGAAAGTTAACTGTTTTCTGACAAAGCTCTTTATATACATAATTCATGTAAGCCCAGGATTCTGTGCTTATTTTACTCTTGCAGATCTTACTGGAACACTCCAGGGACATCCATTTATCAGGTCCAAAACAAAGCTTTGTTTTTCCCACTCCTCCTTGGCAAAACGCTATCAGTATGTGCCAGTGTTCAGAATCTGATGTGCTCAGGACCCCGTTGTTCTGTCACATTCCTGACAGCTTTCAGTGAGTGGCAAATGGCTGCCACCTTCATCTCCACACATGTGTGATATTAACAGCAGATCTGGTGACCCTCACATCTTCTTTCAATGTGTCTCTCTAGAATTGAAGCAATACACACAATTTTTCCGGGAGAGATAACAGATGGGTGACTCAATGGAGAAATCCACCCACTCCCTTGACTACCCTGTACAAATATTTCTATAGCTGCTGGTAAATTCACATGGGCCGATGAACTGAAAGCAGTGTGCCAGGACAAGAGCCTGATCCAGTGGTTTAAGCATTCTCCAAATGCTTCTGTCTGAGCAAAGCCAAAGACAAAACCGGTGCTCCTCTTGGTGCTTGCTGTGACCTGGCACACCTGGCACATTCCTGGCTGCTGGAGGCAACCTGAGTGGTTCAAGTGCCTTTTTATGACACTTCCTTTTTCATGTGAAGGAAATGACATCTGACCCTTTCTCAGTAACAAAATCCCCTCCAGAACTCCAGGGATTCACTGAAATTGCTGTCAGGTTTTCATGAGGCCGAAATGATTGGAGAGTGGAAGCTGGTGGTGGTGTGGCTGCAGTCCCTGCTGGGCTCCCCACTAACGTCCATCACAACACTTGTGTTCAGGCCCAGAGAGAGACACTGATGGAGGGCAGGGAGGGAGCAAAGTTCCCAGCTCTTTTTCTGCAGATATTTTGCAGCAGGAACAGTTGGGTTTCTTTTTGTATTATGAGATTTTGGGTGTGTAGGAGAGACTTCAAGGGATGGTGATGCTCATAGGCGACTCTGCTGCTTGTGCCAGCAGTCAGAGCTGAGCTAAGGGACGTGGTGTGGCAAGGGGACAAGGACACTGAGTGGATGTGCAGTCTAGCCCAGTGTGTGAAGGCAGAGAGGGAAACTGTGGTGCTGCCTAATGGATTGTCCTTCAGAAATGCAGTGTTTGCCTCTGGGAATGCACTTGCACGGCTGAGCCAGGAGTGCTTGAAGTGAATTAGGCTGTATAATTTCAGGTTGTCTTTGGGTCAAAGAAAGTTTTTGGAAGTTCATTCTTTATTGACGTGTTTTCTTTTACTTCAGAGAAAGAAAAGGAAATTTCCTGCAAGATGGAAAAAAATAAACCACTTTCCATCTTGCTTGTAAAAAGTGCCTCAAGATTTTTATGAATTCTTTGTTAGAGATTGCCAACAAAGTTAATTGGAAGACTGGACAAAAACCCAGATTTCTTTTTTTTTTGCTTTGTATGAATTCTTGCCTGTGCTTTGCCTAAGAGCACTCAGTGCCTGCGCTACTGAATGTCTCCATGTGCAAAATGAAAATGGATTGCTGCTGGAAAGTTAAAGAAAAAAAAGCAACAAAAAATAACCTTGAATTGCTCAAAATAATTCTTGCATTCTATCTTGTTGGCTTAAGGCTGACAGTACCTCAGATGTACAAAACCAGTGCAGCCCTTCTTTCTCTGATAAATCGGAGAAGTAAGTGAAGAGAAGCTTTTGTTGTGCCCTCAGCCCCGGCTGGCACTGAACGTGCCCAATGTTCTGTGCTTCCATATTGCTAATTGGGGTGGCCTTTTCCTGCTGGGGACCTGTTCCACACCAGCAACGGGAAGCCCTGGAGCCTCTGAGAACCTCCCATGCCTGTTTGTGCCTGCATCTCCTCACAGCAGAGTGGTAAATTTATGAAACACCTCTGCTGGGAAACCACTGGCTTTTCTTTTGGTCTGGCTCTTGCAGCACTGGAAGGAGCAATGATCCACGTTGAGAACAAATAGGAGGGAACAGGTTCCAATGTGCTTTACTGCATGGGAGTGACAATGGCACAGCAGCTACTATCATTCACTGAGGGCACAGAGGCTGGCTCCGTGGAGGGACTCCACTGAGGTGAAATCTGCTACATTATTTTCAATAGGAGATGTGCAGAGCATAAACAGGTCAGTATCTTTGACATGATCAGCAAAATGGTGCTGGATTAACTCCTGTGTAATTCCCTGCTTTATTTACAGCAGCTCTGGATGTGTGCTCGTGTAACAGATGTCCCCACGTTTAACAAGCCTCCCCACCTGCAGCGTGGCCAGTGGCCTCGACCTGCTCACGCTGCGGCTGGAGAATCGCAGGTACGGCAGTAAATCCGTGTCATTCCTTGGGCTCCTCTCTTGGCTCAGCCCAAGGTTTGTGCAATTGATGTCGTCCTTTGTCAAACAGCTTCCACACCAATAAACCAGAGCAAAAATTACTCCTGCCTCCTGCCTGCTGCCTGATTAAGGTTTTTAGGGTCAGGATTCTCTCTTAGTAGCTGTCCTGTAATTGCTATGGTACAGTCTGGTCTCAGTCAAGCCCTTTCAGGGCTGTTTTTGTACCAGTAAGTACAGTCCAGGTTGGTTTGGAGCTGGATGCTACCATTATATCCCAGTCACATTCCTGAATGGCAGCCAAGGTTCCCTGCCTGGTAAAGAAAATATATAGCAGCAAGTTTTATGACTTACTGAGACTACAGATAGAATGCAAGGTGGCAGGTCTTTCTTAAGCTACGTTCATTGTCGTCAGAGTGCACTGCATTTTGAAGTAAAAAGGTTGTCCATTTTCTTTATGTGCTGGAAAGCACAGAGAATCAGAGAATATCTGAGTTGGAAGAGACTGATCAGGATCACTGAGTCCTACTCCTGGCCTTACACAGGACGGCCCAAAAACCCCACCATGTGCCTGAGAGCGTTGTCCGAATGCTTCTTGAACTCGGCGCTTTGACCACTTACCTGGGGAGCCTGTTCCAGAGGCTTCACCTCCAGAGAGGGTGTGTTTTGTAGCATGAGGGGACTCTCATCAGCTGTTGTGAATGTCACTGCCAGGGCTGACAGCTCACTGACTCAGACCTGCAGTTCCGCAGCCAGACCCCGTTAATGTGCCCAGCACATGCCGAGAAACTCCTGCTCCCCTCAAGCAGCAATGCCGCTGTCAGGGCCTGGATGGGAGCCTGGGACCCCCACGGGAAAACACATTTGGAGAGAGGGGGAAAAGAGGAGGAGAACGCCTGGATGGTGGAGGGCTCGGTATCGCAGTCCCGCAGCCACGGGATTAACGCTCAGCTGCTTTTTGTCTCGCATGAAACACCCAAGAGATGGGAGTTAAGGGAACCGAGCGGTGACTGTGAGTGAGTGGTCACACTGGCACAGTGAAATCAGTCGTGTCAGTGGGTTTTGAGCACAACTCGAGCCATCAGCTAGCTGCTGGGAAAGGGGAAGAAACGTGGGTTTGATTGTGCTGCCCTGAGCCCTGTGGTGATGTGCAGGGGACAGGGAGGCAGTGGGATGGGCACAGCCTGCCAGCACAGTGGCTTCAGAGCATAGGGACACCAGTGCCCAAGGACTGAAAGCCTCGTGGTGGGGCGAGAACCAACCTGGATCCTGCACGGTCTGGGGACAGCAGATACCGTTGTCCTCTATTATGGATCTGCTCCTTTACCTCTGGGCTCATGGTTTTGAGACAGCTTGGCCTGGACTGAACACACCACATGAGCTGAAGTGCCTCGTTTGATATTAACACAGTTGGGTCTTGGAATAACTTCTGCCAGACATTTATCATCTGCGTGCTGATTGCTGATATTCACCTCCCTTAGACCCAAGCGAGGTGCAAGAACCCTGTAATCCTTTTCTTTCAGCACATTAGTGTAAAGCCTCATGAATCTCTATTAAATTTGAGAGAGAACATGAAGCTAGTTTGCAGCTGCCTTGTTGATTTTATATTTCCTCTCATTTCAGTGCCTTGCCATGAAGCTGAGAATTAAATGGCTAATAAGGCATCTGCTCCAAGCAGGAGTCTGAAGATTTTGACAAAAACAGCTTACATCAGGGTTTGGGTTATTGGTTTTTCTTGCCATCATATAATCATGTTATTAAAATCGTTAGGGATACCTGATTAGAGGTAGTGACTGTCAAAGGCAGCTTAGCTGGCAGAGCAGGTAAGTAGGTATCTCCCGGACTCAGCTGGGTGCTGGAGCTGTGTCTGGGAGGTGGCTGGAGCTGTGGGGCTGGGCAGCATCCACAAGGAGAGGACTGTGGAGGCACAGGGGCCCGGCTGGCTGCTGCTCTCTGCATAACCCTTGATAGATAAGCTGAAATCCTTGAAGAAATGGACTCTGAAAGAAATACGAGTGTGCTCTGTTTTGGGGTGGCAGATGAAAATGCACTAAAACACCTCTCAGTCTCCATCTAGAAGAGCGGTGTCCAAAGGGAAAGGAGCCCTCTCTGGGAGCGGGAGGCAGGGTCAGGGTCAGACTTACTGTCAAACGGGGAGTTGGCTGTGGGCCTGGGAAGCGGCAGCAGTCCTGTGGCATTCTGCGCTCATCCCGTAAGGACCCCCAAGCTCTGCACAGGCCTGAGCCCATCTGCTCACGGGCAGGTGATAGGGCTGAGCCAGCTGAGCTGGGGACAGAGAGACTTGTTGGCAAAACAGAGCTGATGGGGCTGCTCTGAGCCCTGAGTGCCTGTGCATGGGGGCAGGAGTGGGATGGGTCTGTCTCGGGAGGAAAGCTCAAGGGGCATCTTGGAGAGGAGAAGAGGCACTGTGTTATTTGACTTGGGTGCAGATAGATACAATTTTTTTTGTTTTAAAAAAATATATTGTCAGACCTGTCATTTTCATGTTAATTTGAACTCCAAGTTCATACTAATTCAATTAATTAAAGCTATATCTTGATGGAATGGGTCTTATCCATTGTGACTCAGGCCTTTGTTGCTGTGATTAGCAATGCCTTGAAGATAAATTATATTTTCAGATGTGCTGGGCATTGCTCCTGTTGTTTCTGGTTAGGAAGTGTTGCTTATTGCAGGAATCACAAAGCCACAGAGACTGCTACAGTGATGGGCCTAGGAAAAATAAAACCTTCTTCTTATTAATAAAATACTGAATATTTTCATTAAAATAATAATTTTCTTTTTTGTTTTTCATTTGTTGTAGGCCAATGACACACATTTTTAAAGATGAGGTACAGGCACTGATGCCCCAAACTGTCATTACAGGCCGAATGGAGCTCGGCTCATGGCTGTCAGAAATGGGGATGCTTTGGCTTTCTGTGTTAACAAAAACATTAGCAACAGAGCAACAATCACATGTGAAACACAGCTGGTTCCATTCGGCATTGTGGGTGGTTTTGTACAAAGACCTGTCTGCTGGGGACTTCCAAAACTGGATTTTCCTTGTCATGTTTGACTCTCTTCCCAATGTCTTGGCTGTGGTACCCAGAAATGCAGAGATGTCCCTGCTGCTGCAGAGGCCATGCAGACAAAGAACTTCACAGTCATTCTAGTGATTAAACCTTCATTAAAGTTCACCTTTACCATCTTCAGCCCCTACATTTTTCAGTACTGTTATAATTAACTTTTAAATGAAGACTTATCTCTAACAAGCAACTGTGTTTGCTGGGTCTGGCTGAATTAGAATCAAATTGAAGCATATGGATATTTTTATTCTTTGCTTTCCCACCTCCCCAGGCTTAGCAGACAGGCTCATCTCAAGTGCAATATCACCAATTTCAGGGATTAATTAGACCCACATTTTGTGGTAGAGTTAAAATACTAAAAAAAAAAAAATTCCGCAAGAGATTTTCATTTCTGCTCTAAACCTCTAGTGTTGTGTGAATGAGCGAGACAGATTTGTACCAACAAAGACAATCTTGACTGATGGATTGGTGTGATTTGACACTTACTTGGTTTTGGTTTTTTCTTCCCTCTAGATGAAATTCACTGTTAAAATTGGGATTTGCTGTGTTAGAAATCATTCCAAGGCACAACCTTAGCCCCTGCTTTTGAATTTTTCACATAAACACCAAGAGGAGGAGAGTGGTGGTGACTGATTTTGGGGAGGACTTGCCTGCCTTCTGGGTCCTGCAGAAGAGTTCAATCCCTTCTGCTGTGTAGATTCCTACTCCTCCTTCTCCCCTCTAGTAGCTACCACGGACCGATGTAAGTGCTGTCCAGCCACGGGTGCATTATACAGATACACTTCCCCCCTATAAAACGCTCAGGATGGAAAGAACAGTGTGCTTGTCCTCTCTCAGCTACTCAGACACTCCTGCCTCTGTTTGCTGCATGCTCCAACTCTTCCCACTCCCCTGAAAGAGTGGAGTTTCTTCCCCCTCTCCTTGGAAAGGGAGAGCTACTAAAGTTTATAGAATTGTTTCCAGGATGCAGGACGTTGTAGGATCATTTCCAGCACACTTCAGGGCAGGGGCTTCAGGTGACTATGTTTGGCTCAAGCACCTTGGCATCAGCACCGGGCTGAGAACTTCTGCATGCAGGGCTGTCCTCCCTTCATCTTCACTTGAGACAGTCCTGCCTGACCCTCAAATGCTGTTTATGCAAATCGTCCTTTGCATAGCTAATGCCTGTTTATTGACGCTAACCTGACCAAAATACGTCATTGCTTATTAAAACTGCATCATGTTTTTCAGGCTGCTGTTAACTCCACCAGACCAGTGGCTGCCTGCGTGTTCTCAGTCAAGAGTCTTCGTGCTGCAGTTGTGTTCTGGGAGATGGAGGCGGGTACCACACGTCCAAGACAGGTACTCACTTCACTTCCATTTTAAACATCTAATTCTACCTTCAGCGAGGTTGGTCTTCACCCCTTCCCTTTTGCTCCCATCAAGTTAGTGTTAAACACCTTCCACATCTTGTCCCTTTTGGTTTTAACATGCTCAGATTAGCAATGGCCATGTTCAGTGGGTAGGAAAGAATATATATATTCCACTTGACTTTGCTAGTGCTGTTCAGGTCAATAGGAAGAAATTCTTCTGGTGATAAAGGAAAAGGCCATTTAAAAATAAAGCTGTGACAGCCCGTGCTGCTAGCACATGAACTGAAAGGATGAGTTCATTTTGGTAATGTTACCTCCCCTCCCAAAATACTTCACTATCTGTTTCTAGTCACAGCAGGTACGTGTTTGGCCCCAGCAAGCCTCAGAGAGCAGGGTGATGTTGATGGCCAAGAAGAAGAGCAATGGAGAGGCTCTAAAGATCAGGAGAACTAGTTTCCAGCTCTGCCACAAAACCCTGGGCTGATACCTCAGTTTGGAGGAGTCTTGTGTTCTGCAGGCAATGGCCCCAGGCAGGGAACATCTGGCTCAGACGAACACAGAGACTCCCAGAGCTGACCCTGCTCTGTGGGCAGCTAAGACAAGTCTGGAGCGGCAAAGGTTACAGGACACCTGTGGTGGGGCAAAGAGCTGAGCTGCTTTACCCTGCTAAAGATGTAGTTTGTTCTTCTACTGCCATAAAGACAGGTGACAGGTGATCTCCTCATAGAGTTTGGGGATCCCTTCCTTGCTGCTCCTTGTAGACATTTTTCTTTCTTCTTCCCCTCCCCACACTTACATGTTTGTGGGGTAGGATGTTAAATTACAGAGAAGGAAATCATGACATGGCTGGACCAGGGGCAGCGACATCAGGACAAAGCTCCCACAAAGGGCTGAAACCAGTGCAATGCTGCCTGCTGGCCTTATGAGAACATCCTGACAGCATCAGGTGAGGAGAGAGAATGGAGTGGGGTGTGAAATCCCTGTCAGGCATAGCCAAGAGCCAGAGATGGGGCTGGCTTGAACTGGGACAAAATGCTCTGTGACTGTCTGGAGGGGTAAAATCAGGAGCTCTCTGCTCCACTGCATCCCTGTGATCTGCCCTCAGGTGTGCTGGGGAAGAGAGGAGGAGAAGAGGCTCAATTCAGTCCTGCTCACTATCACGGGAACAATGACGAAATTCCTGTCGGGAACACTTGTCCCAGTGTCAGGCTCAGGAGAGCAGCTGGGTGCTGCAGTCTGCTGTCATGCTGGAATAGGGACTGATTCCACTCTCTGCTGCACTGGAGGGTTGTTTGCTCAGGCTCTGCAAGGTAGTGATTGCTGGAGCTCTGGGACGTTGCGGCGGCTTGTAAAGGTCAAGACGAAACCTCTTAGCCCTGTGTTTGGTTTGCTTGTCACTACCTGAGCTGCCAGGGCTGCCCTGCAGCGCGGGGGCCTCTGTAACTCCCAGGGTGATGTCCTGGCTGTGCGTGGGAGCTGCATTGCTGTTTGACAGGGCAGAAGCTGAGACATTTCTTTCAGAGGTACAAAACCCAGCTCTTAAAAATCCACACAGTCACCCCAAATCCCTACTAAGCCCATAAAGCAAGACAGAAGAACCCCCAACACAACTGACCTATACAGTTAAGCTCCACTTTTGCCTCACTGCCAGTACTCAGGTTTAGCACAGTAGTTTCCCACAGCTCCACACCTGTTGCCCACGTTGGGAGCAGAGATGTTGCAGTACCTGGAAGATGTTTGGGACAACTGAGGCTAGAAGAAGATACTTCAGTATGGGGCCAGCTAAGAGTCGTCACAAAATTAGATGAGTCTTGTACCTTAAGCACCTGAAAGTCTCATCAAGCAGAACCTGCTCACCAAGGATTTGCAATTTATGTTGAAGTCTCTGAATGCAGCCCTTAAATTTTTGGGGATCAGCCTGATGTGCCCACTCTAAGGGTGTCTCAACGACATGTCACATACCAGCTTTACTCACTGCATTCCAATAGCATTCAACAGGATTTAAATTAGCTTCAGCACTCTAATCGTGTTGCTTCTATAATAGCAGCAAGATAACTCCCAGGCGTTGGTTATGTAGCCTCTGAAGGAAAGAGATTTCAGATGTGTTCAGCAGAAATGCACTGTGTGAGCCATGGTTATAATTTCATTAACAGGATGCTACTCGGCTCCTACTGGGAGTTGGAGGAGATTAGCATTATAATGGGGATCAGGCGCCTTTCCTTGTGTTCACACCGATCTCCAGCCTGCAGGAGAATGAGCTGTCGAAAGACGTGGTCCTCGGACCTCTAGCCCGGTATTTGACACAAACTTGAGGCTTCTGAGAACATGCTGAGCTCTGCACAGCCCCTGCCTGGGGAGGCAGTGCTGCTGTCGGCTGGCGGTTGGGACATTTGCTGTGCTACCCTCCAGGCTCTGGCATCCCATGCTCCATGAAGGGTTGTTCCCATCCTCATGAACCTCCAGCAGCGAGGCCAGACTTAGAGTGATGGTCAGGGCAGCTGGGGAGTGGTTTCAGTGGGACATAGTGGGATGCTGTGTGTGAGATGAGGAACCGAGTACCAGCATGATGTGCCTGCCATGCCTCACTTCCCTGGAACTGCCTGTCCCATGGCAGGAGTTTGCTCCACAAAGCCTGACAGACATCCCTTGCAGGACAAACCTTTGCCAGGCACTCAGGCACATCCAGCTAGATTTGAGCTGCTTACAGAGCCAAGAAGTGTAGACTGACTGTCCAGGTACCTCCAGCATCCTGGAAACCTTCAGGTCACCTCCAGCGTCCTCCTTCCTAAGCACGACAACTGCAGCGTCCAGCTTTGGGGGTGAACAAGTGGGTATCCATGCCTATAAAAGGTCTGGATGCTTGCCAAGGGACACTTACAAGCACTGACATTTAACTCCCTGCCTGCTCTGCAGACAGGAAAATGCAGCCCCAGCATGCCTGAGCTGTACAAGGCTGACATTTCCAAGAGCCCTGAACACCTCTTACTCAGATTATTGTGCCGTCCCTGGCTGTGAACACCATGCCGAGCACTCGGCGTGCATCCTGTGGGAAACCCAAGGAGCAGCTGGATGCATTGGCATCACTTACTATGCACGTGGGAAAGATGTGCATAGTCCATGCTCAGCAGGCAGGAGAACTGGGACAGCCCAGCCAGGGCGGCCCCTTCCCACATCCACCAGACTGGCAGCTTCCCACAGTCCGGGTCTCGGCCCTGCCACCAGCCTGGGGATACTGCAGACAGCAGTGGGAAGAAGAGCCATAGATGTCTACTCTTAACAGAACTGCACTGAAACTGGCACACACCCAGCAGGGATTTCCACAGGTGCATTTAACCTTTGTAACAAAACAGTGACAGGCACCCACCACACAACTTCAGGCAGAATGGAGGCAAGAGCTTTCCAGGAGCTTTCAAGCAGTTCCTGAGCATTTTTAGAGATCACAGCAGCCCAGTCCCAGCACAGGCTGTGCACATATTTACACACACACAACCCCCATGGGAGCAGCAAGACCCCGGGAGGGGACAGGAATATGTGAGAATGGCAGCAGGCCCAGGGCACAAAGCTCTCTGTGCCATTTTTCCTATTGCTTTTTTAAGTAGTCCAAGTTTAAACAAGGTTTCTCTGGGATTTTTCCTGGAACTCCACTGTTTCTCCATCGCTACGGCACCATCTCAAGTCCTTTCATGCGCAGGAGGCCCCGAGGCAGTTGGTTTTGCTGAGCAGATTTCTCACCTTATCACTTACTCCCATGGTTCATTTTCCTCAGCTCCTTCTATGCATTCCACCTCGAAACACAAGATTTAATTCAACCTGTCGGTGTCAGGATCAGACCCAGCAGGTTCACCCCAGCTTGGGACTCTCACCGGGAGCCATTACCCCGGGAAAGAGCTGGCACAGCCCTGCACCAACTGGAACACCAGGGCTGAGATGTCCCTGGAGGCATTTCCTATCCTTCAGCAGTGCTGGGCATCATGTGGTGCTTGAATTGGTCTTTGCGTTTGAGATGTTCAACTTTTTTCCCAGCTGCCTCAGCCGCTGGCTACTCCGCACCTGATGGATGGGATCCCATCACAGCTGATGCCCCAGCTGCTGACCCCTCCAGCCTTCCCCTGCTTGGGAGGTGCTTCTTTCCTCTCCCAAATGAAATCATTTAGAAAGCCAAACTTTAGAAAGAAAGTGATAAAGCTCAATTCAATTCTCTTATTTCTTTTGAAAAGAAAATAATATTTTGAATTATAAATGTACTCAGCATCTCAGAGTTTGTTTGCTCTTGCCCTACCTGTGCAGCCAGGGCTGGAAGTTCAGGGATCATGATGGAGCTCAGCTGCTCTTGGGCAGAGGGAAAACACCCTGAGAATTCCCAGTAAACTGCTGAGAGCACATTATGTGCCTGATGCCCTCTCCCTTCTCTACCTAGACCGGTTGGACCCTGCACAACAGGAGAGGGGAGGCATGAAGCAGGTGTGGCTTGGAAATGTCAGAGAGCATGTCTCAGGGAAGTAGTACAGGTAAAACTGAACATGTGTGTTGTGTAATTTCTACAGGTGTGCGAATTGTGAGGGTCAGGGTGAAAGTGAGATGGGAAAGGGGAAAAGTGATCTGGAAGTGCAGTTAAGTAAGGGACCAGAAAGGGAAGTAGCTCTAAGTAACTCTGCTTTTTCAGGGTGGAGTTTTTCTTTTCTAGATGTACGGAGTTGTCTTTTAAAGAAAACCTTTAAGAAAATTACTAAAAAGCCTTTTTTTTCCCCCCAAAGGACATTTTTCTCAAGCATCTAACACTCTCAGATAAAAGAAAACGTTTAAACTAGGTTCTTAGCACTTCAGGTACTTTTTTTCTGTAAACTCTGCACAGGGTTCACTGTTGTGTTTCCTGTTGTTTTGTCACTCGGCTCTTTCTGGGGCTGGTCACTGGCTGCTATGGTGGTGACACACCTGACAGTTGCTCCTTCCCTGGAGCACTCCAGAGCAGTGGAGCCTCTTCCGTCTCCTGGGGATTTGTGGTGATTGAAGCAAGATGTATCTTATTTGGGAACTGTGCAGACCTCTGCCTGGGCTGGAGTGACAGGGCCACAGCTCTGCTCGAGCAAAGGGACACCTGGGTGCTGAGAAGTTGCAGAAACCTCATTATTTTACCACTGCCTCCTCATTCAGCTCTGGTAAACTAGAAAAATCCTGCCAGGGCAGCTTTTCTCACGCCATCAGGTTCCGTGGGGTGTTCCTAGGTGTGTGACACAGGGTGTCCCTGAGTTTGTAACATGCTGCCTCCCTGACAGCACTCTGGAGCAGCCAGTGCTGTGTCCCATTACCAGTCTGGGTAATTGCCATTTCTTTGGCTTCCTTAGGATGCCAAATCTCTTGCAGGCAGCTGAGAGATGCTGAGAGGGAAAGCCTGGTGCTGGCAGCATGCTGAGGGCTCTGGGAGAGCCCTGCTGGGAGCTGTGGAACAGCAGGAAGGCTCTCCAGGCTATTCCCTGTGTAGAGCTGAACAAGGGCCGAGTGAGGCTTCTGCTGTGTTTCTGTGCAATTTATGTACATAAATGTTCTCTAAAGCAGTGGGACTGCTTCCCTTCTTTTGGTTACTGGTGCCAGTAAAAGGAGAGTTCTCTCTGCTACCTCTGAAAGAATTCCCAGCTCTTATACAATCACAAAATTTTTCTGTCCCTTTGATTGTGGATGTAAAGGTCCTGGGGGCTGTGAGGAAAAGGAAAAATCTTACGGTGGGGCGGAGAGAAAAAAGAAAAACACCCAACAAAAGCAGCACTGCAGTTATGGGTGCAGAGCAGGATCTTGGCAGGGCCAAGCTGCCCTAGCATGAAGGATGCTCCTGTGCCCCTGGCCGGGTGGCTCTGGCCATGGAGATGTGGAGGTTGTTGGGGTACACTGACCTGACAGATCCTGAAATGGCTTTCTGGGTGAGTGATGGAAGGTACTGTTAATCTGCAAGCAAGGAGCCGCTGTTTGGCTCCTGACCCTCATGAAGTGCACACAGCTGCCTTGGGGCTTCACTTGTGCGGTTTAATCACAGCTAGGCTCACAACAGGCACTGCAATGAGCTAGTTCAGAGAGTCTCTCCTCTTTATGGCTTCCACAAATGTTGGAGCTGCATTTCCCTTTCCATCTGGTCCCTGCCTGGGGAGAGGCTCTGGTCTTCCTTTGGCTCCATCTCCCCACCAAGAACAGCCCCTGCCTTGTCCACGGCCATGTCCACAGCCATGAGCCAAAGCCTTCGTGTGCTCAAACTCCCTGCTGCTCCTCCCGCTTCTCTGGCAGCATCTGCCCCTTGCTGCCGCCTGCTCCTCTGGGACACTGCCACCTCCAAATCCTGCCTCCATCTGTTCATCCCACTCACATGGGTTTCTTGAAGTTCAAGTATGAGAATAACCTGGGTTTGAGAGAGTTCCGGGAGCAGACTTGAGCATCCGACATAGCCTGGCTCAACCAAAAAGGCACTTTTCACCTGGGCTAAGCTTGGGGAGAATGGGTGTGTGAACCGTGTCAAATGTGGGGTCACCTGCCTGACTCCAAAATCATTTATTAATGCTGCAAATGTGCTCGGCTTGTCTTATCTAGATTTCCTCCTTGTGGCAGAAAACTGTTACCTGAAACCCCAGAGCTGCTCTCACCACCTTGTGCTTGGGTCAACGCGTGTCTTCCCACCTGGCATTGACTGGGAAGAGCAGCCCATCTCCAGCAGGGTGGGGGCGATCACAGAGTTGTGTTTTTTGATTTGTGCTGCCCAAGGAGCCCACTCAGCTGTGTCTGTTGTGTGCACCTCTCTTCCCTTGGTGCACTGTTTGAGAAGAGAAAATTTCTTGTGCTCAGTGGGGTTTTGGCACCAAATAACCACACTGCCCCTGAGCAGATAGGAAGTGTCCCTGTCTCCAAGCCACAGGAGCTGGCAGCTCTCTTCTGGCTGTTCAGATGCGATGAGTTCAGGTCTGGATCACTCAGCACTGAGGTTTTAGAAATGCCAAACTCAATTGACTGAGGATTTGCAGGAGCTAGACCCTCGTCTCCTTGTTCAGGCTTTAATAACATAGGGAATTAGTGGTAAAGTACTGGATTACTTAAAAATAATAAAACATTTCTCTAGTGAAGCTTTAATTTAAAAAAAGGCATTTGATTGTGCTTTGAGTAAGAGAGAGGCTGTATATAAACCATCCCTTTGGACACCTCGTGTCCACCACCATAATGAAAGTTCAGTTTATGTAAGAGCTCATCATGTATATGATGCACTTTAGTCTGCTTTATAGACACAGAGCTGAGCTGTGTTGTGAGTGACAGAAGCTGTGGTAATGTTATTCTTAGGACACAAGGGGCAAATAAGAGCTTTTCTGTAAAGCAGGGAAACTTTTCAGTAAGATCTTTAATAGAGCAGTGAGATTTTGTGCTGTATGTAACTGGCCATCATTGCAAACAGGGATATTTACTGGTAGCTTCAAGCCAGAAGGGTCATGAGCAATTTACTTCCAAAGCACTGTGCTACTGCATATGTTTGTTCTTGGGAAAACCTTTCAGAGGTTTATTTTTTTCTCTCGTCGTGCTGCCATTCTGCCTGCTGCAGCTTCAGCTTCTAATGCAACACGACGCCAATAGCTGCTTAAGATCCACGGAGCAGAGAGGAGTCATTAAAGTTGCATGCTGAGAAATAATTAAGTTCCCAAAGTTGCTCCACAAATTATGCTGTTTATTTCACATGACTTTGACATACAGAAGCATAATCCTTCCAGTCCAAACGCAGCTTTCGTTCCTCACATTCATTAGTCCAGGGGAGAGCAAAGCAAGAGAACGATGTTCCTCCCAGGACTTGGTCTCGAGTTTCCAGTAGGGAATCCTTCCTCTTCCAACAGAATCCACTTAACTTGCAAGCTTAGGGGAAACTGCCATGGGTGAGAATAGCTGCAAAGGCAAAATGAGTTTTGCCACCAAGAACAGTTTTCATAGTAAGGATTTGCCTTATTTAACTGATTTTCTTCCTTCAGGCTTCAAGCAGGGAGGACTGATCAAGGGTGTGAAACTTTTCTTTGGTTGTAGCTTTGCTGAGAAGTTCTAGAAACAGCTGTGGAGCAAGAAGCCTTGCAGGTAATTATTTGTCTGGATTTGATGCACTGAAATATCTTTGCTTGAGAAGTGCAGGGTTTTCCCATTAGGGCATTAGCAGGGAAGCTGAGCAGCACTGGCAGCTGTCCTTAGGCTGTGCTTAGCTCTGTTAAGGGCCACATTAAATTTGTGGGCACAGTATTTCCAATACATGAATTGTTTATAGCAAGAAAAAGCCCTGAATTTGCAACACTAGCTCCAAAATATCCCTGGGTTTTGCTGATGTTTCAAAACAGGTTCCAACTGGGCTTTGTAGGCAACTGGTCTGGGAAAAACACCTGGACCAGTTGCTGGTGTCTAATTTGGTAAGTGTTTAGCTCTGAATTTGGTAAGTGTTTAGCTCTGAATCCAGACCTGTGGCTCAAAGATATCTTAAAGGTTGTTTGCTTACCGAAGAAAAAGTTGAATTTGTAAACTCAGGCTCCAAAATCCCATTATATGGGGGAAGCAGCTTGGACTGTATCTGTATGAGCGCAGCAATGGTTTTAGGCTAATGGCTGATTTTCCTCACCTTTTGAACTTCTTCGTGAAGATCTTAAAGGCAAGAAGATCCAGGTCAGATGAGGAACAGAAGAAATAAAATGTAAAACAAGATTAGGGAGACTATCAGGACACCGTTCTCCATCCTCCTGCTTGGCAGAGCAAGGAGCCAAAGCCAGGGGTGTGCTGTTTGCAGGAGGGTCCCACAGCAGAGAGTGCAGGTGAGGTTTGTTAACATGTCCCCCAGGGCTCCACGATGGAAATTGCATTGCAGGAGAAGCTTTCCTGACCTTGCTAGCAAAATCCCCCAGTTGTCTGAGCCAGGCCTCCAGACAGGTTGTCAATCAACATGTCACAAGCTGAAAGAAGATATATCGCCAGATTTAATTGACGAGACGTCCTGACATTGCTAAAGTGGGTATCTGCCTCTGTAGGGTACAGAGTATGTGTGCATATAACAGATTGCTGGCTTTTGATGTAGGCCACATAATTTGGTGTCTTCCTGACTGACAGAAAGCACAAGCATGTATTAAAGCGTTATAAAAACAGGTCAGAGGACTTGTGGTTTTCCCTGGCCAAAGAACAGTCTGTAGTGTCTAAGTAGTGTTAAAATTAGTACTGTTTTCCACTGGAAAAGGCAATCTAATGATACCTTATAGCTTTAAAAATTTTTGTTGGTTTTTTCTTGGACTTCTTTCTCTGTAAAGTGACTGTGTTCTACTTCTCGTAAATTAACCTCTGAACTTCTCATCATTGCTTAAACAAGACATCAACATCCTTTCGTCGGCTGTTATTGAAAAGCAGTGGGAACAAGGATGGGAATGCTGCTAGTGAAGAGAAAATTACGCTTTGGTTTGCATTAACATGGCACTTCTGACCCATCCTTCTGCCTGGCTCATTATTACAAGACCTTGATGGAGGCTTTTCTGTATTGGGGACAGTGCAGCAAAGCTAAGCCTGCAGAACATGAGCTTCTTTTGTATTGTTTTATAATTCATGGGTGTTAATGCCTTAAACACGTTCTGCGAGAAGAACATGATGCAGCAGGGAGGCAGAAATGGCCGGTGCTGTTCCAGATGGTCTGTGCTGGTGTCTGCTCAGTGGCAACGCGGCCTTGAGCTGAGTCCGTGGGTGTTGTAGCTGCCACCAACGACCCTGTAGTGCCAAGGGATTCCAGCAGTAGACTGGGATGACCTCATGTTGGGTGCCTCACAAACCTGGAATAAAGAGAAGAAGATGGAAAACGAGACATGTCTGCAAGCAAGGGAGATAAAGGAAATTACAGAAAAATATAGTTCAAATTCTTGGAGTACAGTTGTACTGGAAAAAATATACTGGGATTGGGTGGTGGTGTCCTGGTCTTACAGTGTATTTATAAGAGGCAAAGGGAGGATGGCATGGCTGCCTCAGGCTTGCTTAGAAGGAAATATTCCCAGGCAGAAGGGGCAGCATGGAAGAATGTGAGCGTGGGTGTTTGAGCAAAGGAAGGAAGAGGTGGATTTCATGGCCAGGTGGACAAAGGAGCTGATTTCTTGGTGCTAAATGAGCAATAAAAGACAAAGCAGGGCTGTCTGTGAAAATCTTTGACATAAAGAGAAGCAGTTTATTTTATCTGATATAAAGAATTCCACAGAGAGCTGCTTGAGAGTAGTGCTGAGAGATCAGTGTTAGACTTGGAAAAAGACCTCTGAAACAGGATTTGCTATGGGTACCTGCAGGAATGTGGCTGGCAGGGAGATAAAAGGGTTTTCCAGCAGAGGAGAAGCAGGCTGGGAAGAGCTGCAGCTTCAGGGGAAGCCAGGAAGGCTGCATTTTTCAGGTGTTACGTGAGAGAAGCGTGAGAGAAGTCTGCAAGATTTAGACATTAGAGTGAGTTAGAGAGGACTAAGCTGTGCTGATAGCGGGCTCCGGTGGAATAATGGCTAGTGCCATCTCAGCCAGCAGAGATGGAGCTGGCAGATGGACATCCACGAGATGTGGAGGTTCTTTGTGCCAGTGTGTGATTATGCAGAGAAGAAAAGTCCTGTGGCCAAGAGCACTGTGCAGCATCTCTCCACTCCAGCATCTCCGCAGCATCTCTCCACTTCAGAGCCCTGGCCTGCAGGAAAATACTGGTTTCCATACCCCTTCCAACTTTGGTTTCCCTCCTTTAGTATAAGCTATGAAAAAATGTCAGTAGGTTGATTTTTCAATTGGAGAACAAAGAAGCAAAAAAGGTGTATACTCCTAAGCCAAATGCCCTGATCCGCTTTG
Source organism: Gymnorhina tibicen (assembly GCA_013399875.1). NCBI lineage: Eukaryota > Metazoa > Chordata > Aves > Passeriformes > Artamidae > Gymnorhina > Gymnorhina tibicen. Next base: position 56,955 of record VXAZ01001058.1, on the reverse strand, counting down.
GTTTTACTCAGGGAAAAGAAAAATTTCTAAACTTCCCATGACTAGTACTTAACATATGTGCAACTAGGTGTCTACCACTGGTCTTGGAAAAATATTTGCTTGATTTTCCAATTTTATTGGTCGCCCATCAGTCTTAAAAGTAGGAACGCAAACAAATAATTTCTGGATGATATTAATTACAAGCAAGCAAATTATGCTCCAGCAACTGTTTTATCTCATGGCTACCAAAGCCTCTAGAGAACAGCAGGACAATATCACAAATGTCCTCATTCTCAGACTTTGCAGGGTCTGCGATTCACCGCTCGGACTTGGAGGAAGTCCTTGCTGCCCCTTGGGAATTCCGTGTGCGCTGTTAGAGCGGCTGCTCACGGAGAGGGACCGTGGCAGCAGCCCGGGCCCCACTCTGCACAGCAATTTCTGTCTCCCTGGTTGATAGGGCAGAAAATTCTCATTTCTCAACTTGCCAAAATACGAGCATGTGCAGTGATATAACAGGGCAGAAAAAGTCGTATAATATCTACTGATAAGAACTGCTGCATATTTAATGCAAAGGATATTTTCGGTATAGCTGTGTAATTGGGAAATTAAATCATCTGGATGTTGTCATACATGCTAATTATGCTAAAGACACCGAGGAAAAATCTTCATCTTCCACATAGCATGTATAGCTAGAAGATAATGACATTTTAAATTCAAACTTGTCATCTTGGTGCACAAAGGTGAAAATACTTTAAGTTTGTGCATTTGGCTGGAATGTATGTGGAAGGAAAACAAATTGTCTACTTGTTTACAGGTTGTTCCAAACATTGACAATAATGGGCAGATCAGGGAAGTGCGAACTTGCAAATCAGCTTTACTAGTATTTTTTGTTTAACATGAAAGTTTTGTGCTAAAACAGATCATAGGTATCACCACAAATAGCTCTCTGCTCTGGGTGTCTATTTCCTTGCTCTTACTTACAGCTGCTTGCAGTTCTCTCTATTTTGTTGTTGTGCAAAGCAAATATTTTGGCCAAAATGTGTTGAAATGCTGTTTTAACTGAGTCATCCATTTGCAACAAATGAAGCATAAAGAATGCGTTTTGGAAACTACGCTTAACAGAATTAAAATCATCACGCTGTTCCTTCCTTAAATAAATTCTATTCAGCAACTTGCCTAGGTAATGAATGGTATGAAAACTCCATCTACCCTCACATAGTTCTTATGACACGAGCACGGAGTTAAACCTGTGCCACTGACGTGGGTTTTTTTGTTTAGTGAAAAGGAAAGAGAGGAAAAATACTCACAGTTCAGTTTTTCATAACCAGGTTCTTTTTATTGCCCAGCTCTGGTCTCTGTAGCTGTAAGGAGCTGATGGCATCCACACAATCTGCCTCATTATTTTGGGCACAGCTTCTACCTTCCCAGGGAGAGCTGCTCTTCTATTAGATTACTTAGGTCAGAGGGAAGTTAGTGTGATTACTCATATGCTTAAATTTGAGTATATATACTATATATATTCGAATATAGTATTTAGAGCCTCTCTGATATTTCTTTGGGCCTTGATGGTCAAGTGGTGTTTTATTAAAGGAGGAAGACTCATGCGATAAAATTAAACTATTAAAGATTCTCTCCCAGCTCTTTGTACCTGGCATGGCTGTGGACTCTTTTGGTCTTGTAATTTATGGCAGAAATCTGCCATCTTGTCTCTTGTAAGTGCTTGCTAAAAATGCTTAGAAATATGTTGGGAATTACTTTCAACAGAGTACGGACGAAGCAACTACTCATCCAGTGTAAGTAATCATTCACGTTGCAGGTTCTCGTGGCACAAGACAGACTGAGGTGCTGACGCAGAACACGTGCTAATAACTAATACCTGAGCAGATGGGGAAACGGGGCATTGAGATCTACAGAGGTCAGAGGTTGGGAAATTCAGCGACATTTGGCCCCCTAAAAACTCTGAGGCTTTTGTGGGGTGAGAAACAACTGCGGAAATAATATTCTCTTGCAACGTGCAAGTTTAGTACATTCTACGTTTGGTGAAAATGGGTACGCTCTTGCATTTAATGTCGCAGGAAAGAATCTAAGAAGATTAAAGCACATTTGACATGGACCAACATCTTCCGTTTGGCCTGCTGTCACTCTGCTTAAAACACCTGCTCTGGCAGAAACTGTGAAGATTTTTGTCCCTGATGTGCTGCTGGGAGAGGATGTCCTCGGAGGGGAAGATAAAATGGTAGCATGTGCCCTAAAATCTTGACCCCCTGAATTTAAGAGCAAAACTCTTCCAGATGGAGTGGGCTCAAGCCTTTGTCTTCGGTCCATCAGCTCAGTTGCTGCCCATTTATTCTTCATTGCCCACTTGTGAAAAATGGGATAAAAGGTCAGTGTGGATCGTGACGCATCTTTCAGAACTGCAAGGAAGGCAGCTGAGGTAAACTTGCTGCTGCAGCCCAATGTGGCCAGCACGGGAGAGGAGGCACTGTGGATGTGGGTTAGGACCAAGCCCTGGAGCTCCAGGCTGCCCAGCACAAGGACCAGTCTGCCAGACAAACTGTGCCCTGCAGAGGGGCAGAGCGTGCTGAGTTTGTGCTGAGTAGTTCTCAGAGGACCCAAAATCCCTAGAAAGCCCTTTAAGGTGCTGCTGAAGCCTTTGTCAGCGATAACCTCAAGCCCATGACACGTCAGCAAACTTGTGCTGACAGTTTTCACCCTGCCAAGACTGCCACCACAGAAGCTGCTTATCCCGAGGGGAGGGCTGCAGATTTGTCCCAAACTCGGGGATTCTGACACATTGCTATGCACTCCTCCCAGCCCTGCCCGGCTATGCTCCCTCTGCCTTCCTCCTGAGGATGGCTCTGATCTGCCCACAGTCATGTCAACTGTCAAAAGAAATGATTCCTAATAAGAAGAGATTCCAGAGCTGCTTAGCAGGAAATTACTACATGTGATGTTGCTAAGCAATCTCAGGCTGGCTTGACTGCCTGGAATAACGCTTCTCTGTTGGAAAACCCGGAAGAAGTTGAGGGGTGGTCCGTGGCTGCTGCTTTCTGCTTAGAGCAGAGGAGTCGGGAATAGAGCAAGTAACAGTCCCTGTCCCGTCAGGACTAGTGTGACGGTTACTGAAAGTGAGAAAGAGCTCTCCCTCGAGAACAGCGGCAGCTGCGGGACGGAGGGGAGGAGGCGGGAGCAGCAGGCGATGCACAGGTTTGGAGTGAGTCCCGCAGACCGGAAGGGGATGCACAGAGACGGAGAACCACTCCCTAGAGAGTACCACGGGCTTTGTGGCAAAGTGGCAGCGAACATCTTTCCACGGCGAATTTAAATGGTTGTTGGAAATGATACCAAGTTTATATAACTTTAGTCAGGGGTTTTGTTCTCCTTTGCCCAGGGGGAAAGGAATGGAAGTTTCTTCTGTAAGCACTGTTTCGCCACTCGAGGCCTGATGAGCTTAACATCTCAACAAGACTGGGAATAGCACAGAAGATGCACAAAAGATAACGACCGTTAACGAGCGTCAACTCCAAACATCACCCCTGGCATGGTCGGAGACACCTGCTCTGGGAAAAGAGAGATAAGAAAACGAAGAATGAGAACCTAATTAACATCGAAGGCAAAGGGATCAATAACCGGTAGGAAACCAAATGCTAAGAACTGTTTAACTTGGGACCAATGAACATTGAACTAATTAATTTCTCTGGGTTTTGACTGTATAAGCATGTGGAAAATCTAGTAAAGACCATGTGCGAGGGAAGGATTTTCTTCTCTGTACAACCCGGGCAATGTGTGGATGAAATGATTTCTGTTGCACATCCTGGCCAGAACAACATCCTGATCAGAGTAAAGTAATGCCTTAATTCTCTAACACTAAAAATGTTGTTGGAGAGTTTTTGTTTTTCCCGCCGTTTCAGTGACTTGGTGAGTGGGAGCTGTTAGGCCTGCCATTTGGAAACACTCTCTCTGCACCTGTGGAACCAGAGGCTGGGCTTTGCTGGTCTCTTTAAGAGGCGGAACTTTGTTTTAGTATGGAGCAAAGCACTCGAGATAACAGCCCCTGAGCTACAACAGGTAGCTGTTGGTGAGGCTCTGAGCCCTGTAATCCAGGTGTTTTCCCTCTCATTTCTCTGGTGCTGGAGCAGTAACTTCAGTCCAGCTCACAGGGACACATGGTAGTGCAAACTCGCCCACAGGAAGTGAGGTTTCCCTGCCAGTTCTCTTTAACCAATTCCTTTCGGACAAAGATTTCTTCTTCCGTTATCCACTGGTTTTTTTCAGTCCTGTCTGATATTAAATATCTCCAGAAGCAGCTACGGTTCATTGCTGGATTAATCTATTTGTGCAAAGATGTCATATCAATGTCCATTACAATTTTCCCTGAGCAGCACCTAGAAGCAATTTTTCATCTCTGTCCTTTCTTCATTATCTCCACTTTTTATTAATCTTAAAACAGAAACTGCTAATTTATTTTAAAACCCCCAAACTTTAAAAATCATTTGCAAAGCTGTTGAGTGTATTAATATGCCAGTAGGAACTGGGGAAGGCAGATGCTGAGTAGCAAGTACACGTTCATCCTGAACTGGCAGGAGCTAGAGCTTTCAGGGTGTCCCCTGCCATCTGGCCTGTCGGAGCATGTGGCAGATTCACAGCTCTCGAGGGAGGACGCGCTGCAGAGGCCACAGGATCCCATTATGCTGTTTATGGGGACAAGCCAGACATTCGTCTCTCTTGAGAGGAGGTGTCAGTCGGGGATGCTCCAACCAACAGGGTCTTTTCCATAGCCCTTCTTTAAAAAGTCGGAGATGAAGCTGGTACTTACAGAAATGTTGATGTTTAGAAAAAAAAAACCGTGTCGGAACCCCGAGGGGTTTCAGCCAGACACAGATACCAAAACGGGAGGGGACCGAGCCCGCTCCTGCCCGCACGGCGCAGGGGGAGCGGGCCGGGATCGGTACCGGTGTTCGGCGCTGAGCCGCGGCAAGACCACGCTTGCGAACCCCCGCACGCCCGCGGAGCCCTGACACCGCCTCCCTCATTAGCATCCCTTCCTCCTCCTCCTCCTCCTCCTCCTCCTCTCG
>VXAZ01001058.1:0-50507 GCA_013399875.1 Gymnorhina tibicen | reverse complement strand
TTATCCCCCCCGCACCCACTGCCCCCCACCCCATACCCACTGCACCGAGCCCTTTGGAAGCCAGAGTCCCCCTCCCCTGCACCTAGTGCACCCCACCGTACCCAGTGCATGGTGCCTCTCCTCCACCCCAGCCTGGTGACCCAACTTTCCCGCAGCCCAGCATCGTGGGTCGATGGCCCCACCAGCTTTCACACATGGATGGTGATTTCTCAGGCGCTGGGAAAGGGCTGGCCTGTCTCGAGGGCTCCCTCCCTGCCTGCCATGGAGCCACACAAACTCCAGCAGCATGCAGCGTAAAACGGCACGTTTGGAGTCAGAGCGATCCCCGAAGACTGAGACATGCTCGCGGGTGTGTTTAAGGGCTGCTCTGTGCCGGCAGCAAGCGGAGGGTTGGCTTCATTGCGGGCGTCTGCACAGCACGGGCATCCTTGTGGTCCTGCTTCTCCCCTCACAGGTGCCTGCTTAGTCTGCAGGGATATAACAGGTTTTAGTAGGCATGGAGAGCTTAGGTCATATCTCTCTGCCAGGTCACGGTGCCAGCAGGTCTATACAGCTTCACCCCTCTGAGAGGGAAGAAATTAAGGGCTTTCTCCTGGAGAAGGGGAAGTTTCTTGTAGCTTATACCAGTTGTAGCTCAGAGAAGCCCCACAACTGTATCAAACCTGGGTGTCAGAAAGCCAGCTGTGGCTGGGTGCGGGTGGGCAGTCCTGGGGCCGGACCCGCCAGTTTGGAGAAATTCCCTGACATTCAGCGAATTTCAAAATGCTGCCAGTGCACTGCTGTGAAGGCGCAAGGGAGGAAGGGTTTGCAGCACGGCAGGGTTATCTAATGAGGAGGGTTTGCTCAGAGCAGTGGTCGGGGACGCCGCTGCCGCCGCTGCCGCCCAGGCTCCGGCTCCAAGCGTGTGCTTCAGCTCACTGGCTCCGGCTCAGACACCTGCCAGGGAGGACAAAGCCTATCGTTCCCCATCTGTTCCTAGGAGAATAGAAAATGTGGTGAATATAAAGTATACCTGCATGATTACAGTGCATTCACTTTCCTCTGTAACCAAATGTTAAAGCTGGAATTAATATTTCATGCAAACAGCACGCAAATTGATGTATTCTGCCCCAATCAATTTAACTCAAACTTTGTCTTTGACCTGGTTTTACCCTCGCTACCGAATATGCTGCACTCAGCTTTTACAGGGTAAATGTTAATACTCGAGGGGCTTATTAGTTACTGATGACAACTTTCAGGCATTAAGGTACTTTTTTAGTCCTGGACTAGATTTGAGCACTCTCTCCAAACCCTGCTGAAAAGCTGGGGCTGTCGGGCAAAGCAGAAGGTGCCGGGGATGACGGTAATAGAGCAGAAGTGAACTGCACGAGAAGGGGATTACATTAAACCGAGACTTATTTAGGCTGGGAATCCGACATTTAGGATGTACGATGGGTGTCAGGGTGCTGTCTCCCTCCTGTGGATGTGCTTGCCGGGGCAAAGAATCTTTCCAGCTTGAGAGAGCATTGGTGGGTTTCCAAAGGGGTTGAATGTAAATCAGGTTTATGCTTATGCCCTCTAATGAGCAGCAGGGAGCACAAGAAGCCAGATATTTTCAGAGGTTTTTTTAGAAAACTACCACTGTCTGGGAAGGGAGAGCCTCAAGAATTATTTGACATCCACTTTACAAAGCAGCTATGAAATTAAAGATCTGTGAGGCATTTCAATCAAATATTTGAAAACTAGGAAGCATGAAACCATGGCAATAGAAAGCTCTGCTAACCTTGGAAAATTATATCCAGCAATTCTCTGCAGTAAACAGAGCACAATGTCAACAGAGCTTTTATGTCCCAAATGCTCCCCCCGCTGTAACCTACAGGTTTTCAGTGCTGAGCTGGACTGTGCCTCTGAGCTCTGTCCTCTGCTCCATTCCTGCTTGAAGTTTGTTTTAAATGAAGCAGTGGTGCTGGGCCAAATTAAAGTTCAGCAAAATGAAAGAGGGCTATAATTCAAAGGCGGTTCTTGTTAGCGTGCTGCCCAAAGCAATATAACATGGAATGATTCTCCAGATTTCATTACTAGTGGAATATCCTGCCCAGTTTATAAATCTAACTTGATTATTAATGTTTTTATTGTTCACCATTAGCTGCCCTGACAAAGAGAACATAAAACAGAAGATGGAACAGAGCTTGACTTGAGTGAATTCACTGAATTTTAGTATGCCGCTTTTGAGATTTATGACTTTGCATTTTGCACTGCTGTCTTTACAGTAAACCCCCAACCCCTCCTCACCACAGTGTTCACAAATTGCATCTTTTTATGGCTGTTGAGTTTGGACGTCTCAGGGGTGCAGGCAGCAAAGACTTCTTATACGTTAGCAGTTAACTGGGTAATGAGAGCTCTCACTTCACTGGGCTTTGAAACAGGTCTGGGGGGAGGTCTACCTTCAAGTTGTGCTCTTCAGAGTAGCTGGTGTGTGGAGTCTGAACACTGAAGGTGTTGACCTGGAGACTGGCTGGTTTGTAAGGGAGCCGGCTGTTCCTGCAGGCAGCTCCTGGGACACCGCGATGCAGGGCAAAACCCGTGGCTTGGGGGTGGACTAATGCCTGAGGCTGGGCAAGCTTGGCCCCAAGGGAGATGCTTTGCCCTAAGGAGTTGCTTTGCCTGGCACTGAGGTTGCCAGACAGGAGTTGACAGTGGGGTGGTGGTGGTGGCATCACTGAGATCATCCTGTGTGGACATGGGCTCTGGCATCAGCGGCTGAGGGATGCAGGAGTGCCAGGAAAGTTTTAGTTTGGTTACAAGAGCATGGGTGAAAAAAAAAAAGACTGTGAGCGGCTTTTTCATGACTTTGTGGACAGGGTGAGAGGGAAGGTCTATGTATGCCCCCAAGGCATTACTGCAGCTGGGGATCGCTGGGCATTCCTAGGGGCTTGCGTACGATGATGCCTCTCTCAGCCTCCTCCTGCTCACAAAGCCCTGTCTGTGTTGTTCCCAGAGAAGTTGGTCCCAGGCTTTGGAGGCATTTGCATTCATCCCTGGTGGAGACCAGGGACCCGAGTCCCCCTCTGCCGTTATCCCAAGTGGCTCTTTGTTTAGGGCAGGGCCCTCGCCTTTGTGGCAGCTTCTCATTTGAATGACAAGGATGCATTTGTGGGCAGAGAGAGGTGGCACAGAGCCNCCCCCCCCGGCTGGCTGTGGTGGGCCAGGGGAGAGACAGAGGTTCCTCTGTGTCCCCACGTCAGGGAGCGGAGGGACAGGAGGAGCAGCAGTTTCCTATGAGCGTGTGCCCCGCGTCTCCCAAGTGCCTAATTTCAGAGTAGAAGCCAGCCCACGACTCATCCTTGCTGTTTCTGGGGTGCTTTCCCAGCCCTGAGTAGGGTGGGACCATCCTGCTGCTGTTGCTGCCAGGTGCCCACATGCCATATCCTGGTCCAGCGGCCCTCCTGCTCCCACCTGCCCAGAGTCAGACAAGAACTCCCGTAAACTTCTGCATTTAAGTACCCAGTGGGTACTTAGGTCCTGGTTCAAGGCTTGGGGTAATCAGCCTCCTAAAGTAAAATCCTTGTATGAATGTAGGCCGTTCCCTGTATCAGGAGAAAGTACCATACTTCTTCTGTTTCTGCTAATGGGGAAATTAAAAATTCATCATTTCAGTTGGAGCTTCATTCAGCCTTCTAAAATGGAGAGTCTTTAAAGGACAGAATTCTTAATAGATTGCCTAAACAGCCTTGGAGAGAGGAGCTTTGCTTGGCCCCTCTGCCATTAAGGCACTTCATGCCTTCCCATATGGAGCAGTGCCCATCCCAGGTCCATGAATTTCCTTCAAGAAAGCTAAGCTACCATATTAAAAAAATAATAAAATAAAGTTGGTTGCATTTTAAAGTACCTCTTGAAGCCAAAGTACAATGCAAAATAAATTGACAAAAGGCTGTCTGGAAGCTTTCAAACAGCCGGGCTGCTGTGAAAGCATTTAATCTGGTATTAAGCCCTGGTTGGTGTGAACTGCTCCTTCCCTTTCAGATTTGAGACCTCCATGTACAGTAATGCAATTTCCTCCTGGGCTTGGCTGCTATTGTGGCCCCAGCCGTGGGAATTACCCAGGGCAGTCAGGCCAAATTACCCGCTTTAATGAAACTCTGCCTTCAGGAAGTGTATACAGCCAGTGGGTGAAACCCTGCTGTCAACCAGGGACTTCCCCACACTTGGTGCTGAGGATGGAGCAGTGAGCTCCCACACCGGCCTTACTCTTCATCCTTGGTGCTGCGCTGGGGGTAGAAGTTCCTGGCTAGCAGGCCCCCCCTTCCCTGGGGGCAGCATGCAGTGGGGCTGTACCTCCATCCCCTCCTTTTGCCCCTAAAATCTCCTGGGCAGAGGGAGATTACTTCCTGCGTGACTCAGCCTGGGTATTTTGTTCTTCTTCCTCATTAAATTAAATGCGCAAAGAGGCAACGCCAAATGCAATGCATTCCCATCCCTGCCTGGCGTCGGACGGGGCTCTCCTGGTTTGGTGTTGGGTGTGACTCACCAGTGGGCCGTGTGTGTTTGCTCTCTGGTGGACGAGGGGTGACATGGGTATGACACGGGTGATGTCGTCATGAAACTGAAGGGCTTGGCTGTCTGTGACACCCTGTTTGTCCTGACGGGTTCATTAGTGCCAGCGGCCACTCGCTGTGACTCATCATCAGGGCCATGCACTAATTTCTCATTATTTACTCATTGGCAAAAGCTGCAGGAATGGGGCTCTGTGGCTCCGGGAAAGGTCGTGCTGTGGCAGAGGGAACCATTATTTCTGGATGCTGTGGGAGCAGCTGTGTACCCTGTGTGGGTCTCGTGTCCTGGCTGGCCCTGTGGAGGTGACAACGTGAAAGGGAAAAGCCGTCGCATCTCAGTTGATGATGAACATGGGGCCACCACATTGTCACTTTTTAAAGCGTCTTGCTCAGACTAGAGCACCACTTGAAAGCTTAGGATTTGCTTTCAAAATAACCTGAGATCTGACAGGAACAGTTTTCAAAATTCTTTCTTTAATCAAAATCACTTTAAATGGGTAGATTTGGGAGTTTCAGAATCTCTTGCTGCTGCACACGTGCCAGCTGCATCTTCTTTGTCCCAGATTTTTATGAGGATTGTCTCTGTTTTCTGGGTCAGAGAATTAAGAGATTTGATGTTATATTAAAAAAACCCACACCGAACCACATATGCAAAGTTAAATCCAGTGCAAAACAAAGCAGATGTGTGGGGGCGAGGGAAAAGAGCTGCCGAAGGACCGGAGAGTTTTAGATCAGAATGAGAAGCTGCCTTTTACACTGGGTTTGTTCCGAGGGAAGACCTGACGTGGAGTAAATGCCGACATTCATCGAGGAGTGTGGTCTTCAGATGGGATTCCAGCTTTTTGATTAGCCATGATGATTAAATAGAAAAGAACCCGATTAAATCTGAGGAACTTCCTGCATCAGAATACACCATGCACACAGAAAATTGTTCTTCCAAGAAATCTGAAGATGACCTACAGCTCCTGGTGACAACAGTCCAAATACAGTGACTTGGGAAGTGGCACTATATTCAGGATTTTTTTCATACTGTTTTTACAAGAGGGAGTTTCTGCCTGTTTCTGACGGTCAGTGGTCAGGCAGAGTTCTTCACACTGACTCACATATTATTTCATCCTGACAATATTGATCTTTCGAGTGAACAAAAGCAATTTTACCCGTGTCACAGGGCCCTTGCTCGAAGGCGATGTACATGTTTAGATTATATTGTCTTGTCATTTAACAAACCCCAACTGGCATCTCTGTGGTTCAGATCCCAGCTGCTGAAGATCATCCAACAGCGCTGGCGCTCTGCTGTTACATCCTGGGTTTGCTCTGAAATCCAAGCGTGTTCTACACAGCCCTCTACACACATCCTTCTTTAAGGATACAGGACAAAGTCTTTCTCGTCCAAAACAGAAATGGGAGATAAGAGATCTGGACTGCTTTACCCACAGGTTTGCCTTCATTTGTGCAGGTTGCTTGTCATGCACCACGGTGGGGATATTTAACCCCCATGCAGCTTCTCCAGGGCTCGCGTCCAAAATCACCTGGCTCTGGATTTTTTCACTTTCCACCAAATGCCTCTGGCTGGAGATGGCAGACTACCAAGAGATCAAAAGGAAACTTCAGGGGCTGTTTGCAGACTTTGGGGATTTCACTGTCCAAGGGCTGAGGAAGCAGATCTGAGAATGGTGTTGGGACCACGGGAGCAGCTGAACCCTGGAGGGGACTCAAATGGGATAAAAAGATGAAAAAGACCAGTGTGTGAGGAAGGGGATTTCTTTTGAGAGGAAAACCTGGAAACACTCTTCTGAGGAAGCATCCACTTGATTAGCAGCTGTAGACTTTCCAAAATACTGCAAGTTCTGGGCTATAGTTCTCGTTCTTGACTGTTTACGTATCAGTCAACCCTTCATGAAGGTTTGCCTTTCTCAGTGAGATGCTGTCATGCAGAAGTGCTACTGCTGATAATGTGGCTGAAGTACATCTTGGGAGACAGATTCTCCTGTTTCCCTCAAAATGGAAGCCATTACTTCGCTGAGCTGCCGGGTGGCTCTGCTGGGCAGCTCTGCTGGGCTCCTCCACAGCTATAATTGCCAAAAACTTGGATGACTTGCTGGGATGAAAGGTGTAACACAAGAGAATGCTCCTTTAGTCTTTCCGTAGCTCCTGGGAAGTTTACTTACAGGATCATAACGAAAGCACAAAGAGCAAAACAATACCATGACTGCTAGAGACAATACCACCGTGACTTCAGATCTAATTACCTGCAGCACTGGAGTTGATCAATTCAGTCTTTGGGAAAGAGTGTCATGTCTCATTTATCACTGAGCAAGAAAAAACAAAGCAGTCTCGTGTTTTTCTTGAGTCCACCAGATGCTATATCTCCTCTGGAGATACTACATCCATTCCACATTAGTCATGTCCTGGCTGGTGCTTGGTCAAGGCTGTGTCTTTGACAAGGCTTGTGGTGGGGAGCATGGGAGCTCCCACGAGTCCTTTGGTTTGTTCCCACCTTGTTGCTTGTGTTTACTTTGTCATTTCTGTTCCTCTGTCACGGTGTCCCTCCGGCACACCTGCCACAGCGGGACAATCGGTGATGATGCTCAAGAACCGTTCTTCTCTTTTGATAATTTCTCTGCATTAAATTGGCTTTTATTTTTCTTGTTTGTTCTCCATTTTGATGCTGCTTGGCCAATTCCCCGTTGCTCTGTACGGAGCCATGCTGTCTCTACCTTTGCATCCTTCACATCAGAGATGCATTTTTGTTCAAAAGTGAGAGGAAATTGGATTCACAGAAAAGGAAATTCCTCACAGACGCGCCTGTGAAATGGCAACGTGTTTTGTATAACAGCACAGCTAAAGAGAGGTAGGTGGTTTGGTACTTTTGCCACATTTTTTTTATGCTGCAGCAATGTATCCTCCAGGTCAGATCAATGAGACTCCAAAATGAGAAATCTTGCCTGGCCTCAGCTGGCACTGAAGTGTACAGAAACCCAGTCCTTCCTCCCGGGCAGGATGCATGTCATATTTCACGATAGAATGACAGGCCTGTCACACAATGTATTGCTGTTTTGGCATTTCTGATACACCTCGTGCTTTGGTACACACTCAGTGTCCAGAAAGATCGAGATAATCTAGAAGAAATCAACTGTCATGCTCCAGGGACCTGTATGGGCAGCGAACAGGGCAACACTGATTTGAGCAGTCTTCTACATGCTCACCTGGATTAAAAACTCAGCCAAGAACATACTGGGATTTTCTTTCTCTGCCTAAAGTCCACAACATCAAGTCCCTGATCTGCCAGGTTCTGTGGCATGAGGTGTAGTTCTTGACCGAGCAGCTTCATCGCTCCCTGAAAGGTGACCTGAGCTCTGAGCACCACGTCTCAGAGTCAAAAGCTTTCTTTGTGAAGGGTATCCGGTCCAGACTGGAGTTGGGTGGCTTTTGTGTGTTTCTCATTCACATTTCTATTACTGGGGGAGGGAACAGGGGGTTGCTTTGACTGGTTAATCTCTTCCCAGCAAAGTCTTTCCATGCATCAGGGTTTGCCAGGAGCCTAGCACACCCTTCTGACAAAGCTCTTTCCCAAGAGGAACAGCTTCCGAGGGTTCACGCTCCCTGCCTGGTTAGTGCACGGGATGTGGAGCTTGGAGAAAACAGGTGCCAATGGGCGCCCCTCTGCCCCCCCCGAGGAACTCCCGTTCCCCTCTCTGCAGCCCGTCGTTATTGGCAGAGCTATTCCAGAAAATCGCTTTTTTGAGCAAAAGGAGTTTATTTCTGCAATAGCAAACGTGGTGAGTCACAGCTCCAGAGCAGAGATCTCTTGGGAGATGTGCATCAGCCGCTTTCCTTCTGCAGACAAAACCCTGGGCGAGACCCTGGCCCCGGCTCCTGCCGCTCCCGCCGCCGCGGAGACGGGACCGGGCGGCGCCGCTCGGGGGAACATCGCAGCCTCTCATCGGTGTCGTGCCGGTGCCCTCTTGTGGAAACTGGGAAAATATCCGAGAAAATATGCTGGTGCTGGGCTGGGAGCAGTGGTTAGAAACCCACCCGTGGGAGCAGGGAGGAGTACTGGGTGCTCCCCTGGGGCTGCACCGTGCCCCCTCCAGCTGCAGCCCGAGAGCCTTTGTCACTGCTGTTAATGGTATTGTCACTGTGGGAGATGCTATTAACTGAGCCTGGAGGCAGGGGCTGCCGGGTCTCAAATCGTGCACCTTGTGCACACCTTTCGTGGCTGAATTCCTGTATGCTGACAGTTGTCTGTGCTTTAACTGGGTAAAGTTCCCCAAGTGCCTCTGCACCTCCTTGCTCTTGTTCTGCAGTAATTCCCATTGCCCTCACAGCAAACACCTTTGTAAGCGGCAGCACAAACTTTCTTCTTGAACGAGCACTGAGCCTGTCAGGTGTCCCCTGCAGCTGCACGGCAGGCACAGACCCTATATGGCATGCTCCCTTTCCCCAGGGTAGCCTTGAACCCTAAAGAGCAAACTAACTGGCAGCCAGGTCCACAGCACATCACCTCGGGATGCTCCAAAGAACTGGAAGTTGCTGAGTAGCAATGTGTTGGATTGGACAACCCGAGGAAGGGTGCAGGGTCTTACTGTCATCTGTGGGCGATGAAGCTGGGCTGGTGGGGAGGCCTGAGTGTTGGCTGGTGCAGAGGAGGACATCTCAGTTTGCAAATTGGCCATAGACTGTTTATAAAAAAAAAAAAAACAACAAAAAACCACAAATCCTGCAGCCATGACTGAGCCTGGAGAAATCATAGTAAGTAAGGCAGTGGCAGCTGGAGTAAAATATGACCCAGCTGGTTACCCTATGAGGATGAGAGGGCAGGTGGAATTGCTCTGTTGAGAAAATCCAAATACCTCAATTTTTCAAGGGCTTCAGGTCTCCATCCACATTGTTCTGGAGAAGGAACTCATTCCTGGGGCACTCCATTGTGGGAGCAACAGTGCTTTCTGCTGTCATTGTATTATCACAGTCCAGACAGGACATGCTCAAACCATCCAAAAAGGAGGTGACCAGAACTGGCCCATTTTTGGCAACTGCGCAGAAACAGCTGCTCAGCTGAGGAACCACTGCAGGTTCTCAGTTCGCTTTATTTTCATGGGGCCTTCTGGCCAGCAAAAAGGGTGATTCTGCTCCTAATTAAGAAGCATAAGGGAAATTAGCTGTTTCCATAGCATCAAAACAGCGGAGGGAAGCCGGTGGACTCCAGTGTCCCCGAGCCTGCCTTGCTGGCAATGCAGCAGGGCAGGTGGTAACCTCAGCACGAGCAGCAACTGAGGCAACTGCAAACAAATCCTTTAAGGACTCTCCTGACATAAACAAACATGGAAAATAAATTATGTCCCTGGCACTCTGCCCTCAACTGATGAGAAACAAGTTGCATTAACAAAGTAGTTGAATAATCTGGAAGAGCTTCAGAAGAAACCTGCTCACCAGCCCAAGCAGAAGGGGGAGTGCTGCCTGCAAGCGTGCAAAGGAGTTTATGAAAGGTGGTAGAGCATGAAGCCATACAGTGCAAAAGTACTCACAAATTGAATTATGAGTGATGATGGTTTTCCTGTGAGAAAAAGCAGAAAGGAGGAAAGGAGAGGTGTTGTCTGTAGCTGGTGGTGGATGTGAAAGGGTGAGGGCAAGGGTGCCAGGTTTGCATCCTGAACTTGGGAGCTGTGACCTGGGGAAGTCACCTGTGCTTTCGCTTTGTCACATGAGCAGTGATTGTTTTGTGCAGGGGAATATGCCGCGAATTAAGATATAAAGTCTCCTGAGAGACTTGGTGATGTAAATGCCATTCCCAGAGGTGCAGCAGTAGGTGCCTGGGCAGAGGGGCTGCAGGGGGGCCGCTCCTGCCATCATGAGCAGCTGTCCTCGCTCTTTGTGGCACAGAAAACCTTGAACTTCAGCCCCGGTCCACCCTACTCCTTCCTGCTTCCCCCTACTCCAGCTATCTCCTGCTTCATCGTTTAATTAGACAGGGCTGGGCATTACCCGGTATGCAGAGCTTCCTGAAAGCTTCTCTCTTAAAGCAACCTCTGGATGGATCGGAGCGGTTACTGTTTCTTTTATTCACTGTTGCATTTCTCCGGCTTCTGTAGAAAATTCCTTTCGGTCATTAGGCGACCTGGCTGTTAGGGCCCAGATGGCTGCTTTTCTCTCAGCTTTAGAAATCGCCTGCTTAATTTCCGTGGTGCTGTGCCAGCCCTGCCCTGGGGAGGGGGAAGGAGAGGGGGGAAGGAGAGCGGGGGAGGAGGGTGCCCAGCATGGCGTGCACAGACATGCCCTGGCTGAGAGGCTCTCGCAGGGCTTCCCCAGCACCGTCCTTGTCTGCAGGGACAGCTTAGAGCAGACGGGAGGACCAAAAACTGCCACAGTTTGTGGAGCGACAGCTGGAGGACACTTCCCACCCGCTCAGGGTCTCCTGGTGATCCTGTTTCCTCCCCTGCTCTACTAAAACAGCACGCGTGCAGTCCCTTGTGACCCTGCTCACAACCACTGCTCTGCCAACCGCCTCCCCGGGACAGAAGAAACGCCTTTTTAATTACTGCAGCTTTGATTTTGACAGCACAAATTTCCCTCGCTGCCTTCTAACCTTCACGGTTTCCTGCCAGCAAAGATAAAGCCCCTTTGCAAAGGCTGTTTGCTCCTGGGAGGGAACTGGTGCTCCCACACCAGATACAAGCAGGGAGAGGAGCAGAGAATGATGCCTGCCACAGCCATGGGACCTTTGCCTGAAAGTCCTTAGGATTCCAAAACCAGGAGTTAACCCAGCCTGTGGCAACACCTACTAGTTGTGTATAAATAGGGCTGGAGAGACTGGGATTGTGATTCGGGATATCCTTGGCAAAACCAGCTAGCCCTTTGTTTTTTGGGGCCAGGAAGTTTTCAGCAGGTAGGGGCAGAGCCTGCCCACAGCACCTAGAGCAGGATCCTGCCTGTAGGATGCAGGATTGGGCCATCATGGAGCAGGCTGGCACAGGCAGTGCCGGGGTGATCCAGAGCATTCGCCCTTACTGACATTAGCAAATGCTCTGGGTTTGTCTGTGGGAGGGATTTGGAGGAAACTCAGCATCTAGGTGGTCATTCAGATTAATTTTTGCCTGCAGTTCATTTGACACCACTAGCTGCAAATGTTTTGTCACCGTGTTGCAATACCAGTTTAGACTGTTTTCTGCACTGTTTAATGCCAGCTGTGGTTTCATTAGCATTACTGGCAAAACCTGACGGTACCTTGGAATATGTCTTAATTTCCCATCTTACTGTAGAGCAGAAAGCTTGCCCACGGTCCTTGCACCATGCACACGGAAAAGCAGCAAATCCAGAGTGATGCCACAGCAGGTGGATGCCCTCACCTCCCCATTGCAGTGCTACAGAGCTGTCTCAGCAGCTCCTTTTACAGCTGCCCCTTACCTGAGCCCAAGACAGAGCACAGGGGCCGTGGGGAAGAGTTGGTGGAAGCAAGGGCTCAGAGAGCTCTCCACATCTCTCCCCTTTCACCGAGTAATACAAAAATTATCAGTTTATGGAGGTCTTGCCTCTATGGTGGAGAAGCAAAATGGATCTCTGTGATGGCAGTCGGGCTGATCCGATTTGATAGCTTGAAAGCACTGATTCAGCAATCGGTAAAATATGCACTCTCTTTGATAACAGCCGATTTATTCACATGCATAAAACTTAAGCGCCTGCTTATTCCCGTTGACCTCGCTGGGCTTTAGACGCAAATGCCCGCTGTAGCAAGATGAAGAGAGAGGAAAATGACCCGACAAAACACATTTTTAATACAGCTTCACTGGGGGAATAAATGCAATGAAAAAGTAAAACGTAAAAGCCTGGCTGCGTAGATACCTGTGGTGAAAGTCTGACTTCCACTGGGGTAGAGGCTGTATGGATAAATTTGTTTCTAATTTCATTCCACTGGAAGGAAAAAAAAGGAGGCAGATACATGAAAAATTAAGGTGTTGTGCTTCATATCTTGTGTAATTAGCAAAGATGACAAACATAATTAGAAAAATTTGTCTGTTAAGCAAACAGTGATTGTGGGTGAGGATAACTAGCAGTGTTTCCTCCGGGAACAGCTGGGAGGTAAGGGTCTCGCTTCAGCTCTGCCGGGTTTATTTTGCATGGATGCTGGTACTCAGCAGCTGCTCTCAGTTCTCGAGACCTTCTTCTTTGGTAACAACTTCTCCATCCTAAATACGGTGTTGTGGTGCCAAAGGGCTTTGATAGGGGAATGTTGCTGCCCAGCCCGATCTGTGTAGCTGGTTATGGGTCTCCAGGGCAGAGAAGACTCTGCAGGTGGAGGTTTCTTTCCTTTCTCTCTGTGCAACTCACAAGCTGATGTTACAAACTCAGTGGCAGGCTCTGCTTGCCTTGGTGCATGCCAAAGGCTTCTCTTGTATTTTGATGATCAGCAGGAGATGTTTTGCTTGCACAAGCTCCTCAGCTACAGCTTCTAAATGAGCCTGTATGGCTTGGAGAAACTGTATATTGCTACCTTCTGG
This sequence comes from Gymnorhina tibicen, assembly GCA_013399875.1. Taxonomy (NCBI): domain Eukaryota; kingdom Metazoa; phylum Chordata; class Aves; order Passeriformes; family Artamidae; genus Gymnorhina; species Gymnorhina tibicen. Next base: position 37,483 of record VXAZ01001058.1, on the reverse strand, counting down.
GTGCAATACTGGTGGTATGACATTAAAGTGTCAGATGCTGAGAGAGTTTGCGGTGGCTTCATTCCAGGATTGCTGCTTTTGGAAGAATTGGTGCCTTGTTGTGCTTTAAATTATTTATAAATTGTTCTGCTGGTGACTGGATTTGAGAATTAAAATGTATATGTGAGAAAAGGTTTTCAATAATGAAATAAGGTAGCAAAAAGATAAAGCCATTATATGCATAATTAAAATGATACATAACTGTGTCTTCTTTATGCAGCTGCTTCAGCATCTCAACTAACTTCTTAGGCTGAGTAATCAGCCCCTGAATCCTCCCCTTGTCTGAGTTCGGCTTCTGCTGTTGCTAAAGATGCCTCAGAGCTGTCCTGAGTAGGGCCCTGGCTGGTCCCTTGGGGACAGTGGTCCTGTCTTTCCCCTTTTCCCCAGTTTCTGGGCTTGGAGAGTGGGACATCATGTGACAAGGCAGAAAGACAAAGTCTTCAATTTGCTTAATAAGCTGTTTTTATCATATCCCTTCATTAGTGTATTCCTGTTTCAGGTGTCAAGGTGCTCAGAGCCTTCTGAGGGTGCACTGAGGGGTTCAGACATCCCCTTATGAGAAGCAGTAAATATTTTCTTTTTTGCTATTAACCGATCTGGTTTTTGGCATGTTGTAGAGCTCAGACATTTAACTGCAGGAGGCTAGACCGGGAGTAATTTTCTTAGGATAGGGAGCTCTCCCTGTGGGCATGTAGCTGATGAGCAGTGGCTGTTGAAAGAAGCTGGACCAAAACTTCCTTAAACGCTACTCTGGAGCATCCTGTGCCTGTAATGGAAAATGCAATGTCCTGCTCCTGCGGGGCAGGTTTTCTGTGAGTGGTGAGGGTGGGATCATGGCCCCCACATGTGCCTTCCTTGGGTACAGAGCCCTGGGGAGTGTCTGGCCACACTGGACCTGCTCAGTCCCTCTAACAAACCAAAGGGACGGGGAAGGGCAGTGCCTGAGGATGCTGCTTTCATTTGCCCCGGGGTGCCTTGGAGACTCACGGCCAGAAAAGCCGCAAAATGAGCTTGAATGACAGCATACTCAGCCAGCTCTTTAATTAAAAAAAGGTGGTTTCACCACTTCTGTAGCTGGTCCCAGTCGGACTCCCATCCACTTTCTTATTTCCTCACTGCTCCAGACTCTGTCAGGAGTGGAAATCCTGGCTGCTGGGCTGGGATCAGGTCTGGGAGAGCTGCACTCTCCTCCAGAAGCCAGCACGCCCTGAGTGCGCTATAGGCTCAAGCTGGAAATCCCTCAGAGCCATTCCCATCTGAAGGACTAGTGCCGCGCCAAGGACAAGGAAACACAAGGGAAGGTCCATGGACAATATCTTTTATGCCCCCCGTGTCTACAAGCGAATTGGGCAACACAGCCCCCAGTAACAAAATCCAATGGACTTTCCCCCTCCTGAGTTTTATTTCATTAGGAGCACAAATGCTTTTATTCGGGGATCCTTGGGGAGCCCAGTGTGCCTCAGCTCCTCTGCCTCAAGCCACCCACTGTGCCAGGCCACGGTTGCCAAGCCATGCTGAGGCCTTGTTTGCAAAGCAGAAAGGACGGGAAAGATGGCCAAAGGCTTTCACTTAAGAAAATAAAGGAGATAAAGGCTCTTGCAAACCCCTCACTCTTTTCATACAGCCGGCTGACATAACCTCATTAAACACAGGCACTCGCCTGCGTCCCTATTCACAGAAACCTGGTTTCTTGTGGAAAATTCATGGGACAGTCACAGATACATGGGACAGTCACAGATAAACCCAGTGCTTTTCCCAAGGGCCCTATAAATGGCGGCATTAAATACAGAAAAGGAAGCAAAAGGGGTTTGTTAACCGTTACGGTCTCATGAGTGGTGGCGAGGAGCCAGCTGACAGCATTACTGCTTTGCCACCTCCTCAGCAATGGCCTGTCAGTTGCAGATGCTGCCCAAGAGATACAAAATAATGATAAAAAAATTTAAAAGCTAGATTTTAAAAAACCCTTGAACACTGGTTTTGTTTTAACCTGTGGCTTTAACCAGGAAAAAGGACAGATAATAACGTGTTACATGAAGTGCTCCTGTGAATGATTGCTGAGAGGCGTTGAGGTTCTGTGGTCAGGATGTCGGACGAGGAGGTGGGGGAAATACGCTCCCCACAGTGTGACTCCAGCCCATCCCTTCTCCTCCCTGTTTCCTTTTTGCCATTTCTAGTCCTGATATGGTGAGATCTCCCTGGAGGAAGGACAGGATCTGTCCCTCGGGGGAACCTGTGGGACAGCAGTCTCAGAGCCACTGACACTATTGCTCATCGAGGCTTATTATTTATCCTGTTGCTAGAAGAATTTTCATTTCGATGCTGCTAGATTAGCAACGACAAATATGTGATGGGCAATCAATGTGAAAGCCTAAATTTGCATTAACTTAGGAGTGTATATTTTGATTTCATTGCTTATTTTAGCGAGAACAAGGTTAACTTGGTTAAATGGCTGGATCACTGAATTTGTCCTAATTGAGCCTTGAAAGCTGTATACCTTTGAGGAAGGGGTCGTGTCCTACCTTGGTGGCTGCTGTTGTGGCCCTGCTTGGGGACAGCCGTCTGCCAAAGTGGGTTAATTGCAGCGCAGCATCAGCAGATCTGCTCACACCCAGATGCCTGTGCCCTTGCTATGGAAGAAAATAAAGGATAATGTCTACACCGGAGGCTGCGGCATGTAGGAAAAAAACCCCAAAATAACAAACTCTGAACAAAACAAAGCTGATTGATTATCACAGCTAGACAGGTCTCATTATCTAACCTGCTTAACACTGTTTGACAGCTCTCTGTGGTACGCTTGCTGGATGTACCCCAAAATGTCTTCTGAAAGGCAGGGCTGGAGCTGCAGAAAGTGGCAGGTGCCTGGAAATGTCAAATTGTCTCATTCCTGTGGTAAGGAGGGGAGTAACACTTACTGGTATTTTTATGGCTCTCCTGTGCCAGCTGCCATTTGAGCGTAGCGGCATCCTTCCTTGTGCAAGTAAAGCAGGAGAAAGGACCCTGCTCTCTAAGGGGGAGAAACTAATCACCTGCATTTCTGAACAAGGTCATTGGTGGTCAAGGCAAAACCCTACACGGTACGGTCAGCAGAACCTGGTGCTTTGCTTTGGTCCCTCCAAGGACGTGCACATTCTGTTGTCTTCAACCTTTCTGGCAAATTTTGCTGGCCTTTCTGTTGTAGTATCACCGTTCCAAGTCCTTGAGCCCCAGGGTGCTGCAGCCATGGCCGCACATGGGTCCTCGCCCCTGTGTCTTTCCCAGCTTTGGAAATAGGAATGTCAGCAAACTGTGGGCAGTTTTTGTAAGTCCGACTGGAAGTACCTATAGACTGTGTGGTGGCAGGGTGATGCTGATTGCATTTTTGAACAAGGTTTAGTAGGAGATCAGTTTGTTCCTGTGGTATTTAGGGCAGGAGACAGCAGGTCTGGACAGTTGGCTCCCATATAGTTAACAAATGGTACTTGATAGATATGGCCAAAGAGAGCAGTGGCTCACTCAGCATGCCAGGGCATGTCTCTGCTCCTGATGAAGAGCCGTCCTGGTGTTGCGAGGAGAGGGAGTCTGCTTGTGACGTGATACAGATGGCCACTTTGACATTTTCAATCAAATGTGTTGACAGACCTTGTGTCATGAAGCTGAAGAAGTAAAAATACATGGTCCTTTTAAAAAAAAAAAAGGAAAAGCGCAAAACAAACCCGGCATGATTAAGTGTATCCAATTTACCAGATGAATTTCTGCTCTGCTGTGCAGGATGCTCTCTTCCAGGACAGCATTCTCTGCACTTCATATTCTGCTTATGTAGGAATGTGAGATCTCTCCATTTAATGAGTTTGATTGGTAGCAAAAGATAGTCTAGAATTGTTCCTGCTGGAATGGATCTCGGGAAGGGACCAGAGGTTGAATTCTTGCGTAAATCTCGCAAGCACAGAGTAGCAGCTGGCCATAACTGGAGCCGTCTGCCTCATCCTGCCGTCACCACCAACACGCACAGCCCTTACAGAGGGGAAATGTACTTCTAGCAAAGATTCAGCAAGATAAAAACATTCTTCCGCTACTGTTTATGCTATAGGGGTTATGATGCAAAAGTCAAACCAAGCCAGGGATGGGTTTGGGAGACCAGCAGTGCTGGTGCAGTCAGATGGGATCCTTTTACCTGGCTGCGAGAACAGGATGCATTGCTGGGAAGCTGAAACCCCTAAATCTGATACCTGTCTGCACTGCAAATAACTCTAATATGTATATAAAGTCTGGCTCTTTACATGTAGAAAGGTGAGGGATGCCTCCAGCTGTGGCAGGCTGTATCAACACCATAGAGAGGCCACAGAAGACTGGGGATATTTTCCCGTTAGAGCTGTTTCAATATGGAAGTTTTATAATCTTTTATTTTTTTCATCATTTTCCACCCAGTGGGGGACATAGGATCCTTGTGCATAACCATGCCTGTTGTCAGCGTGCTGGGAGGGGTTGTGCAGAGATGCAGGCTAAAGGGTGGTGGGGACAGCCAGTGCCTTTATCACCAGCCTGGAGTGGCTTTAGATGTGTAAAATCACAGGCACTGGCTTTAATTTCCACCTCCCACATTTGTGTGATCGGGACCGCAGTGAGTGAAGAGACGCTGCTGTAATTAAGATAAGGGTTGGATCCGAGACACTGAGTGTGGCTGGGGTGATACAGGCGCATCCCTGCCCGACAGCTTTGGGGTGCCATTGCCTCCCACTTGTCCAAGCCCATGTAAAAAATAACACAGGGTTTAGAGGTTGCAGGCTGGTGATGAGAAGACTGGCAGCAGGGTGACCCTGTGGCCACGGGCACGTGGCACTGAGGCACCTGGCAGAAATTGCAGGGTTGGGGTGCCTGGCGGGTGCCCCAGGGATGCCGCTACCCACGGGGGACCAGTCTCACAAAGGGGTTTGAAGCTGTGTATGGGTACATCAGACCGTCTGTCCTTCAGCACACGGCTACCCAGTCCCCTGTCCTTTCAAATAGGCATGAGTCACGACAATAACGCTCTGTACTAGTGTTCTTCAAGGGAACATTCAAAGCCATGAAAATATTATTTATTATCTGTGGCCTGTGCATAAGGTGTTGCCTGTGACCGAGTGGCCACCGTGACCGGTGCCATCGGTCGCAACAGGCACCTCTGCGGCTTCCCGCTGCTTGTGATTGGAGCCAGGAACGAGAACTCCTAGTAAGGGATGTGGTTGTTCACAGGTGATGCTCAGCTAAGCCTGCTCCCCCTCGCCAAGGCTCAGTTTCGGAGGACGCTGCACAAGATGAGGGCTTCTCTGAAGACCTCTGGCTTCGACCCAAGAGCCTGGAGATGATCCCGAGCACCCAAAATGCCTGTGCTTGCTCAAGTGTCCTCAATGCGGCCTGCGCATGGGGGTCAATGGCTTCCGTCTCACTCTGGTCCCAAGCTGCCTTAAGCACGGCGGAGTCTCAGGCAAAACGAAATACTTTCCAAATGTGCAAATTGCTGGTAATATTTCAGCCAGGGACACTTGCAGGCATGTTTTTGGTGGGATCCAACTGCCCAAACCCTTATGAAATACTCCAAAGCTGGCGGGACCTTCTGGGGATGTTTCCAGAGCCACCCCATGATGAGTCTTGGGCAGATAGAAGTTCTCATTACTTCAGGTGGAATGTGGGGTTTAGATCTCATTTTCTTCTGAACTACCTGGGCAGGACTTAGACAACAGTCCTCTCATCCTTCTATCCACAGAGTGCCCACATCCCAGGGACAGGTAGTGTGGGAACAGCGGCCAAAAGGGATGGAGCTGTGCAAAACTGGCCCAGGATACAGCCTGGAAGCAGCTGGGAGGGGCTAAGCCACGGGTGTGAGCAGTGGCCGAGGGTCCCGGCATTCGCTGAGACTTACGTGGCTGGGGGGATTCCCAGGTCCTTGGTGAGGAGAGGGGCTGGGACCTGTGTCTTGGCTCTCGCTCTCGTGCAGGAGTGGCTGTTGCTGTTTGCCCAGCTATAGTGGTCTGGTACGTACATGACTGGTGCTGCATAATTTGGCATGACTTGTAATACGTAAAGAAATAACACTGTTTTTCTGATGGGCAGATTTATTATTCCTCAGTTAGCATTTGGAGCGAGGAAAGTGCTCGTAGAAGCAAGTTCTGCGTTGAATGCTTCAGCTCGTTTGCCAAAGTCAGGCTCTGTATAATTTGAATGCCTCTGGGGAGGAGCGTAATCTGAGAATTTGTTTGGTCTCTGCTCTGTTCTGGTTGTTTTCTGCAAAGCTGCTTTGGTCCCAGCTTCTGATTAACACTGGTTCTCGCTGAAAGCAGAGTCATCTGGTAGCTGCAGGAAAATGCTCTGGACCGGTCATAACAGGTTAAAATATTCATTTCAGTTAGTTTGTTCTAATAATGAAAGATTTCTTTTTTTTTTTGGTCGTGTTTCGCAAATTGTCCAACACATCTGGTGATGTAGGGCTCTTTTTTCTATCTGTGGGTAATTTCTTCCAGCTCCTGCGGCCTGTGGGGTGCTCCTGAAGTACTTCTGCAGAGTTCCTGGTATTTTCACCCGAGGGCCGGTCACCTGAGAATTGTGATATTATTGCTTCCTCTGGTTTAATAGCCTTGCTTGTGAAGCCAGAAGGCTCCTTTTTGTTCTGTTCACCAGTTGCCCACAGCATCAATAATTGTTTGAGACGCTTGTACAGCTAATAGAAAGAACCTGTCAACAAGAAAAGCTCATTGTAATACCACTGCTTTAAAGAGACCGGGGAAAGCAACAAAGCCAGCCAGAAAGTAAATGTGTTGTTCCTGTAGTCACATGGATCTGCGGACAGGAGACATAAGTAGAGCTTAATTCTCTCCCAAATGGATGTTCTATTTCACGCCCCAGCACAGCTTCTGATTTATGGATTTCTTAAGATCACAATATTTTCATTGCTAAAAACTAAATGGGAAGATGCAGCTGAGTCCTGATCTAAAAGCCTCTGAGGTAAATACAGGGACTGCAGCTGCTGTTACCAGTCCTAGCACCGAGCGTGGTGATAATAGCATTTGAATTCCCAGTTTGCAGAGGACCGGAGAATTTCTGCAACCTCTCAAAAGGGATATTGAGCCACGCTGCGAGGATATTTAAACAGGCAGCCTGTGTCCTGAGGTTATCTTGGGCTAGGCTACCAAGCCTAGCTGGCTGGAGAGAAGTGTGATGCCATGAGGGGAAGGAGGGAAGCCGCTGATCTGCGAACTGATGAGGGGAAGAAAGATGTACAGCTGAGCTGATTCATCAAGGTAAAATGGTGTTGGCTGCTGTAAATGGGGAATCAGTTAAGCCATGCTGGAAGTTCAACTCTAAAGGCTGGGAGGGAGGCTGAGTGCTCTGAACAAGGACATGAATAGGCCAAGGCAAACTCTGGTGTTCCTGGTCATACTGCAGGGAGACGGGTCTGGAGTCCATCCTGGAGAAGACACTGTCCTAACAAAGGACGTGGTAAATGGAGTTAGCAAGGATTTGTTTTGATTTATAGCAGTCTGTTCAGTTTGCTGCCAGATGTGCTTTGTTCAATGACTGAAACCGAAGGAGTAGGAGCTCTTCTCTGTGAGACTGGGAGAGAGTATAGATTAACTGCATTGTGCTCTCCGTGTGACACTCACTTTCCCTACATACCATGAGCCATGTGCTGTTCAGGTCTGATGAGATGGGCAGGCTCATTAAACTCACTAAGAAAAATCAGAACCTCTCATGTCACCCCTTAGGAGAACCTCCATGTGTATTCTCATTTTGGTAAAGCACAATTTGTACTTCTTTTAGAATAAGTCATCATTCTCGTGCTCATCTTGGTCTCAATCCAGCAGGAAGATAGGAGTGGTTGGAAGTTCTCTACACAGTCTGTTTGGGTGATGTCTGTAGCCCTATGTCAGATACTTGGGAGGCTTGGAGATTTTAAGTAAAAGTCCAAACATCTGTGTGCTGACAGAGCCTCCCCGCTGCTTGCAGGGCAGGTGTCCTCACTCCAGTGATCGAGAGGGCTCAGGGAGCCTCCTGATGCTGGAATTCCCTTGGACATGGGCCACAGCAGCTGCCCTCCCTGCTGTATGGATGGGACAGGGTGGAGGAGCCTGGGGAGAGGAAGGTCAAGGCACACTCTGTTCCCTCAGTCCATCTCCAGCAGATGTTTCCTGAGGAGCGCTGTCCAGCTGGCTCTGCTCACAACAGCCCCCGGGCAGCTTTGGACTCCGATGACCCTTGTACAAAATTCTCCAGGAAACCACAGGTAGTCCTGTCCTGTGCCCAGAAAACCCTGAATTTACAAAGTCTTGGCTTTCACTTTTCGTCATACAGAGAGGATGTGATTTCATGGATGAGGCAATCACTCACTGTGATTTATTGTGCCGTGTCAAGCAGGGAAGCCTCTTTCTTGGCTACATGTGGATTGCAGCTGGGCACGTAGGGAGAGGAGTTCTGGGCTTACAAATGCTGTCAGAACTGTATCTGGCAACATTTTATTTAGCCCTGTCACAGCAGAGCTGAGGTTAGATTTGATCCTGTCATACCTGCTCAGAGCACAGCAGTGGGCGATGCTGGTAGAGAAGGGGGGATGCCAGGGGAAAGGATTTCCCAGGTCTGGGCGCGTGCTGGCCGCTCGTCTCCAGCACAGAAGGAGCCAGCATCCAGAACTGCCTGTCCTGGCATTTTGCGTGAGCTGCGAACATCGCAGATCGTCATCTGCGTCCACTTCAAGCGTGGTGACCGACGGGTCTCGTGGATTCCTGTTGCTCCATCTCTTACACTGGAGTTGAGTCTTCCTCTACTGCGCTTAGCCACTGTCCTTCCTGCCCCTACCTGGATTCGTCAAACAAGGCCATACTCGTGGTTCATCCTGTGTAAATGGAGCTGGAGCAAGCCTGCGTATTAACCCAACAGCTACCACGCTGAAGGATGCAAAGCCAGGCATGGCCTGGGTACCAGCAGCACAGAAGCCCTAAAGCGGGTTTGAAAGCACATCCAAACTGATGCCAGTATTTATGAGCCATATGTTGCAATGGTGGTTACGTATTGTGCTTCTCAACGGAATAGAGCACTGGCGTCGTTTAGCTCCCCTCCAGTGATGTTACTGGCCTCTGGCGTCCACCAGAGGACTAGAATTCATTGTGGTTTTATTTTCCGTGCAAGTTCTGGCATTTTCCTCTGCAGTGAATGGTGCTGAGGGTACTCAGGGAGAGCCAGGGTCCCAAGGTTGCCGTTCAGCACGGGATCTGTCCGCGGGCGTCCGTCACCAAGACACGGTGCTGCCAGGTGAGAGCCTCCTGTGCCTGCCACAAGCAGCCTCCAACTGCACCTGCAGAGTGTAGCAGGGCAATTTTCATAAACCCAGCCATGAGTTACGTGGTTTAGAGCTATTTCTGTAGCAAGATAAAAGGATGCTATTTTGGTCATTTACCTAACTTTCCGTCACAGTTCAACAGACTGTTATACACCAGGCATTTCTTCTTTTCCTTCCTAGATAACTCAGTGTTGGCAAAGGATGCTTCACCATGACAGGTAGCACAGTGCAAAACTAGGACTGATTTAAACACAAAAAACTATTACCGTTGAAACCGCTTTTTGATGTTCATGTGGAATTTCAATTACACGCAGACTTTTTTTTTGCGTTGTTCATTGACTTCAAGTGGAAATTTTTAGGATGTGCTGGAAAACATCCAGTGATTGAAGGACTCCCTAAAACCCTGGTGTATTAAATCTCCACCAAGAAAAATACACATTTATGTTGAAAATGCAGAGTAAACTGTATCTTGTTTATATCTTTCGTCACTCTTTGGTACTCTGAAAAGAAATCTAAGCCATCTGTAGTAAACACTGTGCTGTGCTGTGCTGCACTGCTCTGCTGCCTTCTAGGGGTGGGAATTGGTTCTTTGATCTTCAGTTCAAAGGGGTTGATAAGGCTGTTTCTGTGGTCTGCAGAGAATTTCCTTCTGCTTCTACAGCATCTCTTGATTAAGTCCGTGTTTCTGGGAAGGCTCTGGGTATCCATCCAACCAAAGAGATGCTTACACTTTGTATATCATCTCCTGCAGAGTGGATGAAGCTTGTCTCCAAATCACCGCAGCCCTCTTCTGTGCCCACCTTGCCTCGTGAAGGACATCCTCCCCCCGATACCCAGGAGAGCGGTAACGCAAGCAGAGCCGTTCAGACGAGCATTTGAGGTTACGTGCTAGACCTGATCGTAGACCTGACAGGACCCACAGGCAGCCAAGTTTGCATCCAGTTGCTGGCCGTTCTGCTAATGGAACATTTAAAGCAAGGGGTAGGGAGAAGAAGTCATTAGCAGCTGCATTAACTTCTACCCTGGATTCTGTGCACAGTGTTTGCTAAAATTAAAGAGCTGTTTGGATTCGAGCAGCTCCTCTGACGGCAGCTAATGAAACCGGTCCCCCAATTCAGCAGTGGCATCAGCCAAAATCCTGGTTGTAATCCAAACTGCAGTTTTTTCTCCTGATGAATTAATCAGCTGATTGCGTGCATGCGATAGCTCATTAGAGAGGTGCGTGGCAACTTTTGGAAGGGAAGTGCCGTCTCTGTGGGGCCCGGAGGCCGTTCCGTTGCAGGACCGTGCTCCTCCGAGAATTGCAGCGCCATATGTGTTGCTCTAATTAATGGGTGTTGTTCCTGGGGTCTTTTGATCTCAGGAAAATGACTGTAAAAATTGTAATACTGTAAACCTTCCATAACTTGGAAGAAAACCTCAAACAGCTCAAAGCAATTTCCTTGAATCTAGCTTGTGGTGTTGGTGATTTTTTAAAATTATTATTATTTTAAAAGCTTCCTCCCTATTTAATGGTAGCTACAGAGATAAAGCAACGTGTAATTTGGAAATTAGTTCCGGATGTTTGAGTTGTAGCTTTATTTTAGTAATCTGGGTCATTAATTTTGTTGAATAGTGTGTTTGGATTTTCTCCCCCTGCATGCGTGAAGCATGGCTGCTGCACCCGGGGTATAAATGGGACTTTCGGCAGGAAAGGGAGCTTCCGAGATCCTCTCGTCCCTGGGCGACCCCGCCAAAAGAAAGCCCATTTCTCTGTGGTTATCCAGCATGGAAGGCAGGAGACGAGCCGCGGAGAAGAGTGGTGGGGTGGTCTGTGCTCCTGCTGCAGCCTGGGGCATGGGGCACGGTGGGGAGGGACTGGGGTGCCCCTGCCCGAAAGCCGAGGGCCGGGTTCAGGTCAGGGTAAGGGTTTAAGCTCCCAGCCGTGACAGTACCCTTTTTAAATGAATAAAACCAACTTGTCACTTGATTAATGAGAAAAGGTGCAGTTTGGTAAAGCTTTTCAAAGAATGATAACAAAAGGGATCTTTTCAATGAAAACAACTTGCTTCTGCTCAAGCTTGGACTGCCCCAAAGATTTGGAAATTGGGACGTACTAGGATCCTCTCGGTGCATGTTGCACATCCACATTGTCTCTGGAGGTGTTAGTCACTGGCTGCGAAGAGACGTCTGGAGCAATGTTGGCAGCCATGACACGGACCGGGGAGAGGAGCGTGTGGGTGTCACCACCAACACCCTCAAGCAGAACACTGGGGGTGCTGCCTGTACCCATGCCAGCAGTGTCCTCAATTTAACCCCACTTTCTTTGTTCAGCTTTGACGGGATGGGGATGGAGACAGTCTGGGATAGCAGTACAAAGCTCAGGGTCATGTCCACGAATCTGCCAAGGAGCCAGTGACTGTGGTAAAGCTCTGCTCTTCTCTTGGCTTGGCAACGGGCTGGGTACATTGAGGATAACAATCTCCATCCCTGAGCAAAGGGAATGTTACGACCTCTACAGGATTAAGGCTGTTTTTTCCCAAGAGAAAAAGAAAAACATTGTGATTGTTTGGGCCTAAGCTTTAGAAAGATGCTCATTTTAATAGTACAAGAGTAGGCAGAAGTGTGGAGCTGGCTTGAGTAGAATTTTTCTGCTTATCCTGAGTTCTGTTTTGCTGTTTATCCTGTTTATCCTCTCCTTGTTATCCTGAACTAGTTTGTCTTCTTGTAAATGCCTACCTACCACCCTTAAAAAGAAATCATCGGGAAGAAAACTTGCTGACTGAGTCTTTCCTTTGCCTGTGGCGGTTGAATAAGCCCATCATCTTATATAATATTAATATTTGTAAAAGCAGACCTACAGAGCTCATAAATCTTCCATAAAAGAGGGGCAATATCTACGTCTATTTTAAAATGAAGCAGGTAAGTAGGTTCTAGGACAAAAGGATATTGATACAAAGGAAGTAGAGAGATGAAAGAAATGAAATTGCCATTTTAATCTGAAAATTGTCTCTGCATAAGTAATACCAGAGGCCTTGCTACTGCTGGAGCCAACACTTCACTCTGGTGATCGCTTGACCCTGGAAAGCTCCAGTCCCTGGTTGTTCCCCGGTATTCCATTCAAGTGGCTTTAGGAGCAAAAAAAAGTCTGGAATTGAAGCGGGGCTTGTTTGCAGAGGGGAGGACTACATTCTCATTTTTCTTAACCCTGTGCTTCTCCAAGTGGAAAAAATAAAAGTGAAAAAATCCATCGTTTTGGATTCCGTTAAACTTTTTTTTTAAGGCAAGAAGCAGGCTTTTCCCCATTACGGATGGGAACCCAGATGAGAAAGAAAAATACAGTTTATTTTTAGCCAGCCAAGTGAGTAATCTGTCTCCAAACACGTGTGGAGCTGCTCCGTGAAGGAACGACACTGTGGCACTGCTAACAGGGTCCCTTCGCAAAGGCAAACCGTGCTTTGCAGCAGCTGGTTTAAGACTTTGTAAATCTTTTATTGGGTACTGCCCATGGTAGGATGGTCAAATGAAATCATTTGAAGATTGTAGAGGCAGGGGAAAATGGAAAAGTTCCTTTTTTTTTTTTTTTTTTAACTTTTGCTAGTACCACTGTCCTGAGAGTTGAACGTTGTGATGGCTTTTCCCCGCTGCTGAGGACGTGGTGCAAGTCCCACCATCCACACTGGGGCAAGGGGGCCCTCCAGCCCCCAGAAGGGACGGCGTCCTGTCTGTGAACATCCCAGCTGTGGTTTCTAGGCAATGTGTGTGCTGCTGCTCTGCGCTGAGCAGCACGAGGGCCCTCCTTGCTGGCAGCTGTGTTTATCTGGCGGAGAGGAGGGGCAGACGGTTGGGTGGTTTTGGACCTTTCTGCCAGGCATGCAGTTCTTCCTTTTTGCTTTTTTATTTCTTTTTTTTTCCTGGACCTCCGCCAGTGTGGAGCCTTTCATTCTGTATTGCTCAGTGGTGGAGCTGGATCAGAAGATTCATTCTGGACTTGTCTCCCAGACCCATCTTTGCTGGTGGTGATTCCCACAAAAACTGAGCTGGGATCGTGTGAGCCCGAGACCGAGGTACCTACCCTGGGGCGTGGCATGAGTCATGTAGTGCAGCCCCATTTGTTCCCAGCCCCTCTCAGAGCCGGAAGATGGTCAGACGTCGGAATAATCTCATTTTTCTGATGAGGCAATTTTTTTACTTTTGGAATAGTTGATAAAGCTGAATCTTCTCACGGGATTAGGTCAATTCATTTAGCACAGTACACTTTTAAGGAAAAGTTTTTATCATGCCAGCTCAGGCAAGAAATATGTTCGTAGAATTTTAGCATTCAGCTGAAATCACTATTTCATTTCAACATTTTAAGCTAATGAGAGTTGGCTAAAAAAAGTGATTTTTTTATTAAGGTGGAAATAAGAAGGGGATGTGTTGAAGTTATCTCAATGGAAAATGTTTTCATGTTCTTATTTATGGAAGTATGTAAGTTTAGCCTTTGTCATTATTAAGTACAAGAAGATACCTGAGAAGCTTTCATGGGGCACAGAGATAATTAGCCAGACAATTTCTGCTGTTCTTTCTCATCCCCAAGCCAGCTTCAGTTTCCCTCATGAAATTTTCTGCCACGGCAAAGGTGGAATGTTAAAGTTTAATGTTACAAATCAGCTTTGCTTTACAAGGAGAGAGGAAACCAGCCAGAACCCCTACACTGGAAAAGAGCTGAATGAGAGCAGTATCACAGAGGTTTATAAAACTAAGGAGGATCTGAGTAAAGCAGGATAAACTCGATGGTTTAGAAGAAAAAATCACATGCAGGGAAATTGGTGCTTGCAAGGTAGATGGGGTGAAGGATTTGTTATCTCCGCCCACTCATTCCATCTTTTACGTAGAGAGCACCCAGTATGCTATTTGTGTTTGTGCTTTCTCTGTCCCTTGGGGTTAGGAAGGAAAGAAGACCCACACGACCTTGGTTGGACATCCCCGTGCTGTTGCTTTCCCCAGCCTTTTGCTGCCGCCTCCACCCCCAGGAGCCCCCAAGGACGGCCGAGTTGTGTCTGTCTCCCGTGTGGCAGTGTCTCCACTGTCATTAGAGGATAAATGACACTGTCTCCATGGCCGGGGAAGAAACCAAATTAAACTTCACCGTCCTCAGCAATTGATGGACCAGCTGCCGACCTCCATGTCACAGCCAATTTCTCACAAAGACTCAAAGATGAATTGTAACTCTAATTTCTGTCACAAATGGCTTGGCTATGCAAAGGGACAAGTAGTAGCAGGGAAAAGAGGGGATAGCGCTGGGCCTGGCCATTAGCCCGATGGCAAGGAAGGGCTGTGACGATGCTCACGCCTTCCCAGCAAGGCGGTGGCTAATGGAGTTGCATTAAGCAACAAGAAATGGCCGGATAAGCTGTTTCCTGAGCTCGCCGTTCCACTGAAATAAGGCAACTGCGAAGGAGGGTGCGGAGGGAAGTGAATTGCCAGTAAGAAGCCCAGCACAGCAGGCCGTGCTTCCCGATAGAGAGTCACACCACGCCTGGGGAGATCTGTCAAAAAGCTCTGTAAGTGCGAATCTGTTCAACTGGGCTTTGCGGACAGGGGCTGGAGCTGCTGTGGCATTCAGGGTGGTGGCTGCAGGTGACACCAAACTGAGACATTCAGAATGTAGCGATAAGCAGCTACTGACTTCTGGCACTAATCTGCCTACCATAAATTTGTGGTGTATTGACTGCAGTGGAAGTCTGGATCAATATCGGTCTTCAAGAGGCTCAACAGATCAATGTTTGATACAGATAAAGAAAATAGAGGGCAGTTGTTTATGGCATTCACCGCATGCGGTATTATTATTCCTTGCTCATTCTTCTGCTGAGGGAAGGGAGGGAGAGAGAAGGAAGGTAAGAAAGGATTTAGAAAGATAATTCACAAGAGATTTAAAAAGCAGTTTTAAGAAGGAGATTTATGGCATTTTTTTCCCATCAATTTTAGCCTGAAAAGAGAAGGAGAAAAATCTTCATAAAAACGTATTGTCCTTTGAGAGACAAATTCCTATCAAACAGTGGCTTTGGGATTTAATGAGATGCCTGTGGCAAGGGGATCACGGGCACATCGCCATGCTTGCCTAGGCTTTGGGCAAGAGGGATGTCCAGGGGTTCCACAGGTCCCTGCTGCTTTCTGATGGTAGAGAGACCCACACCTGGCTCTAAATACTTTAGGGCGACTGGCAGAAAGATGATTACACCAGGGAGTCTGGAAATGCTGGAGAGGAGGGCTCGTCCAAGACCTCTGCCTCAGGTCTTGGATGACTGTGGGGCTCAAAGGGGGCTCAGAGACTTCACGCTTGAGTTTATTTCCAAACAAAATCCTGGTGTTGTGAAGGTCAAGGTAACACAAGCCACCCCCCCAGAATCATTTGAGTGGGAAAAGACTCTCGAGATCGTCGAATTCAACCATTAAGCTCACGTGCTCAAACCATCAGGGAGCATTGAAGGGAGAGGACCTTCAGAGCGTCTTTCCCTGTGTCTATATTTTCTTCCTTTCCTCTTCTCATTTCCCCTTTGCCTTGTTTCACAGGACTGGCTGACAAAATTTGGGTATCTGCCTCCTCCGGACCCTGTCACAGGGCGGCTGCAGACGCAGGAGGAGCTCACCAAGGCCATCACTGCCATGCAGAGGTTCGGAGGGCTTGAGGCCACAGGAGTCCTAGGTCAGTGGCTCATGACCCCTCCTCTCCTTGGTGCAGAGCGAGGCAGGGATGGCTTCTTGCAGGTCTGTGGGGGAGAAGGGACTTGGGTATCTTGTTCTGGAGCAGTGTCAGCAAAAGCTCCAGGAAAAGCTCATGTGGGTGGAGCATACAGCCCAGTTTGCAGCTCTAAGAGTAATTACATGGCTCAGGTGCTCTTTTGCCTTGTGTTTTCAAGAACCTGAGGCAAGCAATTATTTCAACAGACCCACAGACCCTTGGGGTTCTCAGCGTGCTTAAAATAGCTCTTAGTGTGTTCCAAAAAAAAGTAAACCAACAGAAAGCATTAAAAAAGACAAGGGAAAAAAAGGGAGAAAATTGTCCTGTTCAAAGCCTTACTTGCAGCATCAAATTGAATCGAACAAAAATCCTGATTAAGCCTCCCAATTTGTATCCATAGATATTTTGGGTTCTTTGCTGCTGGGGCAGAGGCAGGGAAGGGAGAAGGATGGTGTTGCATCACCCCAACCCTGTTTGCTCCTGCCCACAGTGCATAGGGCCAGGAGGCTCTTTGGGGCTCTCAGGGATCTCACTGAGCCACAGCAGCTCCAGGTGCTCCCCAGTCATGCCCAGCCAGCCGGGGGCCCATCACCTGCTCCAGCAGCTCCGTTGGCCGGGAGGGGCAGGGAGTGGCATCTGTGTGGCGGGCACATCTGCCCGGGGGGGAGAGGTCCAAGTGCAGGCTGAAGCAGCACAAGTTCACCAGCGTGGCTGGGGTCATTCCTCTCAATGCCTTCATTGAGGGAAGGAGAAAGCCGGCATTATCCCGGCCTGCAGGAGGGCACCTCTCTGCTCTCCTCCCCTCCGTGACCCGCCCGCCACGGGGCCAGTGTGCTTCCGCTGCTCGGGACACAATTAAGGAGAAGCAGCCAATTAGCAGGCGGGTCTCCATCCATCCCAGCACCCCAGCATCCCTCCGCTGGTCCCCCGGAGCGGTGGCTGCATCCCAGCACTGGGACTTCCTTTCTCGGGAAGCTCTTAATTAAGCACGTGCAATTATTCCTCTTCCGCTGCATCGCAAGCTGCAGGAGACCCAGGACAGGGGCGGCCTTTCAAATAGCGTTTTCGGAGGGGGTGTTTGATACGGGCTGGGGGGGAGGGATGGCTGCCCTGGACAGGTCATAGATGTAGGTTTGTTCATGAAAACAGAGTTTAAGAGGTACAGTCAGCAAGGAAATGAGTGAATGAAACAACTTTTCTGCATTTCAGCTGGTGAGAATACACACTTCAAGCTTTCATTCATTTAAAAAACTTAATAAGAAGGAATATGGACATTCTTCAAATGAAAATGTTCAGCTCCTAGCTGAACAGAGATGGAGTTTATTTGCATGTGAATGTTTCTCCTTGCCAGAGGAATACCGGGAGATTCATCAAGAGAGAACAAAACAGAATATTTAAAAAAATATGTTTTAAAATATAATCAAAGCTGGCCACAGGTGGGCTTCCAGCAGGAATTGCTGCCCAGCGGTCAGAGCAGCGGTGGGACGGAGGGGGCTCAGTGTTCCGTGGGTGTCACCACGACACGCTGGGGCTGGTGCCGTGCCCCAGTGGGCTCCTGAGTATGGACCTTTGCTCTTCTGGTTCACTCTTAGCACTTCATTTCCCGTCTCTTTGTCCCCCTGGGATTTCTTAACCCACCATTCCCATGATTTCTTGTCTTTTCTCTAACCCTAGATGAAGCCACCCTGGAGCTGATGAAGACCCCTCGCTGCTCTCTGCCCGACCTCACCATTGCAGAGACCAGGAGGAAGCGATTTGCCCAGGCCGTCACCAAGTGGAGCAAAAGGAACTTGTCCTGGAGGTAGGAATTCATCTATCCCTGCTGAAATCTTGCAGCAAAAGACCAATTCCACAGACACCTTTGTTAAGTATGGCTTCGAGATGAGTTTCTCAAAGGAAAGAGGAATAAACTTCACATTTCAGAAAGGAGAAAATCCTTTGGGGGAAAAAGGAAAACCTGCCCTGGTGTTCTGGGAACTTCCAGAGAGCCAGTGCAGGGGCATGGCTTGTGCACGGCCTGACCCCAGCAGCTCCTGACAAACCTGAGCGACATCCCGTGGCAGGGCAGGTGCGGTGGCTGGGCACCACGGTCAGGGGACTGGTGCTGCAGGTACCACCGTGACTTTGGATGTGCTGACACAGTATCCTCAATTCCAGGCTGGAGAGAAACATGGAGGTGAAACGGGGTCTGGCTGTTCCGGTGGATGCAGCCCTGGGATATGCCCCGCCTCCCAGCCCCTTGGAAACTGTGATGCTGCCGCGAGGATTGCCATAAAAAGGGGTTTAGGTGTGAAACAATATTATATGTAAGGCATAAAACAAATCCATCTCCTGACAAAGTAATTTCTGCTTTTTATTCTTTGCTCCTTTCCAAGATTTTGGCTTTTGTCCGAGAAAGGGCTGTATTTTACAGCTGTAGGTTGTAGCCAGCAGAAAGCTATACCTTTACAGAAATTCCGACGTAGTATTTACATCCAGCACTTGAGACTAAACTGGCTTTTTGGAAAATACCATGAAAATCGGCCAATAGAGACATAAAGTTTTACTTGCTTACCTTTTACACATTGATTGAAGATTTTAAAAGAGCAAAACAAAGCTAAATGCTACTCTGACATAGATTTAAAAGTTGAAGAAAAACCTGAACAATTGCAAGGCTGAAACAAACAGGTAAGCAAAGCCGTAGGAAAGGAGGGCCTTCAAACAGGCTCATGCACCGATTGAGAAGGCAATTTTGGGCAAACAAAATTTTATAGGTGTACAGGGCACTCAGGTTTCTTCTTTTTACCTTTGAGTACAACCAACCTGTGGGACTGGAGGGCTCAGGGAGCAAAACAATACGGGTTGCATGCTGCACAGCTCACAGTACAGCCTTGTAGCATCCCGGTACAGCCTTGTAGCATCCCATTACAGCATCAGAAACAGATGGTTTTCTGTGCCTCATCTCCATGTAGAGTTTCCAGGATATTACAGCATATAAATTTTCTTTTCACAGGATTGTTTTTGTTATTACTTTATTTTCCCTGCGCTCTCCCCAGGTGCCAAGGCAGCTGCTGAGAGAGTGGCGTGCTGTGGATGCCCTCTGCCGGCATCAGCACCGGAGCTGCCCGCAGCCATTTCCCCCTCACGTTTGCAGCCTGGTTTTTCACTTGCTGATTTTGCTTCCGTGCTTCTGGTTACGCCCCGCGGAAGGGGAGTTCATAGCTGGCATCTCCATTTCTTCCCAGTGCTTGCTGTCTCCGCACAGTCCTGGGAAGTGCAGCAGCAGGGCCATGCCCCGTCTCTGCACGCTTCGAGCTCCCCGGGGCAGGCGGAGCCGTGGAAGCTCAGCTTTTAAAATTTCCCAGTCTTTTTCTTTCGGTGTTGAACCGAGCTGGCTTTCATCTGTCTTTAGTTAAGTACTACTCCCTTGTGCCAGCTCGTCAGAGCTGTAGTCTCGGACACTGCGATGCTCAGGCCGCGGGGTGCCTGAGCGGGAGCAGACCGACCCCGCCGGCAGAGCAGCAGTGACACCTGTCGGTCAGCGCCCACCCTTGCCGTGAGTGTCCTGAGCCGTCTACCGAGGGAAGGAAGGTGTGCCACTGCCCGAGCCCGGGTGTGGATTTACTCGGGCACGGAGAGGTGGCAGTCAAGGGGAAGGGTGTGATTTACTCGGGCACGGAGAGGTGGCAGTCAAGGGGAAGGGTGTGCAATCGCCAGTTCTACGCTCCCATCCCCACGACGGTCCTGATCCTCCTGCTTTCCTCCTTTAATCGGTGGCATCCTGCCATGGGCACCTGCCGTCCCAAGCCCAGCCTGCCTTGTCCCCCGTGTCTGTGGGTGACAGTTGCCCAAGGGCAGACTGTCACCTCTCAGTGCCAAGCTGCTTTAGGGTTGTTGTAATGCCCCTGTCACAGGCAACTGGGACCCTCATAGGAAAATCCCCAAGTAGCTGAAGCAGAGAGCAGGCAGGTGTGTGGAGGCACAACGGCTTGGGGGTGACTGGCATTCTGTGCATGATAAAGGGCAGGAGAATGAAAAAATTGAAGATTTTTTGGGTGGTAGTCTAAGTGCTGTGAGAGAGGTGGTGGAGGGTTCAAACACCCACTGCATTCTTCCTGTGACAGTGGGGTGTTGCAGCACTGGATCAGGGCTGCTGTCCCATGGATGGCTCTGGGCATCTGGAAGAGCAACTTTGCCAAAGCAGCGAGCATCCGCCCTTTTAACTATCCCCTCTTCCCTCCTCTTCCAAGAAAAATTGGTGTGGGTTTATCGAGCAGTCCTTAGCCTGCTGTGTTTGGTAGTTCTCTGCATTTATTTTATTTGTCTGTGGTTTCAGGGCTGGGAAAGTGAAAGAGCGCTTTCATTAACGACCTATTGATTTCTCATCCATCACTGATACTCTCCCACTTTTGTCTGTGGGAGGACAAAAACCAATCAGGAACCCAGAAATCAAAATAGGTGTGGGCGCCCCTCAACGGCAAACGGAGGCAGATCAGTCCTCTCTGGTCTCCCCTTATGAACCACCAACCACCCTAGACACTAAGTCTGTTTGGGATGGGTCAGGCAAAGGAGGTGACTCAGTGAACATGTAAAGGACTGTCAGGGCTGCGTGAGAGTCAGCATTCACTCGTCCGCACGGCAGTGCTGCTGCCTGGCCGAGCTCTAAACGCAGAGGGGAGATTTTCTCCTTGGCATCCAGTTGTGCCCCTCAGCACTGCATCCTGCTCGGCAGCTGCCGGTTCCGGTGTCGCGGCCGAA
The DNA here is from genome assembly GCA_013399875.1 of Gymnorhina tibicen. Taxonomy (NCBI): domain Eukaryota; kingdom Metazoa; phylum Chordata; class Aves; order Passeriformes; family Artamidae; genus Gymnorhina; species Gymnorhina tibicen. The sequence continues at coordinate 16,721 of VXAZ01001058.1, read as the reverse complement.
GCTCCCTCCTGCAGCCCCACCCACCGCAGGGATAGACACTCCTCAGGATGTCTCAGAGTGTGATTTGCAGAGGGATGTGACCGACCCTACAGCTTAGGGCAGTGTCGGTAGGGTGGCTGGAGGGACTGAGCAGCTCAGTCCTCATCACCCTCCCTCTGGCTTGGCAGAGGCAGTCTGGAGCAGAGAGCTTTCTCTCCCAATTGCTCACATCAGGCTTTTTGCCCAAAATCCGAGCTCTGTAAGAGGAGTCTCAGAAGGGATTTACATCCACTGGGAACCTAAGCACCCTTTACTACTACTACTACTACTAGTACTACTACTACCACTACTACTACTAAAAAATAAAGGTAGGAGATATAGATAGAAATAATTCTAATATTTATCTGCGTGCTATTAGAAATGTGTCTCCTTTTCAGTGGAATTGGGTGACGCGAGGCCGACAAACATCCTATCAGCGTAATAGTCTTTTCCTAATCTCAGTGAAAACAATTAGCAGAGCTCCAGCAATCAAATCAGATGCTTCATTGAAAAACCCTGATGGGATTCTCTTGAAAAATGACAGTGATAAAGAATAAAGGGTAAGGGACTTTTCATTAACGCCTGCAGCATATTAATACAATGTGGGTCAGCTCAGAGGTGCAGGACTTTTTATAAGAAGTAAAATAGTTATTGATACTGTTTCTGCCTTAATCTAATGTTTCTGGAGTCAGGTCTTGGGATGAATATTAATAATATTTGTTTCTTTAGACAGGGCTTTTTATCCACCATCCTTGTACAAGGGAGATCTGATTTATTATCCTTATTCTACAGCTGGAAAGAAAAGGAAAGGAAAACAGCTCATGTGGTGAGCAGGGCTTGAGGAGGAAAGAGCAGATAACGTCCCCAAATGCGACTCTGCGCCTTAGGCACCACGATCTTGGAGAAAGGTCCTAATTCCTGGACTAAATGTGGTGCGTTTCACACGTATAATGACTTTGTCGGTAGGAATTAAAGCAGCGAAGGGTTTACCTAAGTCCCGATGACTGTTATGAAAGATGAAGACAGCTGGTTAATGAATATCTGGAATCCAGGTGGCCTTTTTCTCTGTACTTTAGAGGATTACATCCAGACACAGTCTCTTCTATAAATTAAAAATTGCCTGAAAGTTGTCTTTTCTAATCCTGTGCTGTCTCCTTTACAAATGTGTTTTCTTTGAAGTCCTACAATCACCTGATGTTATGTGTATGTTAAGTCATTTAGGTTAGTCAGTAAGGTTTTTCTTTCCAAACCAAAGAGTTTAGGGATAGCAAAGGCGAAGATACGAATGATTTTTGCTCATTTGGCTGTGATGTGTTTTGCCTGATTCACCCATTCATTCCCACCGTCTGTAGGGGGAGCTTCCCAAGCACTTCAGAGGACCTGTTAGTGAGATTTCTGCTTATTCTCACGAGTCCGTTTTTGCCCTATCCTAGATTTAACCCTGACTAGTTTTGGCCCGGCCCAAAGGTGGTGCCTACTTTGGACCGCCTGTCTCTTGAGGGCGTGGGATGTAGGCGAATATTTGTGAAAGCAAGAGCTCGCCAAATCAGCGAGGAAGTCGTTCCTACTCCCTTTTTCTAATCCCTGGTGTCTCTCGGCACTCAAATCGCTACTTGGGAAGAGCTTCGGCGGTGTGACATCCCCTTCTGACACCTGTAATTACCTGCTGCAATTTAGTCAGGTCATCGCTGCCCGTCGGTGACGGGGAGCGGTGTGGTACGGAGTGATGCTGTCATAGCTGTATTATGCAGGAGGGCAAGTGAGGCGATCGTAATCCTTGCTTCAGCCTTTAAAAATCTGTCAAACCGTGAGTAGTTCATGAACACTTTGGCCGGTGTGCTGGTGCACAAAAAATAAAGTATCTGTTATTACTGGGGTAGAGCTGGCCAGAAGTTATTTGTCAGAATTGGCTTTTGTCAATAATTACTCGGTCAACGGTACGCTTACTTGGAAAGCGTGTATATTTTAGTCAAAATTGTCAACGAAAGATTATCTGAATATACTCCTTTAGAAACCAAGGTGCCTTGTCGCATCTTTGCCTTTTCATCTCCTCTATTAAATCAACAATATTAGGAATTCTTTTTCAAAGTTGGGTTATACAGGAATCATTGACTTTTCTTCCGTTCCGGCTCAGCCCAAAACCGCAAAAAGCTCCGAAGGCCTCACCAAGGTGCCGATGCACAGGCACCTGCAGAGCCAGTTCTGGTGGTTCTTGGAGATCTTTCACGCTACTGACCCATCCTCTTTTTTGCCCTCTTTATTTCAGAGTTCGCACCTTCCCGAAAGAGTCCCACCTGGGCCACGACACTGTCCGAGCCCTGATGTACTATGCCCTGAAGGTCTGGAGTGACATCATCCCCCTGAATTTCCATGAAGTGGCAGGAAACAATGCTGACATCCAGATAGACTTCTCCAAGGCAGATCACAATGATGGCTATCCCTTTGATGGGCCCGGTGGGACGGTGGCACACGCTTTCTTCCCTGGAGACCATCACACAGCAGGGGACACTCATTTTGACGATGACGAATATTGGACCTTCCGATCATCAGGTAGGTCAGGGTGGGAGAACTGCAGCCAAACGCAAGGGCTCACAACGTCCCTCTTCTTTCTCTGGCGGCTGGAGCCGTTTAGCCTCTGCCACACCTTCGCCCCAGGCTTCGGGATCCCATCTTCTTCTGATTCCTCTCTCAGCCTTGCTAGCACAATCAACCCAGGCAGTGTTCAGGATACTCTTATGTTCCTGGAAGCCTCAATGGCATCTCCACGTTTCTCCTTATCCTGCCAGCAATTACAGAGCTCCCTGTCGCCTGACCCCCGTCCCCATCTCTTCTGGGACCTGGAAGGTTGCAGGTTGGGTATGTGGCTGCTGGAGCTCTTGGATGGGGACTGCATTTTCTGACTTTGGCATCTTTTGGGGGGCTTCACTGCCACATGTCCCAGTTTCCTATTTTTAACGTATACTATCAGCGGACCTACCTGTAAAGGGCTCTGTGTTCCGCTGGGAAGAAGGCCTAGTTTTTTCCTGCCATCTCCTGTCTATTACCTGACATCAGGATGGTTACAAGTTGCAGTTCTATTCTTTATTCTCTTCACCTCATCTAAAGCAGAGTTTTAATAAGCAGAGGGAGTATCAGAAGCAAGTGTTCCTCTGCTGCAAAACCATCTGTGGGGATCGGGTCCCCAGACTTTGTGTCAGGCGTGTTTCGACGGAATGTCTTCTCTGCAGCCACCAGCTGCTAATTTACTTGTCATGACACCTCCTTGGCCAGCCTCCTAGCGGGATCCTGCTGCCTCAGCCTAATGACTTTGTTTAAACCTAATTGTCTTCTCTGAAACAAGCTAATACCTTCTTCCTGCCCACCGATTGACCTCCATCCATCCCCCTGAGTGTTTGCGGGCAGGAGCGTTCACCGGAGTGTTCACGAGGAGGTCTTCGGGCAAAAGTTAAAGGTCTGGACAAGCTGATCCTTCAGGATTACACGTGCGGCCCCAACCGATGGCTCTCATCAGGAAGGAAAAAAAAAGCAGCAGTTTTGATCTGCAGACGTACGGGGCAGAGACAAGCTCTGCAGTCAGCGGCTCGCCACAGTGGATGTGTTAGCGATGGAGTCAGTTTTGCAGCTGGTGGTTAGGAATGCTCATTGTGAAACAAACCCGTGCGAAGGAGCGAGCTCAGAGCCGGCATTCCTGCAGGGAGCGTCCCTCCAAGCACCACCGAGGGATGAGGGGATGAGCCTGACAGAGAAAAGCTGCCCTCTATTTTGAAGATCTTGGAGCTATCCGAGCTTCATCTTTTATTTATTTTGCTCTCCCTACTGATTTAAAAACAACAACTTGGTAGGTGATATAAAAATATCCCCAAGGTTGTCAGTCTGGCGTTAAAATGTCAGAGAGCATATGTCTTGTTCTCTCTTAGTGCCAGGGAGAACAGCACAGGTTATAAAAATCTCGACCGGTTACAGACACCGTAAATAATAGTCATGAAGGAAAAGGCAAAATTCAGCAAAGGATATCTCCCTGCTCCAACATTGCCCCAAGCCTGGTGAGGAGCACTAAGGAACTGGGCAGGATCGGCCGTGGCTAATTTTGTGCAAAAAAGTAGCCATCTCTTTAGTCTCCAGCCATTCTTGGGGAATGTGACGCTCCCCTGAGCTCCACAGGGACCTTTCCAACCTCACTGCCTCTTTATTACAATACTTGACATAATGATCTTTATAAGATCCACACTTAAAAGAATTGCTGCTCTCTGGTAGTGCTCTGCAGGACATTGGTGTGCACAGAGGGGCAGAAATTGCACGGACACGTGGCCCAGCCCGTCTGGAGCTGGGCGGTGGGAACGCACCGAGCAGGCTCAGTCCCATACAGCTCCTGGGAGCAGCTCCTCCTTTGTTTCGGTAGCAGCCGTGTATGTTTGGAAATGAGCATTAACCCCTTTCGTGAGTGTCTCAGGCTCTGGAGAGGATAGGATTGGTCTGTCTGTGGGTGTGGTGCGTGGCACTGGGAGTTGGATTGCAAATAAGGAAATTTGGGGAAAGAGAATATAGTAGAGATAGCCCAGACCGAAGGAAAAAAGTCATCAAAGGAGGTATCGATGTTCAACAGCGTCTCCCTAATGCCCAGTGCGGCGTGTGAGGATCAAAGTGTTTGCCCAAGGGAGCAAACACCAGAGCTGCAGCCCTGCCAGCACAATGTGTGTAACAGGAGAAGATGGTAAATCCTCTAAAAACAGGCTGGACATGGTCGCCTACCCGTGTCAGGGCAGCAGTGAGAAGAGCAGGTTGGCGGCCGATGAGCAGATGAGCATTGCCGCGTTTGTGTGCGTACGGGAAGGCCGAGGGACGGATTTGGCCGGGGCGGCAGCGTGCAAGGCCGGGCAGGGAAGGCCCTGTGGAGCGCCTTGGGCAGGCGGGCGCTGCCGGCACTCTCCGGCTCCTTGGCACGTGGCTTGGCTCGTTGTCGCAGGATGTGACGAGCTCCTGGCTGGTGGCCGCAGAAATGCGGTATTCTGGGCAATGCAAAGGCTGTGTCAGCAGCTGCGGCGGGCATGAGATGCAGAGAGTGACCGTTCTGGCCCAGCTTCTGCAGTGCCGGTCAGCAGACGGTCGCGACGTGGCTGCTGTCTTGGCCCTTTGTCCAGCTTTTTATCGGGTGCCAACGGTAATCCGGAAATAAGAAGGGCGATACCCAGGCTGGTGTAGGCTGAAGTCCGGCTTGCGTTCCATTTTCATACACTACGCTCCGGTCTCCGACTGGAAAAAAAAAGCCTTTTTCAAACTTTACCTATGCCAAAGCTCTTCTTTCCGGTTTATCCAACGCAAACCTACACTTTCTCTTACGGCCCTTGCAGCCCACCCAAATCCCCCAGTTACTATCAGCACTTAGTGACTTTTATTTCAATTTTGTCCTTATCTCCAGACACTCATGGGATGGACCTATTTGCTGTAGCTGTCCATGAGTTTGGCCATGCCATTGGCTTGACCCACATCTCTGCCATAGAGTCTATCATGAGACCCTACTACCAAGGTCCAGTGGGGGATCCTCTGAAGTACGACCTGCCTTACGAGGACAAAGTCCGGATCTGGCAACTCTACGGTAAGTTTGTGTCCCTCAAACGGCTACAGCCTGTTCCTGCCGTGGCAGGACACGCTGGAACGGCTGTTTTCTGGAACGAGTGGAGCTGGTGCGGAGGACGGTGTTCCCCATTACTGCTTCTTTTCTACACAGGAGTCAGGGAATCCGTGTCCCCCACAGCCAAGCCTGAAGCAAGCGAAACAGATGACCATCCGATCCTGCCGGAGCTGCCGGAGAACCGCTCCACTGTCCCGTAAGTCAAATTTCTTCCTTCCCTGCAAAGGATGTGTAGTAGTGAAGCTCTGCTTCATCAGTATCTTGCCTGCTCACTCTGGCTTTGGTATTTCTCTCTGGACCTCTGGCTATTTCGCTAAGACTCAAATTTTTTACTCATATTAGTGGAAATTTGTCACCATCACCCTTAGGTTAATTCATCCTTGCTGGAATTTTAATCAAACTTCCTCAGCAGTATCCAGAATTGCACAAGCATAACTTACCAAAATCATTCCACACTGAGCAACACCCTAATGTACCTGAGGGAGTGAATATTGGAACGAGTGGACCGGTAGACCGACTCCAACGCAGGTTAGTGTTGGCAAAGGGCTGCTCACACTGAGTGTCGTCGAGCAACCAGCACGGTGTCATTAAGGGAAGTGCTGGATATAGCTCATTAATAAATGTTGACCAGGACAGCCGGACAGTTAAGACAAGAAGGGACACCGAACAAAAAGGCAGGAGGCGATGGTCACACGCATTTTTGCCAGACACCAGGAGCGCCCCAAGTGAGAGCAGCGGAGATGGAGCAGGTCACCTTCACCTCACGCTCCTTTTGTTTGAACACGCTGAATGCCATGAGTTACATTTCTCCGTGCGTAGCTTCCAACGGCACTTGTCCGCCAGGCCCCTCGTGGCCGTGTTTGGACCTGGAAATATGAGAGCCTTTCTCCCTGCTGTTGTGGGAGGCCACCATCTCCCACCGGCAGCAGGAGCAGCGGGAAACCTGCTCGTGCCAACCCCTTGTTCCCGCCTTGTATGCTGGGAGGGTGGATGGGGTTTGCCTCCACATCTGTCATTTTGTAGCCAAAGAGGGCTGTGAAGGCGATGCTGGCGGCCCGGCACAATTTTTCTATCAGCAGAATAGATTTATGCTTCCCCGTCACCCACGGCAGCTTTTCCATGCACGTTCCCAGCATCCTCTCCTTGTTCCTCCATCGGTCATCATTTCTTATGTGGGCTTTCTGTCTCTCTCGGTCCTTCGTACTCTTCCCCACCCACCTTGTTAAAGCAAGTCAGTATCTCAGCTGCCGCTTGCCAGGTGGCTTTCACCAGGTATCTTTCACCAGGTATCACACGGCTCCTCCAGGTCCCTCTGTTTAGGCTCAGCTGCTTTCCGCTTTGCAGCTCTGCCACCTCTCGCCGGCACTTTGGAGCTCAGCCCCGGAGCAGCAGCATCCTGAGCTGCTGGAGCGAGAGGCCGCTTGGCTGTTTTCCACGTCCTGCTGCCCTGGGGCAGCCGGCCGAGCCGCGCCGTGCCACTGGGAGCGGGAAGCCAGCTCGGCCCTCACCGGCTACACGAGCGGGTGGATGTAGAGCGTGTCCTCGCTTGACTCCCGGCAACGGCGTCCGGTGCCCCAGGGTCGTCAGCCCAAGCTGTCTTCAGGCCGAGGGTTGCCTGAGCTCGCTTCGGAAATCCCCGTGCACGTGGCTAGGCTTGAGCATGAGGAGTGACAGATGGGCCCAGCCTGTAGTCTTCTGCAGGGGCAGAGGTGATTCAGTCCGTGGGATAGGAGGCATCGGGGGGACACAGCCCCTCACTGCCTGCCTGGGCCCCGCTCACGTGGGCATCTCTTCACAGGCTCAGGCGGGATGCGCCGAACAGGTGCAACACGCACTTCGATGCAGTGGCCCAGATCCGGGGAGAGGCTTTCTTCTTCAAAGGTGAGCGCCAGGGGTCTGTGTCACCCTGCGGTGGCTTTGGTGTGACAGCACCAGAGGCAGGGCAGCGTGGGACGGGCTGGGGTGGGTGGTGACGATGAGCGGCTGGGGTTCGTGGGTTGCTCCCGCAGACCCGAGGAGGCATCTCACGTACCCGAGTGTGCGGCCGCACCGGTGACAATCCGGCATGGCGGTTTTTGCTCTGATCCCTCGCACCGGACTGCCCAGGTGAAGAGCTAAAATCCGATGTTTGTTCTATCAAAGTCAAAATCGAGGTCGAACCGAGAATGAGCAGAGCAGCAACAGCACTCGACCGCTTTTTTCCTTTATACCTCCAGCCTTCCTTTCCTCCCACGCCTCACCCTCCCTAACGCCGCCTGCCCTGCATCTCTCGAAGACAGTGTGTACACAATTGAGGACCATCTGGTTTCGTGCCAGCAAACACTTGCTGGCAGTGTGTTCCCGGGGTGCCCAGCTGTTAATGAGGATCTCATGGGTGCCTTCTCAGCTGTGCAGAGCCTGTGTAGGCTGGACTCTCTGGGCTTGCTTTCTCGTCTTTCCGAGATGTAGAAATGCCCACGGGTGTTTCTTTGCATCCCTGGCCACCATTCGGCCACCCCAAAGCCATCCACCGGGGAAGCAGAAGCGTTTCCCCCAGGGACGAACGGCAGCATCCAGGCATCTGGGTATCACAGTGTGAGCCTTGGGTCACAGGCAAGAACAGCAAAAGGGCTGCAGAGAATTTGGTGTTGCCTGTGCCCTGAGGGAAGCACAATATGGAGACTGTTCCACGACATTATTTGTTCAGATGCCAGCTCCAAAAAGCCACGGTGAAGAAGGGAAACTCGGAGACATGAACTGATGTCAGGATAAATGGTTGTCTGTCTCTGGGAGGGGAAAAAGCGATGCAGTAAAGAGAAATCCGTCTCGGTGTCTATTTTTGGATATATTTATTGCAGGCCAGAAAGCAAATGTAAAGAGCGCGGGGTCAGTGGATGCCAGCTGCCTGTCTGCCTCCAGACCCCAGCACTTTCCTCGCAGCCCCCACTGCCGCCCCCGAACCGTCCTACGTGCCGAGGAACGGGGACATCACCTCTGGGGCAGGATTTAAATGATCTCTAGTGCTGAGCTCTGTCCCTCGATAGGCATTTTGTTCCGAGCCGCTCCAGCTGGTTCCCTAGATGGAAAGAAGCCTCTTCCTCTGCGAAGGCACTGGGACCGGAGCTCCCAGAGCTCACGGGCTTGTTTTGAAGGCAATGGTGGGTTGTCTGCACTTTGAAATCACCGGTCGCTTTGATGTAGGTGCCTCGCTACGGACTCCTGAAGTTTTAAATGCCTTTGGCCTGCGTGTGTGCGTGTGTGTCTGCGTGGTACGTGCAGCAGTCTTGCCAGAGACAGCCAAAGTCTGGACGGTGTGGAACACAGCTGGGATCAAAATTACCTGGGATTAAAGAAAGCGATTGCTTCAGCCCTTCAACTGCATCTTAGTGCAGGAGGACCTCACACTTGGCTTTCACGGTGTTCAGTTTTCCATCTCAGAGGAGGGTTTAAATTGAGCTTTTTAAACGAACGTGGGGCTGGGATTTTGTTTTTTAAATTATTTCTGCATGCTAACGGCAGCAATTCCCCCGTGGATCTGGCTTTGGCTGACGATCATCCATGCAACAGCAGCACTTTGGAGAGCCGGCTGGGCCGGGGCAAATCACGAGCCCGGGCAGACCGAGGCCGTCGCGTTCAGAATTCCTTGCTACTTAAATGCTTCATTTGCTTTCTTTTTCCTGATAGCTTATAAAAACCCAACCAAAGTAACCGACAGCTCAGGCTATTCCTGACTTTAGGGGTAGATTTAAGGCTTCCCTGCTGCAGCTGCTCACCCGCTGAGCCCATCACTTGCAAAGGCATGAAATGTCAAAAGTACCGAGGCTTCCCTTTGCGTCTCCACTGAGCCCAAGGCACTTCAAAGTTCATACACTGATCCACTAAAGAAGGAATGAAGTTGAGCTGTATTTCTTGCTAAGAAAGTGAAAATCTGACCTTGTCTAGTGCCTTGCTAATTACAGATGCAGAGATCATCTTCATTTAAATTACATGTGTTTCCATTGATGTAAAATGGTCACCAAATTTGAATCCTTGGGGTTTTTTCATTCTTAAAAAGGATCTGTAATTATGGCAATTCCTAACATATTGGAATGTATTATTCATTTATGTTTCAGTAAGAGAGAGCAAATACGCAAACCGGAGCAGAAGAACGAGAATATGATATAAATCCTTATCATTAAACTCCCTCTCTGCAGATGTTAAAGTGTTAGAGTTTTGCCTCCTGCATTATTAGGCTAAGATCCAACGTCCATAAAATTTTAAAAGCCGGTGTCACAATCTGCCAGCTTTGGAGAAAGAGCCGAGTGTGTGGGGAATACAAATCTGAAGATGCAGCTTTGGTTTCTATTGCTTATCTCCCCTCAGAAATCCATGCAAGACCAGAGGCCAATAACGTGCAATAATTTCTAAAGGACAACAACAAATATAAGACAAAGATGAGAATCGGCTCTTAAACGTCTTGCTCCGGCTAAAGTGCTGTGTGGAGCTCTCTGGAGAAAACACAGTATCAACTGTGCTGCAAAAAGGCTGAGAATACCAGAGCCAGCGCCGCGTTGGGTTTGGAGTTGCCTCTGAAAACCATTAAGACTCCTCAGGAAATCCCACATAAGGCTCTTTTAGCAGGAAAACATTTGTCATCCTTCCCACAAAGGATAAATCTTGTTTCCTTTTCCATTATCCAAAATATTTCAGAAATCCCCAAAATACTCCTTCCTAGCTGGGCCGGTGCTGCTGCAGGTGTTACGGTGTGTTTGCTGGCACCACCGGTACGCGCATCCCGGAAGCTCCGCAGGACCGCAGGGCCTGCTTAGTATCCTGCACCTCTAGACGGTACCAAAGTCCTTATTTGTGCCTCCTTCCCCGCCTCAACCCTTCCACATTTATTCAGATGGTTTCCTCCTCCTCTATTTTCTTACTCCCCTTCTTCATTACAAAAAAACCCCTCTGGTATTTCTGTGTTTCATTGTAACATCCTAGACATTTGCAAACGTGAAAGCAGCTGGACATCCTGTGCGCAGGAAGCTGTGGCTGCTCCAGGAGAGGAGGAACAGGGATGTTTTTTTGGATGCTCTTGCTTAAGGCCGTCGGTGCCCGGTCCCACCGGCTCGCAGGAGGTCCCGTGCAGAGAGGGAGGGAGGAGATGAAAGGCTCCTTTCTCCTGCCCTGGCTCAGTGGCGCAGCCTCACGCTGTGGCCAGGAGTATAACCGCTCCGGCGCAATGTCCGGAGGATTATTTTAATAAAAAAAAAAAAAAGGGGATTTCTTCTGATGACTGCTAGAAATAAAAAAAGAAGTCACGGCTGCTGCCGGAAAGCAGGATGGCTCTAAGTCACAGCTCCCATCTCACACGCTTTGCTTCCTGCTGCTGCCACCCACCTGGCGCTCACCCCCCAGCGAAGGTGGGTTGAGTGTGGTTCAGTAATGTCCAGTCTGTCCCTCCAGGCAAGTACTTCTGGAGACTGACTCGCAATAAGCACTTGGTCTCCCTCCAGCCGGCTCAGATCCACCGTTTCTGGCGGGGCTTGCCGCTCAACCTGGACAGCCTGGACGCGGTCTACGAGAGAACCGGCGACCACAAGATTGTCTTCTTCAAAGGTGAGAGCAAACGTGGTGCTGGAGGCGCAGAATGCGGTACAGTACGGCAGGAGACGCCAGTGCCGGATGTTAAGCGTCTCAAGGGCGGGTCTGAGACCTGTCGTCCACGAGCGAGGCCAGGAGAAACGAGCTGGCGGGGAGTGCAAGCGAAGGGTAGTGGACATGTTCCCCAGGAAATGAGGGAGATGTCATTGAAGATAAAGTTCAGCCAAATGTGACTAAAATCTGAGCCTTTCGAGACTGAAACACAAGCAGGAACTGCCCTTACACACACTCACAGGTGGTTATCTTCCTCCTTTGACCTTTTCTCTTTTTACTATTAGTTGCTGAGAAAAGAAATCAGAGAGAGGATAAAAATGAAACTGAAGACCTTGGATTGTAGTAATTATATTTCTGTTACTGTATTTTTTCTTAAAGTAAGTGGTATCATTCCCTCTTTTTATTTAAAAAAACTTGCAAGTTTTTTTTTCCCCTCCAGAAGCGCTGGAGGAACAGTTTAGCTCTTGGTTTCTATACAAATATCCGAGTCCCCCACGGACCATCCGCCCGTGCTGGTTAGATGCCGCCCGTGCACTCGATGTCACCCAAGATCCTGGCAGGCACCCGCTCTCGTTTCACCGAGGTTATGTACTTGAAGTGCTAAACACATCCCAGCCCTCTGTTCTTCCTGTTTAATAATTGCTTTTTGTCTCCCGACCGTTCTGCTTGAAACGCGGCACAATTATCGGTTTCAGAAGTGCCGAACCGAGCGCTTCTGGAAGCAATAATTTGGTTTTAGTTCCCCCAGCCAGGCCAGAGAGATGGCTCATATCTCACACAAGCCTCTACGCTTGCAGAAGCCTTTCTGAGCACAGCCGAAGCCCTCCCGGACTGCCGGCACGCTGAGCTCCGCGGAGCCGCACCGAGCCCCGCGTCTCCCCACGGAACGGCATACGGAAGGCTCTGCCGTGCGTGTCCGGCTGCCTCGGGCAGCCCGCCCTGCTCTGCTTTCCCAGAGGGAACGGGGCCAGCTGGAGCATGCCACCCTTTACGCCTGGCACCGGACCCTCCCAGTCAGGCCCGCAGACCGTGGCGGCCCTCACTCGCTTCCTTCCCTCCCTCCCTCCCTGCCTCCCTTCTCTCCCTGCTGGGGATGAGCAGACAACCAACCGGGAGCTCAGGTCCAGGGACTCCTCCCTGCCGCTCAGGAGGCTGGAATTCCAGATGTGCCACAGATGGCATCTCGTCCCTGCCAGGCAGAATGCTCCGTGGTCGTGCATTCTCCGTGTGCGTTAGTCCTGCCTAGCTCCTGGCGTAAACCCAGAACTTTTTTTCCGGCCATAAAATATGTCTCATTCTCTCCCTTCAGTGCTGCTTCATTGATCCCTGGACAGAAACCAAAGAACACAAATTACCTTGGTGTCTAAGGTCCTGCTGCTGATACATGGGCAGGCATTTAAGGGCCTCCTCAGATATTCTAGAAAACCAAGAGGAAAAGTCTGATCCCTGAACTAGGCTATGCAATACCTAAAAGGACACTCCGGGTTCCCAAATCGATGTTGAAAAAGGAGAAAGACTGTCCCAGGGGTTAGAGAATTATGAAGAAATTAAGACATTTGGGTTCAGTTGCTTGTTCTCACGCAGACCAGGGCCCAGTCTCGTCACGCTTCATTTTTATTGGGGAAAAACCCCCGTATTGACGCTTCTCCCCTGCCCGAGGTCGGGCCGAGGGGGTGGCCGCGTAAGACCCTCGAAGAGCTGCGAGCCGCTCGTACGGGATTTATCCGGTCCCCGTGCCTCCTCCTATCCCTTATAACCCACGGTCTCTCAGTCCATCTGGCTCTAGAAAGTGGTGATTTCTATTCCAAAATGAACTACACTTGGCTTCTCAGGAGCCGACTACCAGGCAGAAAGTGCCCAGTTTGAAAGCAAAACAAACGTGATTTTATTTTGTGCTTGTTTCCTTTCCATAGGAGACAGATACTGGGTCTTCAAAGACAACAACGTGGAGGAAGGGTACCCGCGGCCCATTTCGGACTTTGGCCTGCCCTCGGGAGGAATCGACGCCGCTTTCTCCTGGGCTCACAACGACAAGACTTATTTCTTTAAGGACAATCTCTACTGGCGCTACGATGACCACGAGCGGAGGATGGATCCCGGGTATCCTTCGGAAGCCATCCTGTGGAAGGGAATACCCAGCCCTTTAGACGACGCCGCGAGGTGGTCAGATGGTGAGTCCATACGGCAATTTTAAAAGGCACGGCAAAGCAATTCAGTGCTCTGTCGAGCTGTAGCCCATTCTACCCTGCCTGCCAACACAAATGCTGAGCCCCTGATGGCATGGCCACGCCTGGTGTCTGGAAGCTGAAGAGTGAGGTGCGATTCCAGCCAGAGCTCCCCACACCGCTCACTAGAAGACTTTGCAATTTTAAACGGGCAACAAAAATACCGGGGGGGGGTGTGGGGGCGGCGGTAATCATTGCACTTTAGTAAAAGAACACAGTTGATGCTGTTTGGCAGGAATTTTTTTCTTAGTATGGGCTGATTTGGTCCTCACTGGTTTTGCTGTCGTGGGATTTTTAGCTGGCTATATGAGGATGCAGACAGAAAATACTTTTGAAGATGTTTTCCCAGAGTTACGACTTATTTTCCGATGAGATTTCTCAGCGGTTTCTTCCCCCTGAAAAGACCACAAAAATTTTATCACAGGAAATGTTTACAACCAGCTATTCACTCACAACAAAGTGGCACTTCCAGGGTTTATTTACTGGCAGTCAAACGGTGTAAGAGCAGTCATTAAACCAGGCAGGGGGGAAGGCCACTTCCAGAGTCGTTAATGGAAAGTGGGGTCTTCAGCCTTACCGTGCCCTATTACAAGAAGGAGAGTTGTGCATGGTGTGTCCAGCTGTGGGTTCACAGGGCCTTGACCCCGCACACCCAAAGTACCGGGAGGTGCATCCGCTCTAGGACTCGGCACACGAGAGGCGGCACCTCGCCGTCCACCTCCAACTGCCGGTGGCTCCTGGCTGGTGACAGATCCTGGCCAGGCACGGCACTACCCTCCGGAGCATCCCTCCTGCAGCGAGGGGACGTTGACAACGAGCAGCGATATCTCGTGTGCCTCCACTCCCCAGGGCTCAGCTGGGGAGGTGGGAATGCTCCTCTGCTGCTCCAAGTGCTCCTATGCCCTTCCCCTGGGACAACACCCATGGCCTCTTACCTTGTCTTTGGGTTTTGGTCTCTTTGCAGGTGCAAGTTACTTCTTCAAGGGCAAGGAGTACTGGAAGGTGCTGGACAGCGAGCTGGAGGTGCAGCCCGGGTACCCACAGTCCATCGCCAGGGACTGGCTGGTGTGCGGTGACATGCAGGCCGACGCCCCCGAGGCAGCCGGGAGCGGCAGGACCGGGGCACGCTCCAGGCCGGGGCAGCACGACGAGAGCCGCTCGAAGAACGGCTACGAGGTCTGCTCCTGCACCTCGGGCACCCCGTCCCTGCGCCCTCACCCCATACCCAGACCGACAGCCAGCCTCGTGCTGGCTGCGTGGACAGCGGTACTGCTCTGTGCAGCCCTATGACAGCTCGCCTCACCGGCAGGACAACACCAGCCACGGTGCTCTGGGATACAATTCCATGATTGCTAACTGTTGCAAGCAGAAAAAACAACATTCCTAGGAACATGCCAGTGAAGGGTTTGAATTCTCCATGAGAAATGAACAGTGGTTTTGTGTTGGGATTTTCTTTCTTTTAATTTTAGTTTAAAGGTCTAATAACAGATTTGAGTTCTGCACCTTCTTATTCCCCCATCCAGTTAAAGATGAGAGCAGCCTCATGTTGAATTTAGAAATGCTCCATAGAGATATGTTGCTCTGGATGTTTAAACGCGGCAAACAAGGGAGGGGGGAGAGCTCCTGGGACAGACTGGGCACAGAAGAGACGCTGCCGAGATAGACGACGACAGAAAGGCAGCAGGCAGGAGGTAGTAGTTACGTGCTGACACAACGTACACATCCCATTGGATGTACTAGGTAGAAGAAGCTGTGACTCCGCTATGATTAACTGCACGGTTATCATCATTTTACTGTCGGGCCTGCTGCGGTCACTGGTGTCTGGGTAACCTGTATCAGTTTCTATGGGTCAGAAACACCTTTGCCTTTCAGAAGGCACTGCGGCTTATCTTTGTATAAGAGTCACTGGAATTTAACAATTTCTCTAATAAACCTTGGTCACCTACATGGAGATCTCTCAGTCCCGTGCCAGATCAGTCTATTCGGCTGCCCGAACCCGATGCCACGCTCTCAGCGCGACTTCCCCCCGGCGTTTCCCGGCGTGGGGGCGCGGGCGGCGTCAGGCAGCGGCGGGGCCGGCTCCATCTCGGCCGCGCTGCGCGGCTCCCGACGAGGATCCCTCGACGCTGTGCGGTGCCGCTGATTTGTCTGTAAGGTCGCGGTTTGTTCGCCGCTTCTCACGGCTCGTACGGTAGCTGGAATCCCAGTTGTGCAGTGGTGCATTGGAACTTCTGGGTTAATTAATGTTACGTCTTGCCAGATGATTTTTATGAGGTTAAATGGCAGTGAGTCTGTACCAAAAAACATTTGTCAAGATCAAATCATACAGGAATGACCTTGGCAGAAAAGCCCTTGTGAAGAAAAGCAGAGGGAAAATAGTTGTGAGCAGAAATGCTAAGGAATTGCTGCTGGCTCCCGGTGGCCTGCTTTTTTCAGACAGGTTTTGTATTGAACTGAAAGGCGGTTCTCTCGCCTCTGGGAAGAGGCACCTGCATCCTACTGGAAGGAGAAAGCGTGGAAAGTGTGGCAACCGGGAGGAAGGACCATTTTAAAATCCACCTTTGGATTGCACTTCCTCACGGTGGGGCTGTGCTGCCCGAAGTACAAAGGAAGTAAATCCTGGAGTACCTGTTTGTTCGCCTGTTGAGCTTGCAAGAGACATGCTGGACATGAAATTCCAGGAAAGCTGCACCTGCAGTAGGGGCTGGACTGAGAAGCAGTGGAAGCTGTTCACTGCCTGCTCGTTCCCCATGTTTACCTCAGCCCTCTGGAGCTCCGGGTCACCGGACATCACCTTTGCTTTTCCAATGGCTCGGCCGAAGGGTTTCTAAATGCGGCGGCGGGCTTTGCCGCAGCTGGAATTTATTTCCGTTTCGGGAAGCATCTCGTATAGTCTGCCGTGTAGCGGTTCCTGTGGCAGGTTCATTTGCTGTAGTGGAAGACAGCAAATGAAGCCAAGAGACTCAACTAGGATGCCCCGGGCCCCTTTTGAGCACAGGTTACAAAATACCAACCCCCCAGGTTACAAAATACTAAAAGCTCAACTTACAAAGAACAAAAAACCAGCCTACAAAAATACCCAAAAAGCAGCCTACAAAAAACTAGGTTCCAAAATACCAGACTAACATAGTTTCAAAATAATAGAAAATCAAATTTCAAAATATCAGAAGACCAGGTTTCAAAATCTCAGTTTCAAAATAGCAGAATACCAAGTTCCAAAACACCAAAGTAACCCAGTT
>VXAZ01001057.1:614236-627439 GCA_013399875.1 Gymnorhina tibicen | reverse complement strand
TTTCCCTTTGCCAACTGCTCCTCGAGTGCGTTGAACGCCTCTAATTTTTGTTTATTCAGCGGCCACTGGTCAACCCACACTGGCGAATCAGTTTTCCACTTCAGTGCCTGGGTAGGGCGCTCCACAGTGGCCACAATCAAAAATCCTGGGGAGTTCGAGGGATATCCACTCTAGCTCCCTATTGGGATATGNTCGAGGGATATCCACTCTAGCTCCCTATTGGGATATGACATCCCTTCCCCACAGGGTAAACCTGGAATCTAACACGAATGGACGTACTGCTGCCAATTGTCCATCCAGCCCCTCAATTTGAATGATGCTCCTACTTTGTCGAGCCGATGAGGTGCCCCCTATCCCAGTGACGACTCGCTGGACAGGTTGCAGCTCCCAACATGACGGCCATTTGGTGGTTGGAATGATTGTCACGTCTGCTCCTGCATCCACCATACCCCTTAGGGAGATGTGGTTCCCTCCCTGATGAAGCTTACACTCCATCAGGGGCTTGTTTCTTCCCACCACTTCTGACCAGTAGACAGCTGGTGTTCATCCATCCACTGGCAGATGATGAGGCAATGTTATGGCCTGGGCGATGGTCTGGCCCTGTGGCAGGAAGAAAGGGGGGTGGACACACCGTGTCCTGAGGATGAGATTTCCCTCTGAGTCTGATGTTGTAACCTCGGGGGAAATCTCAATTCCTATGGGTGTGCTTTTAGACCTGACAACGACCACTTTAAAGCCCAGTCTGGTAAGAGAGTCTAAATGCGGGAGGCCCGCAGGCACTACTCTCCAGCTGGTGTCGGGGAAGTGCTGCAAGGTGGAATTTGTTACCTCCCACGTCTGACCTGGTGTCCATGTCTTCTGGTCGGCCTTACTTGTGTCTCTGTGTGGGGTGGACCCGCGCTGGCTCCTCAGTTTCCTTGACACTGTGGAGTGGTGGGGGCAGGGGCTGGAGCTGTGCAGCCTTTGGCCCAATGGCCTCTGTCCACACTGGTAACAAAGCAGATCCTCCCACCTCCTTGGTGGTCTTGCTGCTGTTGTTCCCCTGGTCTCCTCTGCTGCTCCCAGGAATCCCCCTTTTCTTTCTTTGGCTTCCAGCCCTACTCTGTCCATCCGGGTGCACGCTTTGATCATAAGGTCGATAGTCGGTGGTGGATCGAAGGGCAGACCCAGGATGATCCGGCGGCAGAGCTCATTGGTGTTACTTTGGGCCAAGTCCATTAACAGCTCGGTCTGCGTGCTTGGGTTTGTGACTTGCCAGGTGAGAGCCCAGCAAAGCCAGTCTACAAAATCTACAAAACATTCTCTAGGATGTTGTTTAATACTTATGTACTTAACTTCGAAGGATTTAGATGGTAGGAGCAGCGGTGCCTTTTCAGCAGCTCCTTTAATGTGCGTCAGGACCAGCCCTGGTGTCAGGCGAGCCTGATCCTGAGGCTTAGCCAAGTCCCCTTTGCCGGTTAGATGATCTATAGTTATGTTCGAATTGTCGAGGTCAACGGCCCCGTCATCACTCTGCAGAAGCACAGGAAGGAGGTCCCTTAACAACCTTTTCCACATCCTCTCCCACAGCAGGTATTCTGCTGGGGTGAGCAAACATGACGACAAGGTCTTAATGTCTTGGAGGACCAACACGTTTGAGGAGAAAATGGCCTGTAACAAGCTTTTAAAATACTCACTTTCTCTCCCAAACTCTTTCTGCACTTTGCAGAGTTCTTTTATGTGTTGATACGGGAAGTATCCCCATGTTGGGTTCCTTCCCGTCCGGCTATAATGAACCAGCGCGGCAAAAGGGTAGGCCTCCTGTTCCAGGTTCCGGCTTCCGGGCCTGTCACATCTGGTCCTGATATCGTGGGAACCAGAAGGAGGGGTGTGGGAACTGGAAGGAGGGGTGTGGGAACCAGAAGTTGGAAGGGGCTGGGTGGAGCTGCTGGGGACCAGGGTGGAGCCAGAGGCAGAAGGGGTGGAGATAGGGCCATGGGCAGAGCATGGTGCTGAAAGGGAGGGGCTAAGAGGGTAGGAGGGACTTGAGAAGGAGGAGGGGTTGGGAAAAGGGAAGTCTGGGGGCAGGGACAGGAAGGGGTTGTAGGAGGGAGGGAGAAAGGGATTCTGAGCACAAGAAGCCAAAATGGGGGGCCATGCCATGTGGCCACCTCCATTTTGTGGGGTCAAAGAAAAGGGGTTAGAGCTGCCATTTTGTGGGATAACAACTGGGGGTTTTACCCTGGGGTTTTCAACTGGGGGAGGGGGAGGGGGAAGAGGTACCAGGGAAGGATCCCGGGTCCCAGATGTCTCCGAGACCGGGCAAGGGTGCTGGGGAGACCCAGGAGAGCCAGGGAGATGGTAGCAGCCCTGTGCCTCATGGCAGGATGCATCTCCTGGTCTTCCCTGCATAGGGGACAAGGGTTTAGGAGCAGAGGGAGGGGAAGAGGGAGTAGGGAAGATAACACAAACACTGGGGGACAACTGGCTTGGCCGTTCCTCTGTTTTCCCCTGTTTCTTGACTGCATCATAAATTTGGGGCAGTAATGGATAAAACTGCACAACCGAGGTGTCCCCACTATTCCTTAAAGCTATTAATTTTCTGCCCACAGAATCCCAAAACGAGAGGGATCTGAGGTCTGAAGGGGACACCTGGGGAAAACAGAGAAAGAGCCAGCAAACAAAACGTTTTACCAAACTCTCAGAAAACTGTTTCCCTATACCCATACTTGGAAATAAAGCCCCTTTTGGTGCGCAGTCAGTTTAGCACCCATGCTAACTGCTGGCACCAAACCTCTCCCTTGCCCACAACAAAAGGGAAAACCAAACGAAAAGGACCCAGGGACCAGCCAGGAGAGCACCCCCACCCCATGGAGGCTACTCACCTACCCAAATACAAAGACTGGCCCTGGAACAGAAAGTTGCAGGCGAAGTCCTCCACAGAGACTGGTCCTCCCCACCATCTGGGAGGGTTGTCAGTCTCCCCTGGGAGCACCACCAACCAAAAAGTGGCGTGCTACACGCAGGGGCAGCAGACACCCAAAGGGACTTACACTCAGTAGTCGCTGAGGACGTCCACTCCTAGCGACCCCTCTTGCTAAAAGAGGCGGACGTTGGGCGCCAGCTGATGCTGTCGGAGCTGCCCGGTGGCTCGCAGCGCCAAGTCTGTGGCCGTCCTGGGACCAGGGCAGAGTAAGTCCCAGTGCGAGGGGCAAAGCTCGCAAGCAAGGTTGTCTGCAGGCGCGTGTGGAGGCAAGAGGAAAGTGGGGGATTTCGGTTTAGTATCCAAGGCAGTTTATTATCCTCAGAGGCTCCAGGGACCAAAGACAGAGAACAGAGGGTTACACCGTGTTTTAAAGGGGGGTGGAACAATCTCAGGGCCAATAGGAGAGGATAAGGGGAGGGATCATAGGCGGGGTTTCACATATTGATCCAATGAGAGGAAACAAGGGGAAGAAGGACATTCAAAGGGACCAAGGGGCATCGAGGGAAGAAGAACTTTCTGGAAAAGGGAGGGGAAAGGGGTGGTGAGCACACAGGATTGGCAACCAGGGCAAACCAAATATAACAGGGATAAACCAACTATGGGGGTAAAAAGGAGACACCACAACAAAAGGGAGTCAATTAGCAAGTGCTGTATCACTTTAGCTGCCAAGTACTTTCATTTATCTTTTGTGTTGTGGGATGACCAAATGCCAACAGCCATATCTGTAGCAAAACCCTAGTATTAGGAATATGAAGTATTTTCTGTGAATTACAGCTTGTTGTTAATATTACAAAGGAATATGGACTTCTAAACATAAGAAACTGAAATTAAAATATGTAGTCTGAAGGCATTTCTTTTCCATAACCATGGAAGAATCCACTTTTGTGTTTCCTCAGTTTCTTAGTGTAAGATCCTTGAAGAAGAAAGCAGGAAGTTATATGCAAAATGTCTTCTTGACCACATCAGTCAGCAAGTTCTCACACTACGTTTCTTAGAGAATACAAAACCCAAATAAAAAGGAAGATTGAAGAGATGTTCCATATAGTCAATAAAGATCTCTGTCTTTTAGATTAAGAAGCTACAGGCCTCAAATGAGATGAACTTACACTTCCCAAAGTATTTCTTGTATCTATTTACTAATGACCCCAATGAGACTTGCCATTATGTAGGATGCACAAGTAAATCTGGAAGGCTTTCCTGGCTTTAAACTTCACATATAGGATGTCAGGTTTTAATTTTTTTTTCCTGATGAATTCTATTCAAAGCCACCATAAGCCCCAGTTTGCAACTGGGCTTCAATACCATCACCTCTGCATGGTTGCTGGCAGTAAATGTGTGAACAGAAGTCAGCCAGCAACATTATGTTCATGCTGACTAGTGAAATCATACGCACTAGCCTAGTGAACCAATGAAATACACCTAGATATATGATCTGTTTAGGACACCAGAAAAAACAGAGCCACCTCCAATGCCAGTGCTGCATTCCTAAGGGGAAAGGATGGAAGTGAACAAAAGCAGAACGTATTTCTTCTAGTAATGAAGTAATTGTTTTGCTTGCTAATGCAAGTTTTCAAAAATAAAGAAGACAGTATTACGAATTTGTGAAGCATTGATAGTCTGCACAGAACATCAAACTAGCATTCACAGTATTATACAATACCAAAAAAAGGAGCTGCAAGTTTACCTCTACTGATACATTATTTGGCAATGATTTTGCCCGAACAAAAACAGTTTTTGAGCCTGGTTCTAAAAAACAGTGGCCAGTCTGGAGTGATACTTCCACCACATTCATGAATCGATAGTACTTGGTCTGTTAAAAGACTTTTTCTGTGAAGAGCTCAAAGCATTTCTACAAAAAACATCCTTACTTTTACTGTTTTGTGAGGGGGAAAAGCAGCTGATGAAGCAACAATCCAGTAATATCATTTCACAAACACAGAAGTACATGAAGAATTTATACAGCTATTTTAGACTGCTTGCCATCCCAAATTTCATTTAAAATCATATGGAGAAAAATGCATCTGCACAGTCACTCAGGTTGATCATTTACAAGAAACTTCATTTCTCTTGCCTAGGAAGCTTCCCAAATGTGACCCAGAGTTAGATGCCAGAAGCAGACAGTAAGAATTATACTTAAAAATGCCTCCATTGATAAAATGTATAAAAGCCTCAAAGGAAAGCGTTTTAAATTTTGTGGTTTAAAAGGTTTGTGTAATAAGTCAACCTCCAGAAAGGTTCTACCCACAAACCTTTAACATCAAAAGGAACACTCTTCCACAGTCTGTCTTTTGCCTGGTGAGCTGGCAAGCCACGCTTGCTGGCTTCTTGGAGAAGACAAGCTGCAGTTTCACCTCATCCAAAAAATCAAAGGCTAGATTTCTCTTTGAATGACTGAAGACATCATTATACATCCTTTCTTCATGTGCTGGCACATAACATAGCTGAACTGTTTCCTGCTAATTTTTCAGACTAACTACAGACTCTCCTGATGAATTTGTTTGCGTGACCACCTCTCCCAGGTTTGCATTTGTAATCATAAAACTATTTTATTTACATACCCAGAAGGTGAATATGACCAGGTCATAATAATTTGTCACCATGGGGCCTTCCTGGGGAAGAATTTTTCTACCTAATAGAACACTGAGGAAAGGGCAACAGAAGCTATAGAACTGGCTAACGTTCTGAGAATCCTTCTAATCCATTTTCTCTGGAAGCTGGTACTAGTTTCTTTAAAATCATGTACAGTTCCAGTGAAAACTCTCTGCACAAGAACCTACTGATCCTTAAAAGGACATTAAAAAGAACTGCGGTCAAACATGTAATAGCTGCCATTAGGACAGTGCAAAATCCCGCATCACAGATCAGCTGATCTTTCCAAAGAAAAACTCTTGTTCAGATCTTCTCAGAATAGCTAAAGTATGCTTCACCCTTCTCTCTGTGGGGTTGCTGATGGAGAGCGGGCCTATACTGCAGCTGATAGCTATGTTTGTGAATTACTTAAATGCCACCGAAGTTCTAAAACAATGCAGCATAAAAGTCATACTGCTCACAGTTTTACATGTTGCTATCTTTGATTATAACCACCCCCTAAAAAAACGCACAACAAGAACAAAAGAAGAAAAAAACAATACCACAGCAAACCCATAAAGCGGATTTAAGTACAAAAGGAACACATCACATAAGATGCAATTTTAGAGCAGGTCTGACCACTAATTAAGGAAAAAATCCCACAACAAAAGAGAAATGACTGTAAATAAGAACAAGATACGGTCACGGACTGCCCGCAATAAAAATAATTGAATATTACCATGTATTTTAGTTTTCTCAACCATAGAGGTTTTCATTCAACAGTCAGAAGTTTTGCTGCATGGAGATTAAGCTTTTCCCACTGTCCTTTCAGAAGGGAGGAGATGGAGGTATCCAAAATCATTGCAGCATGTCTGGTGAAAAATAAACTGCTAGAATTAAGGAAGACACCATAAAACCTGACAACAAAAAGAATAATTTCTAAGCTCATCAGACCACTAAATGTCCTTAGACATCCATTTGCTGAAACCAAAAAGGCATTTGGCTTTTTGGCTAACTTAGAGTCATCTGGCTATGAGCCACAAGATGAGCTAGTCCAGAAATTATTCTTGGGGAAGAGAGCTAGACAACTTTTGTGGGGTATCACCACCAAGTCAAACTAGCAATAAAGGTTGTACCAGACCCTGCTAGGCAACTGTATACAATATCAGAAATTTAGATTACATGGAAGATTTCATGAGCGCATTACCCCATGTAACCCAGCTGCAGAGTTGCCATAGTGGGCAAGCCATACATCAGTTGTTCCAAATCCACGTGTCATCTAAATTTCATAGGTTGGCCATTCTTTTAAGCGTGTCTTCAAATCAAAGTGAGATGTCTTTCTGGAAGGAGACAAAAAAATGTCTCCTCTTCCTTTACTCACTCACAGCAACATTATTTTTAAAACCTTTAAAATCCAAATAACCTAACTGGCATTCATAGAGAATAAAAAGACAGACTGTTTTCAGAGATGTACAGCACAGTGACAAGAGGAAACAGATACAGCTTGCAGCAAGAGAAATTCCACACAGATACAGAGAACAGTTCTTCACTACAAGAGTGGGCAAACACTGAAACAGCCTGTCTGCCGTGGTTGTGGAAGGCTCCTCAGGGAACCAGACATGGCACTGAGAGTTCAAAATGCATTTGGATAACTGAGTCAGTCATGTACGGTGTGATTCTTGGGTCCTGTGCAGGGTGAGGAGTTGGATTTGATGATCTTTGTGGGTCCCTTCAACTCAGAAAATTCTATGATTGATGCTTGACAAACCCTGGAGCAACCTGGTCTAATTTTGAAGTTAACCTCCTTTGAAGAAGATGTTATACCAGAAGACCTGCAGAGGTCCCTTCCAACCTAAATTATCAGCTTAACTTTTAAATTACTTTACAATTTTATTGTTGAGCCAGAGTGATTCTTGTGCTTTTTGCTAGGACCCCTCCTAATTTTTCAACATTGTAAAAAACCAATACAGATAACAGGACCGCAACCTGTATTGATGCATAATTCACATAATCAGCATTCAGTATCATCCATGAACATAACTTTTTATAGAGTATGACTTCCTTGCTCTTTCTCTGTATGCTACAGAATTTCAGTCCCCCCACATTCCCTGTCTATTCTGGGTTTTAGCTAACTATTTTGTCTGTGTGATCCCCACTTACTTCCAGGGCAAAGTGTCCTGTCAAGCAAATATGTTTTAGGCTGAATGGTCTATAGATGTACAAATCAGATTTTGGTGTGCAAAGGTAATACACCCTATTTTAATTAATCTAATAAACGGTGTTTGGGTCTCACTAAGCAAATGATCCTGATGACTCTGTAAGAGTCAATCTTTCCATCCTCTATAAGTTAACAAAAAGTACCTATTTTACAATAGCAATCATAAACTTTACTTGGAGCATGATTGCTACCCTCTCCCCTTCAAAAGCTTTAAAAATCAATTTAATGTTTTGCTGATACAGGGTTTGGGATGGGCAAGTTGTTATTTAAGGAAAAGACTGTCAAGGACTAACTGCATTACACATACTGGGTATTTACACCAAGGAACTTTGTTGTAAAACAAATTATATTAGGATATCCTTTTTATAATAGTGTTTCAGCAATTAAACTACCTCCACGAAAACTGAAATAATATTCTTTCACATTCACTGACACACTGTTACCCTCCATTATTTTTCTCTAGACCTTTTTAAAAAGTCTTCAGAGTCTTCCACAATTCCTATTTTATATTGAGTTACTAGGGGGGACGGCTAAGAAAAGTATTCTCAGCCAATTCTTTTAAAACTCCTGGATGCAGATTACAAAGACCTGCTTATAGCTTTTGCTAAGAAATACCTATCATGGAATCTTAAGTATCTTCCTTGTAACTTCAAGGTTTCAAAAACCTGAGTTACCTACACAGCCTTATAACGTAATCTCATTTTTATCTAAAATAATCTCAAAATATTTATTGTAATCTGCCCTTTTTTCTTTCACCATGATTCACTATGTTATCATTGTCACCTGCATTACTGTTACAATTCCCAATTTTTAACAAATCTCACATTTGTTATCCTTTGCTTTACCAGTCAAGGTTTTCCTCTCAGGAACATTTCATTTTAATCAGTTTTCTACATTTTTCATGCCCCACTCAATGCCATTTCTCCTCTACCATCCTCACACTTCCATAGAAAGGAGGGAGGGGCCCTACACTGCTTCCTTCATATAACAATGAAAGCAAGACTGGTTCTAACAGAATTTGACATTTACGGAAAACTTTATAGTTATTAATGGTGATTTCTAGTGTAATTTATTTGAGGAAATCTACCATACACCTGTGTTTGTACTCTCTCACATGCACGCCCATTTTTGTACTTTTTGTAGTCTGGACATACATATAACCAGACTTCTAAATGACAAGCAAAATTCTGTCCATACCAAATCTTAAGTCGGCACTAAAAAATTATTGAAGGTTTCAAAGTGTATGAGCTAACTACAAACTGCAACTCATTTGGCCCATATTGTAGGTATGCAGCATTTTTCTCTGCCATATGAAGGCAGAAGTTTACCTTTCTCTATTATCGTTAAATTCCCCCCTCTGCAATATCAACCAGTTACAGTTCTCTTTCCTAGCATATTTACTCTAGAGGCCTTAATTCCCAGGCCATTTCAGAATGCCTCCAATATTTTCAGTATCTATCACTGCCATTTTAAACTCTAATAATCAATCTGCCTACTTTGTACTTCTACCTCTTCAGTTTCATTCTCTTCAATTAATCTTATTTTTCCCTCAACCAAAGCAGGCCCGTCTACTTCCAGTTCCACATCCCTATCTTGAACTGATGTCTGCCTTTAAGTAGCCATGTTTTGTTGGCTTGTTCACGCATCTCCAATTATCTCTTTTCTCCAGGTCAGTGACCTTCCTTATCCAGTAATTTTCTTTTACCATCCCTCTTTTCCAGTCTTCCACCCTGTCACTACTTTGACTTGTAAAATAGAAACAACACAAATATACTGGTGCAGAACTAGCACACCTGCCCCACGCAGCCATTTCATGCACTACATGCATAACCACAATAGAGCATATTATGTAATTACCAATATTTAAATTTTGTTAAAATTTGCAGCTTTAAGGCAAGGTTATTGTCTTCTGAGGGGGGAGGATCATAAAAATACCATATTCTGATCTATTTCCCTACTTACAAAAACAACCATTTAGAATGTACATATAGGAATTTAAGAAGGTATTTATACTAAAATATACATGGACAACAGTTCAGTATCCAATTGTTTTAACAGCTTTGTAATCTCAACAAGAAGAGAATTCAAACTACAACCAGGATAACGAAGATGCTTCATAACACCATGTAGCTGAAACACAATTGGTGGATTCAGCTTTGTCAACTCTGCACCCTTTCCAGGGTAAGCTCTCACTATTGCTAAGCCTCCATGTGCATCAACTGGTGTCACTACAGAGACAAAAATAACACAGTAGCAAAACACTAGAGGTTTGAATCAAACAAAAGCACTAACATCACCAACAAAAACTACATACTCAAATTTCCGATGTTTTTTAACCACCTGGTTTTACTAAAGTAAACATTTTACAATAATTTCTAGGTAACATTCCCCCTAAAACCAGCAACCCCAAAATAATTACAGCCAGAACAAATGACTTCTGGGCTTCCCAGAAAATGCCACTTACATTCAAATTAAATTCCTGGCATTGTGCCAAAGTAGGGGGGGGTGGGCACCTAAGTGAAAAATTAACTTCAAAGTCCTCTAAAACATGAATGCAGAAAATGAGTTGATTTTCTTACCTGGCGAGAAGATGGCACGTGCAAAATGAGCTTCCTCCTCTGAGTAAGCCACTGACATGCAGCTCATTTGCATGAGTATTATGAGCTAAAAGTAGACTTCCAGGTCGGCCATCTTGATACTAAGATCTTGTTTTGTTTACATAGCAGCATGAGTACTGGTTTTTAGCCAGCCTGAGCTATGCTGTTATACCTCTCAGCTACTAGCCAAATCTGTTCGTTAAAGCCTGCTGGAATTCCTACTTCTGCACATAAGTAGCTGAATGTGTCAGAGTGCCCCTGCAGCTCACTGAGCATGCCACAGCCTCTAAGGAAACTGTTGCAACTGCAAGTGCCTCCAGTTGTACTCTTTGTACTGCCTTCCGTGCTGCCAACATTAGTGCTGCAGCAACTATGTGCAGTGAAGTACCTCCCACATACCACACAGTAGTACCAACAAGCATAGATTTATTACAGCACAGCGCAAGACAGCACACTGAAAAAAAAAACAAGCTGAAATTTCCTCGGTATTTTCACTTACTAGCAATCTAATTACACCTAGATTCCTTTGTACATCTTTTCACATTCATCAGTGTTGCTGTTTCTGTCCAGAAACCAGAGTGCTCCTGCAACCCGTGTGAAGGAGAAGTCCATGACACATGTTAGCTGCTGCCGCCATGGAGCCAGACTGCAGTTACAGCTAGCTGGCGCCAGTAAAAATTTACATAAAGGGGCCTCATTTCACGACTAAATTGCAGCAGGATATTGCTGAGCAAAGCCTTCCCTCTCCCCACGGGTTCTAGAATATACCTTTCTAGGTATTTGCTTACTAATAATCCAGATCCGTGTCAGAAGTTAAGTGCTGCTCTCATTGTTCATATAAATGAAAACTGACAAGTGTCTGCAAAATAAATTTCTCCTTGCAGCCTGTTCCACACACTGTTCATGGTCATTGTCTAGTAATAGCTACACACACTGTTCATGATCATTGTCTAGTAATAGAAATAACATCAGAAAATTTTCACAATGCTCGGCAGCCAGGTATTCCTAACTTAGTACTTCCAATATTTTGCAAACTTCCAACAACAAATAAATACTAGTTCCAAGTAAAACAAATTCATTTTTAACCTAATACTGACAACTAACATGTCTGACCACTTATTTTGTTGTCTCTATTTCACATTTAACTTTTCTTAGTTAGTTAGGTGTAGAAGAAAAAAAGATCTCTCAACCAGAACTATCTTTTCAAGTATCTCTAAGGTACAGTGACAAGCAGCGGCAGACGCTTGGATTTCAGCCTCCCTTTGACTTCTAATAGCTAATTTTAAAATTCTTACCTTTTTCATTCCAATCAAAGTCCAATTAAATAAATGCGTAAGTTACATTTTACAAGTGTTAATTCTGAAAGTCACTGTACTTTTTGGGAGAAAAGAAAAAAGAAGCCGGGCTTTAAGAGTGTGTGTGTGCGTGCGTGTGTGTGTGTAAAGGATGAATCATTTGCCAATACCTTTCCCCCCCTCACACGCTGCCTTATAACAACTCTTAGAGCATGAAAGAACCAATACAAATAGATACACTATTTATTATTTTAGCTATAAACACAAATTCGTGAAACCTTACATAAAATCAAGTTTGGCTAGCTACACATTTAGCAATAGGCAGCTGAAGTTGCAGCCTGGCACCATTTAGTGAAAAAAGCAAAGTGATGGAGACAGGGATGCTTGTTGATTTGAACATGGCAAAGGCAGAGCATCTCAAGACCAGAAGAGCCTGTTTTACGCCCCTGGCCTTTTCTAGTTCCCTGCATTGTTCCTCTTTAGAATGCCAACAGTGTCAAGGCTATATACAGTCGAATTATATGTCCCATTTTCTGCTGCAAGCATATTTTGCTTATGTATGGCTGGTTCTAGATTATTTGAGCATAACACAATATGCTCATCTGTAATGTCAAAAAGATACTACTTTTGTGTCTGAAAATATTTAGCAATGCAAATTCCTCCTCGTTTGTTGTTATAATTTACCCTCACCTTTTGCATCCAAAACCTTAGAGTGATTTGTAAGGGAAAGCTAATTATTTTTTCAGAATGACTGTCACATTAAAATGACAACCATTAACATCCCTTTTATGTTAGCTGTATCTTTTGACTTGCCTTACTTGCAGACTGATTTATGTATGCTAGCACATCTAAGTGCCTACAGAATACATCTTTCAGTGATGCTGTTCTCATTTGCAGAATGAATCATCGGATTAACAGCTTCTGAGCTTAAAAGGAAAGGGCACCGGTGCTGCTTAAAAAAAAAATTTAAAACCCAAATAGAGCCGTGTCCCTGCCCTCGCCCTACCGCTATAGCGTTACGCATGAATACTTGAATAATAGCATGGTTCTCAACACAGTAAAACGTGTAAGTAAGAGCCTTGCAGCATTTTCTGTTCTGGGCTCCAGTCCGCTATGGGAAGTCCATGCCAGAACTTGCCGGCAGCCCCGCGGGCGAGCGCTGCATCTGCAGTCTGCGGGAAGCACCACCCCGCTTCCAGAACGTTCCGGCAGAGTCACCCACACCCCCTCGCTGTGCTTTCCTGCCTGTGCCTTCCTCCCTCTCACACCACTGGCTATGACAAAGCTCAGTTTCAAACACAAAACATTTTCACAGAGAGGAGGAGCAGTTGGTTTAGGAGTTAGAAACGCACCAACTCGGTTACACAGGGCAGAGGGGGCGGCCTTGGGTAGGGCTGAGCCCCAGACCAGCGGCAGCCTCTGTGTGCCGTGCACCGGGCTGGCAGCCAACCCCAAGTATAGTACAGGGACCCTTCGGCAGCCTCCGAAGTAGGGCATTTGGGCGGGATTTTTTTTGTTTCCAGTTCAGGCTTTTTTTTTTTTTTTTCCGCCCCCCCTTGG
>VXAZ01001057.1:599454-614190 GCA_013399875.1 Gymnorhina tibicen | reverse complement strand
GGGGAACGGGGGGAGGGGGGAAATGTAGTTTGTTTTGTGGTTGATTGTTTTGTTTGTTTTTAATAGGAGACTCTAACCTGAGAGAACAAACCATAGTTACTCAATCATAATTCTCCAGTGACTGTCACTACACAAAAAGCCAAAATGTCTGCCTGTTTTCCCCACGTTTTGCCCGCATCGGTGGAAACACCTAAAAGCTATTGTGACTTTGCCTTCTCAGAGCCAGTTCTCTTCCTCCAACATGTGAACGACTTCCTAATCTCTCATGAAAAGTGACTTTAAAGAGCTGATGTTGCAGTCAAAAGTAGTAAGACCAGCTGTGTTCAAAATAACTATTAAGTGTACAGGTTCAATAGGTACTAATCAAAGACAACATGTTAAAGTGTTGTTTCAGTTCTCTCAAAATAGGTAGAGAAAAAAAGTCACACCAAATTATTTCCCTGATCCAGACAATTTTAAATACTAAAGCATTTCATTGATGAAGTTTGTCTAAAATAAAAGGGAAAAAAAACCCATAAATCCAACCATGATAAAATCTGTCACTAGTACCTTGACATTAAAAAAAAAAAAAATCAACAAAACAGAACAACAAGCCCCGAACAAACAACAAAAAACACCCACCACACAGCAAATGAAAATGAAAGGCCCTGAGCCTTCTGTAAGCAACACAGACAGAAGTCCAAAATACCCCTTTCCCCGACTTTTCTTCTCCAAAACACAAAACAGATCAAATTACTATTTTCTTCTCCAAGACACAAAACAGATCAAATTACTATTCACTTAAGAGTCAGCTAAAACTTCAGTAGTTCCTGAGATTTTCTTACATTAGTGTTTGAAAGACACAGAAAATTCTGTACATTTCTGAAATGGAGAAATGTCTGTCAATCCATTATCTTAGCTGCTGTGGTTTATTTGAAGATATTTTACTGCAGAAGCCTGTATCAGCAGAAAGAACAGGAAAGGCAGGAAAGGGGGGAGGGAGGACTGACAATATTTGTATCCACTTTTCTCTTGTAGAAAAGGGTTGAAAAAATGTCTAAACTGAGTAAATTCCAGGCTGTAACAGTCTAATATGTTATACACCCTTTCTTCTAGACTTGGAAAATCCTCAGTATAAGTATCCTTATCAACTTCAGAACCCCCACATTTTGCTCACTTAAATTTACATGAAGAATTTAGTTATTTACTAAACAGCCGACTGATCTCAATCTGAAAATCAAGATGATGGGAGAAAGTAAAAAATCTGGCTTACTCATAGTTCCTTCAAAGACAGGACATGCTTGAAAAAATCTATTATATTTTACAGCTAAAAAGTAAAGGTTCAATTCAACTGTTTAGTAACAGTCATAATATGATTAAGTATTTAAGATTCCAAACAGTTCTAAGAATTTGCTACCATTTATTTCCACCTGAAGAATCAAATAAGTCAGCTATTTTAAAGTGATTTCCATACATTAAACAACATTGCATTCATTCCACAGTCCATTCTAGTCCATTTCAAATCCTGCCTGAAATTGTTTGCTCTGGAAATTTTTACCAAAATATAAGATGCAGCTGTGCAAATTAGACAATTCTGAATTTTAGGAGGAACGTAAAAAATAAGCCATATTAGAATAGTTCCAAGCAACTATGATTTGGTAATGAAAAACTATCCAAATAGTTGGCGCATAAATGAAAATAAAGTCATTATAAGAAAATTCTTCTCCTTTTTAAGTACAGCATTCATAAGCGGGGGAAAAAAAAGAGAATCTATACACTTTTTCAGAGTAAACTGTTGGTTTTCTTTTGGAAATTGTATTTCTCTTAGAAAATCATGTAGATTTGAGACTGTTATCCTTTTAGAAATGTATTTAACTCCTGATAGTCTATCCTTCAAGTTTACTTATCAGCAGTACAAAGCTAATTTTTCTAGAACACACAGACACAAGAACACTGAGCACAGTCTGACAATGCATCTTGCATTAAAACTGTATAGCAGTCAATTCAGTTGAAGTCATTACTTCATTATACGCATCTATTTCTAATTCAAATAATGAACATCTAGTTTATGTATTTAAATAAAGTGATGGGGGGAAGGGGGGTGTTTAGGCATCCACTCAAGTACCCTGTTCCTGTGCACATAAATTGGTGGTTTTAATTTTCTTTTTGATTATTGACACCCAAACTATTAGCACCATGGGAACGAAAAGGGATTATGCTTTCAACTACTAGTGCTACCATAAAAAAGGCATTACAATGTACTTGGATTTCTGAAAATGGGAATGTATCCCATATGCAAAACAGGTTTCAAAACCTATCATACTCTTAACATTCCAACACCTGCTTCAGGAAAGAAAAAGAAAACCAAAAAAACCCCAAACCCAAACCACGCTACCCATGCAGTTCATACAACAAAACACTACAGCTCCCTGCTGGGCCAGTCAGTCATTTTGTACAGCACTTCCAGAAATGGATCTGTGTGTTCAAAATGGCCTGTTAAAAAGCAAAGGAAACCAAAACCAAAGGGAAGGGGAAAACACAGAGACAAGAGCTTTTCTCTGAGCTCTGGCAATCTCTCCATACTTTTCTGTCAAATGGGAGTAAGCTTACTCAGAAAAAAAAAAGACAGGCAACAAAAAGTCACTAAAAGGACTATATAAAAGACACGGTCTGAAAATACAGTATTTTACTCAAATGTAATACATATGAAAACTCATTCCTTACAGTGATCGTCCAAAATACTCTCGTTTTCATGCTCCCATTAAAGAGAAGTTTTACACAGAAATCTTAAATCAACAAAACAAATAGCACTGGACAACTTTTATATGCCTGCTGTTTTCTTTAAAACACCACCAACCAACCAACCAACCCAACCCCCAAAAAACCAACAAACCGCCACAGAATGTATGTATATGGTAAAGTATGTTTTAGACATAAAATTTCAACCTCTTCAGAGATTGTAACATAGAAGTTTGGTGATCTCAAAGAATGAAATGTTTCTGCTTCCTGTGAACAATGTGAGTTATTAACATCTGGAACTAATCAACAATAACTGACTAAAAAACACACAAACACAAACCTCAGTAATCATTTATAAGATTAGGGTCAGGATGACTCAGACTATCTTGCAGAAAACCAGAAAGATTATTGTTCCACTATATTATTAATTTACATTCATCAGATGAGGTAAATGTGTGGCAAAACTGCACATTTTATCACAACAAATGTGTTTAACTAGAATTTGTGGTTTGAATTTTCAGACATTTTAAAATACCCAAATGTTCCCAGGACCTTAACTATCTTACCCAATCAAAAAAAGCCTCTATGAACTAAAATCTGCTGTAAATCAAATTCACTAAACAAAATTCCATTAGCAATAAAAATAATAAAACTAACTACCTGCTTTTCATCACCACCTCTAACCACACATTTGCATTACTTTTTTTCTGTCTTAGCCTAAAGCAGAAAAATTCTATGACCAATTATTTAGAAATTTACTGTTAATTGAAGCCACCAATCCATCTCACCTGAAAAATTCTGTATTTTACTGACTTCCTTTCTTTTTATCAAATGAACAAAATAAACATGGAGAAACTACATGTCCTGAGAATCTGACGTGCACTGTCTGCACAGAATACTTCATGTCTTTATAAACACTCTGTTGCCATTAACTGTAGAAGACAGTATATGGGAAAAAATATTTAAAACTAATTTAACTACCAAGTGCTTTAGTACAGATTGTACTGAAAGCACCAAATTAACATGCAAAAATTCTGAGGAAGGACTAAGCTTTTTGGCATTAGACTAGCTTTCACATCCCTAGCACTAAGTTCACCTTCAGCCAGGAAAATACTATGAGCTACATACACACTGCTGAGTTACCCAGCTCATCTGCTGCTCCTGATATGTTTCTGGAGAACTTCAAGAAACTCCCTGTTTAATTACTCTTGGTTTAACTTAGGTGCAGCTTAAGAACCGCTGAAGACCTGAACTAGCTGTAAGACACAGAAAATTATACAGAGAGTTATGAAGAAAAATGCCTTCTTCTTTTCTGTTGTGGAAAAAACTCCCCAGTGCAAAAAAGTTGAGCATTGCTTTTCTCCTATCCTCATCTCTCTCAACATAGACAGTACCTTTTAACATGTTTTAAGGATGACAGCTAAGTCACCAACCAGTACCACACAGCGGAATACACGAGGCCATGTGAAACCACTAGCACACTTTGAAACTCAGATTTCAATTAAGTAATACAAAAGAAGTAATGATAGATCTCTAAACTTTCATCTTCTCATTTGTAGTAATTCCATAAAATTCGTAGTGTTATTCTTGAGGAGCAAGTAAGTGCTACCTGCAAAACAGTTAACAATTATACAATCATTGGTTTTCTAATATATTTATATAGGCATTGTAATTATCTACCATTGGAAAAGTTACACACTGAAAACATCATAATCAAACCTAATCACTCGGTTACAAAAATTTAATGAAGTTTTACAAAGAGTTTATTTCCTATTTCAGTTAAAGTATGAGGCAAGCATTTGAGAAAGGGACAGCACAGAAACAGAGCTCTTCTGGCCTGCTAAGAAGGTAAACCAAAACAAAGTAATTTGATTAGCAACACAGATACGATATTTGACCTGTCCTGCCTAATCTATCCTGTAACTGACACAAGATAGAGGTCTGTGAATTAATTCAGTGAGAAAGGGGAGAGAAAACAAAAATAGCACAAAACCAGAAAAACCCCCACTGAAATTGAAAAAAAAAAAAAAAATCAAAAACCCCACAGCATTTAAACCTATTTTATATAGCTCAGAATTAGTTAACCATGCCTAACCAAGGTTTGAAATTGCTTTTCAGCAAAGTAGAGCTGGTGCTCACCTCTAAAGTCTGAAGCATGTGATGCCAACAGCTCTGCTCATTTGCACACAGTCAAGCTGAACTGCTACACTGAAGAGCACTTTTTCAGCCATTCTGAAATTGCTCTGTCTCAGCTCTACTGAAAATAAGACTAAGATGGCTGCAGTGCTCACTCAAGACAAGCCAATCAGTGACAACTCAGCAGGAGGTAAAACATTTACACAGCAAAGCACCTCCCTCTTTACCACACTGCAATGAACTGCACAGGCGGGGTGGGTGGGTATGCGTGAGCAGAGGAGTGGTTTCTTTGACAGGCAGGAAGTGGTTAATGCACAGCTGTAGCACTGCAGCTACGTAGCACCAGTGGTAAAGAGAAAATTGAAATAAACCAAAAACCAGAAGGGCAGCCCTGCTAGGCCTGTGATCCAGGGTTTGATCAAATACTTAAAATCTCAACTCCAAGGCAGTTCAGAATCCGTGTCACACATTAACAGTCACGGATACAGAGCCAGATCACGCACAGAACTGACAAACATTAGGGAATACTTTCCAAGAGCAGGCTCACTTCACTGCTTCTAAAAAAAAAAACCACTTAAGAAATTAATCTATACCTTTGTACTGCTCCACCTACTTTGAAATATTCTGTAATATTAGTTGCCCAATAAAAGTTTTACTTGGGGAGGAAAAAAACAAAGTTCACTTGGTAAGAAAGCTAGCAACTACCCCAAGAACACTCGACAACTCCAACGCTGCAGAAATCAAGTATCTAATTCCTATGACTGCAATGCAGCTTGCCGTCTAAGTTTTTCAAAGAAGAGCTGTACCTAGAATCACTTCAGAAATTTTGATAGAATCTTGTAACAGAGCAGCTCCTGAAGAACTGGTTTGAGAATCTTTGGTGGGGAACAAAGGGGTTGTCAAAGACAGACACAAGTTTAACACAAAACGAAACCCAATATAGGT
This sequence comes from Gymnorhina tibicen, assembly GCA_013399875.1. Taxonomy (NCBI): domain Eukaryota; kingdom Metazoa; phylum Chordata; class Aves; order Passeriformes; family Artamidae; genus Gymnorhina; species Gymnorhina tibicen. The sequence continues at coordinate 608,391 of VXAZ01001057.1, read as the reverse complement.
TTTGCTCTAGTATTTGTTTATTACCACCAATCATGCACTCTCACAGAGGCAACATAGGATCGATTGGTTCCGGAGGGAGCTCCTCTGTATCTGCCTCACTTCTCTTCTACAAAATCCAAATTTGTCTGTTTTAAGACAAAGTACCCGCAAGAGCCCATGCTGCAATTCTAAAGCAAATTACTGTTGAATTACACCTAGTCTTCTAACAAAAAATAATCTTTGTGATCCAAAATTAGCCCAACACAGTAAGTCGCTCCCCCCCCAAAAAGTAGAAGAACATGCCCTCCAACCACCTCAATTATGAAAAGGTCTAGACTTATGTAACTGTGCACGTCTGTTGCCAGCTGTAGCTGGTTATTTCAGGATTGATTAATCATGCCAGCAGTAGTTGCCTGATGCACTCATCAGCACTACAGTCAGTATTTCTAACTTTAAAAATGGTGAAATACACCATCTGGCTTTTCCTTTTGTCCTTGTATTAGCATGACTTGCACTGCAAGAAATGACACACACCACATATGAGACAGCTCCACTAATTGTGTCTGATAGTACTGTACAGATCTAGAAAATGAAATTAAAATATATTTGAAGTTGGAATGCCCAAAAGACATATTTCTCAAAAAACAAATTTGTGAACACTGGAGAACAAATTCATTGCAGTTAATTTAAAACTACCCATTACAATGAAGCTTTTCTTCACCAACACCTATTATTAAACTAAAAATCAAGTTTACAACCAATTCAAAACAAAAATTTTCTATTATTTGGTTATATACCCCATGTTGCTTACTCTGAACATCATATATACCACACCATCAGCTTGTGGGAATTTACAGTAACTTGTAAGATTTCAAAATTCAAACTTAAGTATTCCATTTATATAACAAATATATGTATTCTTTGATTTCCCCAGTAGCAATGTTTCAAACAGAATTCTGTGTTTATTTTTAATCTACAAAATGTGTACATCAAAAGGTGAATTCTGACTTCAAGTCCTATAATTTCAAGAATACCACCAAAAACATAGGGATATTCTAACCCAGAATCCAACAGCTGCACTTGTATAACACTGCATTTTATGTAACACTGAGTCTTGGAGCTTGATGTATGGATGACAGTGACTTAAATAGGTTTGAACAGGCAAAACAACAAGTTGACAAAAAAATTTCAGAGAACGTTTTCCCTGAGCTAGAGAAAACAGAATCCATGTCACAGTCCTGTTGCCACAAACGTCTTGCTTTCTCAGAAAGCTTCATGAACATGCAGATGCATGGATACATTAACAGACACATGGATGCAAAGACTCTTACTGAATAGTAAGAAACCACGTGCATTAACTTAGATGTCCCCTTCACTATATCTCCAGTAGACACAAAAGTGTGCTAGTAAAGTGTGTTAAAAAGTTCTTAAAAGTTACTAATCAAACTAATTTTAAAATAAAACCTGGTATTTAAACACAAATTTATGAGTGGAGTAACTCCTCTGAAAATGCTTTGGACCAGGAAATATTAGAGTGAACCTACATTAATCTATAATTCCTATACTAGCATGAGACTACAGTTTTTTCATTGCTACTTAGCATGGCATTTATATGGGTTCTCTAATCAAAATCCCCCCAAAATAAAACATTTTAGTAAAACTAGAGAACAGAATTTAAACTTAGCATGTTATGATAAGAACTCCAAACAACCTTTAATTGTGCTCTCTCTTGATAACATACCAGAATACTCTCGTATCATCTCAATAAGTTCAATTACTGTAGTCATAAATCAAAACAGGACTTCCATTTTCCAAATCTCTCATGAACATCAAATAAGAAATGCAAGAGAATGGCATCCTGTTGTTTCTCTAATTATTACCCTGTGTAAGTAACCTTCGCATACACCTCTTAAATATCATTACATAGAGCCACAGCTCATACGAGGGCTCCTTCCCTGAAGAATCAAGGGTGGGCAGAAATTTCTGGACTTTCAGACAAGGTTTTACATCATTTTAACATATTTAAGAGCAGGAGTGAACCAGCCGAAGCATGAATATTTTCTTTTGCTCAAATTAGATGCTTAGAAACCCGTTTGCTATGTATCATCCACAAATGCTTGTATCCAAACCCCATCCTATCCACTTTTCTCATCTATCCTCTTCCTTCATTGATATTTTTTGTTCTGTTTCATACGATTTTATATGTTAGTTAACATTAAGTGGACAAAACAGTTCTTACACTGACAAAATTCAGGAGGAACTACTACTATTTGCACGCATCTCAACTGAAGTCTCAAACTTCACTGAAACCCTCCTTTATATGTATTTTAACACAGGCCAGTAGGCTGACTTCAAAAAATATCTTGTTTCTCACTTAGGACTTCACAAATAAAAACTACTTAAACTGTTGGCAGAAAGAGTCCATAATCATGAGATAAGGAACACCGAACTTAAGAAAGATGTAAGTCTGCACAACATTTAAGGACTCTTCATCATTCCAAGCAGCTTGATAGTAGGACCGATGAGGGAAATTTTCAATGCATTGACTGAAGTCAGCAAGCATTTATGTTGAGGTGCTTAAACACATTCTTGAAAGAAACAAAAATTCAAACGCAACATTTTTTAAAAATGATTTGATGGAAACTGCGAAATGTTGGATGTGAAGCTAGAAGTAACATGGCACATTTTGGGTTGTTTGGCTGGAGTTTTTCTTTGGTGGGGCAGGGGTGGGGGACGACAGGAGGAGTGTATTTTTGGTTTGTTTCGGGAATTGTTTTGGGGTTTTTTTACCGTAACATTTCTTTACGCTACTGTGACACAAAAGATAATGCTTAAGACAGCACAAAATGACAGAATAAATAAACAGGTTATTTTAACAGTTACCTGCCATATCCAGCCATATAATTAACAAAACCTGTGTATTCAGTATGCAAGTTTACTTGAAAGCACTTTCAAAAACTGCATTTAAAAGACAAAAGCAGTTTTCCTGTATTATAAAAATCCACATTACCCACAGCAAAGTAGGTCTATTAGTTGACCTAAATATTTTTGAAATGTATTTTTACAAAAAAAACCCCAATTTTGCACCCAGCTATCTAATTTCCTAAGATCTCAAATTATTTGAGGTTTGTTCGTGAAAGAAGTAAGAGCTCATAATTTTTATGTACAGTTTTTCATCATTTATAACAAGAGCAGTTGAAAATACAACCAAAGGCATAGTTTGGTTTTTTTTCCCTAACTACCAAAGGAACATAAAGGGTTTTTACACAACATATCTGCATTTACACAATGTTGTTAATTCCACCACTGTGATATCATGGAAAGCAACATACAACTGAAAATCAGGCAGTTATTTAATACCATATAGTTAGTACCATGCTCTCAGGGAGGTACCATGTCCCACCAGGGAGTCTTTACTTTCAAAAAAACCACTCAAAACATGGGGGAGGAATGGGAAGGAGAGGACAGATTTTCTGTTACATATACTGGGAATTTTAAAAAGAATACACCAGCAGTACTAAACAAGATAAGGAATGAGCAATGAAACTACTGAATCCGTATTTGCTACACATTTATAAACGTAGGCTACCTTTTACTCAGGTTATCATTGGTGCCTTATTACACCAGGAAAGTGAGTGCAGGTACACAGCTAGTCTGAACCTGCATGCTGATGTGACAGCCTCCATACTGCTGTGATGGACGCTACCCATGTACTGACTGACAGCAAGTTATCCCCCCCAAAACAACACCATTTCCAAGTTCCCTCACTGCCAGCACTGGTAGCCTCTCCTTACCCCAGCTGTTTGTTTCCACACACTTTGCAGATATTCATTATCTTTGACACTTACTATGCTTTATATTTACTGAAAACCAAGAAGTCTTCCAAGAACTACTAAGAACAGAAAATTGGCAACCAATGTTCACATAAAACTGGTCTACTGCGCTAAAAATGAGCAGACCTCTCCTAGAAGATTTTTAGGGCTGTGGCACAATTTGAAATTTTTGCCATGTATCTGCATTGCAGTTTTCTGCTTAACCAAAAAAATTAAACTTGTTAAAACATGTATCTTCCTAGCAAGAAGTTTGTAAGCATCATTTAAATAAACTTATTCATGCATTTTTAAAAGTCCCATGCAAGCATGAAACTTTTGCCTGTATGCAACGCTTACGCTGCATGTAAACACAACCCCCGGTATCGGTACAGGCTGGGGGATGAAGAGATTATGAGCAGCCCTGCCAAGGAGGTCTTGGGGGTGCAGGTGGATGAGAGGCTGGACATGAACTGGCAATGTGCACTTGGCAGCCCAGAAAGCCAATTGTATCCTGGGCTGCATCCAAAGCTGTGTGGGCAGCACAGTGAGGAACAGGATTCTGCCCTCTCTGCTCTGTTCTGTTGAGAGTGCTCTGGGGTCCTCAGCACAAAGAGGACATAGGCCTGTTGGAGTGAGTCTAAAGGCGGGCAACCAAGATGATTAGAGAGATGGAGCACCTCTCCCAAGAGGAAATGCTGAGAGAACTGGGATTGTTCAGCCCAGAAAAGAGAAAGCTCTCTAGATACCTTAGAGAACCTTCCAGTACTTACGAAAGGAATCTGCAAAAGAGCTGAAAGAGACTTTTTACATGGTTCTGTAGTCGCAGAATGAAGAGTAATGGCTTCAAACTGAAAAGCAAAAGGTTTACATTAGATATTATGAAAAAATCCCTTAGTGTCAGGCTGGTGAGGCACTGTACTGTGAGGTGGTGAAATTGTGAATGCTTCACCCCTGGAACTTTTCAAGGCCAGGTTGGGTGGGGGTCTGAGCAGCCAGGTCTAGTGGAAGGTCTCCCTGCACATGGCAGGGCAGCTAAAAGTAGACAATTTTTAAGATTTCTTCTAACACAAATAATTCTATGATTTTATGACTTTTCACTGGAAGAATTCTGGGTTTTTCAACACTAATACAAAACCAGATGAAAGCATGAAACAAAACTGTGTAAAACTCACATGTAACTGAAAATCTGCTTTCAACTTTGGGATGTTTTTTGGACTATTTAAGTTTCCAGACAAACACTCAAGGAAGAACAGAGAAAAGAACTAAAATATAAGCTAAAACCAGAATATGCATCAGAAGACCAAAAAAAATCTCTCCAAACTAACAAAACAGACTCCCCTTTCTGAATCACACTTCAGTTGTTCAGTTGTAAAAAAATACTAATGCATTCTGAAGATCCAGTTTTTAGATAACCAACGTCGGTATTTTATATCTACAACTCATGATGCTCACTTTTGTAATCTCATTCGTAAGCTGATACTGTACTTCATTTACATGGTTTCAGAAACTTAAACACTGTTTGTATAAACTGAAAAATTTCTTGATCGTTGTTACTATAGAAATACGGGCAAAAAACCCCCAAATTACAAAAACCTGAACATGAGCAAAAAAAATTAAGACCTCTAAAAACACTACGAACAATACACAAAACCTTTTCAGGCAATTCAAAACTAAGATTCCCACGATACCATGCAAATTTTTGCTCTTAAGAAAGTAACCAGAAGTCAAAAGCTGACATAATCTATGTTCCAGATCCTCCTGACCAAATATTAAAAATATTTTAGTTACCTTCTTTGGCATCAGGCAGCAGGTTTTAATCTCCAAGGCCAAGGTAGAGAAATTTTAAATACTAAGTATTACACAATTCACATCTAAAATGTACTCAGAGATTAAGACATTCCACAGCTGTCTGACTTGACAAGAAAGAGATCCTTTTACAGAACAACTTCACTTTCTGCTTCTAATGAGCTGTCCAAAAAAAAAAAAAGTTGCCCCACAGAACAGCCTTATCTTACTCTCCATCCTGTATTTGGATAAGTCACTGGTATTTGATAAACACTTTCTTACAGTACAGTGGAACTATGACAGGTTTTTTCATACAGCGTACAGTGCAATGAGTAGAACTGAAACACCCATTACAAATATGTATCATGAAAGTAGCGTGTATGTTGACCAGTTTACGAGCTCCCACTTTTTTGTGTGTGTGAAAAGGTGAATGCCTCAGAATAATGTCCCATACTAAAGAAAACCAAAGAGACCAGTGACAGATGGTTTTCAAAAATACTAATAACATTATATAATACTGCTCTTAAATGCAGTGAAATGTAAACATACATCAAGGAAAGAAAAAACCCAACTCCCCATATTCACGTATGGTAACAGTTTTGTAACTTGCAACTTATTTCTTTGTTTACTATCCCTTATGAAAATTGTGATGTACGTGTGCCATTGCCGTAATTTCCAAATTGAAATCATAAACATGTAACTAACCAACAATATAGAAAAAACACCAAGTGCAGAACAAACAGGGGAAAAAAAGGCATTAACATGCGAACTATTAAGTAAGAACAATATACTGGTTTAAAGGATCTTTTGGCCTTACTGTTTACATTCCATTAATAAACTTCACATTTTTGCCATACGTATGGTTTCTGACAATTAAGTCCAGATAAACCTAATAAATTATTACACTACTAAAATCACCTAGTTGGTGAGAAATGAGATTTTTTCCCCCTTATTTTGAAAATAAAATACAGTACTTGGTTTAGTCAACTCCTTTTCACTGTGCAAATATTTCTAGCTTGTAATAAAAACCATTTGCAAATACAATGAAAATGAAGACTGAGTTACAAGTTAGGAATCAGCATTTTAGAATTTATCAAATATGTAAAACATTTGTTTGCACTAAATTCTGTAACATCAGTATTTAAAATTAAGTTATTTTTATTCATAAGTTCCTCAGGCTCTTTCTTGGCAGGCAAAATCACCTCCCATGCTGGTAGGAAGGCATATACCAGTATCTTTTATGTCCCAAATGGAAACATTACTAAAGGAGCCTTTATAGGAAAACTAACATACTATTGCCAACGTTGATTTTCTAAGATTGTGGAACGAGCAAAATAATACAAGCTACAGCTTGTAAAGGTATAGGAAATGTGGCAGGTAAGGCACGTGTATCTATTGAAATCAGCATCTTCTTGAAAATAGAGTTCATACGGGATAGAAGACAACAGATCCCTCAATAAAAGCATCAAAATAATTAATTAAACCGTATCATAATCATTGTATTTTTTTTACAAGTAAATTCTGCTACAATCAGTTTCAATCTATGCAACACTCAAGACATCCTGCTAAGTTATTTCATACAGCAAAACACAATGCTGTTCCACATTATCAGAGAAAGCACCAGCTCAGCAGTGATAAACTTGGTAGAGAAGTTGTAGCTGATGATAAAAAACACCTTTTACTCCAAACAATGTACTAAGTCTTCTGAACTAAGAACCCAAAAACAACCCAGAAGTATTAGTATAATGGTACCTAGATTACATATACACAAAAACTTCAGTTAGTAATTCTGAGACATATAAAACAGTAAGTTAACTGCCATACTTGAGAAATAAATAGTGGATGCAGTTACCACGATTCATGAATTGCATAAATGCAGTCATTAGTGAGTTCATTTTATGATTGGCCTGACAGCAACCATTAGCCCCATTTCTTAGATCTGAAACCGAGAAATTACCTACCCAAGACCACATATCAAACAGCAGTGTTTTTTGCATTTGATTTCCTCCCCTCCAAGGAATTCTCAGTATCTGCAACACTCTCCTTCATACCTTCCTATAGGACTGCAAAAACCACTATCTAATTAGAAAACCACTTAATTTTTAGTTTGATAGCTGATGGTTGTGTACAGACTTCATATTTAATTTTCTAATTCCAGATTTAAGCAGAGATTAGTCACATTCTTCACACTTACGTTTTTGAAAACATGAACGTATTATGAACTCTAACAACTGCAAGCACATATTTTAACTTCCAAAAGAGAGACAAACAGCATGCTTGTAAAATATTCTGATCTTGCACAATTAAGTTCTATTAAACCTATTCATAAGAACACCTCATTTCCTCGTATAATTTGGTACATCAAACAAACATATCTATTAACATGGTCTTACTTCTGCTGGTTAGCGTGATAAATATCTAGCTGCCTAAGTGATATTTTTCTGTGACTGAAGGCTGCATTTTTAAGCACATTGACTGTTGCCTAGAAGAGGTGAGCTGTTCACTGCTTGATTTTAAGCAGTTAGTTTTCCATCAACAATTCCATCCAATTTTTCCTGGAAGTCTGTCTATGGTAAGCGTCACAGTCATGTTACGTAAAATTATTTCGAGATTACTGTTAAGCAACAAAATACCCTACTATCACCATTTCCACTGAATATCTGCCAATGACTGGGAAATCCAGGAGAGAAGGATGCATCTGTTAGAAGAACAAAATACTGAAGAGCAGAGCTACATCTCTAACAGGCCTCAGAATTAAAATGTGAAACCATTAACTGTGAAAAAATTTCGGTATTTTAAATATTTAAGGAAGAATAAAGATTCGAATACACCTTCTTTAATTTAGCATGTGGCTTGAACTGTTTTGCCATGTTGCTTGATGTGGGCGGCCATGACACCTCGAAGAGCCGCTTGGGCCTTGTTTACTGGTGGCATCACATGAGTAAGCACAACTCGGCTTTCTCTGTTCCCACACAGAAGCGGTTTGGTTTCCAACAAACGCGTGTCCATACAGTAGAGAAATTACGTCCTGGTGCCCACCAGCGTAGGAACACCACCAAAAGTTTCCCCTCGTTGCTTCCACAGCCCATGCGCTGCGACGCCCCACGCCCGCCGTGCCGTTGCGGCCCTTCCCGGCGGCGCACAGCACCACCCAGGGCACGCCACCGCATTTCCGGCAGGGATAGAGGAAACGCTCTCGAGGCGCCGGGCGCGCCCGTGTCCCACCCAAACACGCGCGGCCGCCTCGCCTCGCCCTTGTGCGTCGCGCCCAGGCGGGCGCCCGGTGCTGCCCGGTGCGCGCCCCCGCCGGACCCACCTGTGCCCGCGCCGCCACCGCCGCCGCCAACGCGCGAGAGCAACG
>VXAZ01001057.1:567109-599441 GCA_013399875.1 Gymnorhina tibicen | reverse complement strand
TACCTGCGCCGTCGCGTCCCGCGGCAGCTCCCGCCCCAGCGACCGCCGCCGCCACTGCCGCCGCCGCCGCGGATTCAAACTCGGAGCCCGCTCCGGGCGCCAACGCCGCCTCCCCGCGTCGCACGCGCCGGGCCGCTATGCAAATGAACCCCGTGTCTCCTCCCCTCTCTCGGTTGGCCCCGCCCCCTCCGTGGGCACAGGGGCCGGCAGGGGGGGGCTGCTCCGGAACCGGCCAATCGCTGGGCCGGCCATCTTGGTGGCATGCAAATAAGCCTCCGTGACATTTAAATGAGGCGGTGGCCCCGCCCCTTGGCGCACAGCCGTGCAAGGTTCGGCGCAGCAAGGCGCCGGGGCGCGCTGCCGCAGCTGCCGCTAGGGGGCGCTGTGGCGCACCGAGGGGCGGCGCCGGGAGCAGCTGGCCCAACCTTCCTTCCTCCCCTCCCTCCTGCAGCTTCCCGCCACAGTGGCTCCAGGCTGCGTGCCTGTGCAGCCCCTCGGACATCTTCGAAAGCCCGTCTGAAATCCGCCAGGCTGCATTATCAGTGACCTGCATTGTTCGCTGCTTGTCCCTTATCACCCCTCGTGTCCCGCTTCTGGGCTATGGCTGTGCCTGACCAAAGCACAGAGGTTTGGAGTTGTTTAATAACCAGGTTTGAGGTTCAAGAGCGCCAGGAAACCAAAGGGTGCCTGTTGGCTCTGCTTTTAGGTGAATCTGAGGCATGTGGGTTATCCTGGGTGAGCTTCAGGTCAAAACCACAAGTGGCCATTCCCCATCCACCTTCCATTTCTGCTTCAGGCATGGGGGGAAAAATCCACACGGCCTGCTTTGACATGAGCTAGAACTTGGTGCTCTTTTTACCACAGCCAAAGGCAGAACTGACCAGCAGCTGGTCTGTCCCATGAGGCATGGGTCAGGTCTAGCAGAGACATCCATGGCTGTGTCCTCAGGTACCCAAAAAACCACAATAGCATAGAAGAACATGCGTAGACTTTTTGGCAGAAATATCAGTCACCTACTAACTTGGTAGCAGAGAGTCCCATTCCTTCCTTGTTAAGGCAAGTAAAGTTCACGTTCTTCCTACTGAAGGTGTGAAAAATGACATCTTGATTTGTTTTCTTGAAAAGTACTCTAAATATGAATAAAATTTCTGTCTGTCATATATGGACCAGGCTGACCAATAGATTTCTCTGTGCACGTATGTAGCGAAACAGTACCTGTGACACAGCCATTGTAAGAGTCCTGTCAGATGTGCTTGGTGGACTGGTTAAGGGGACTTTCCTGTGTGACTATCCAGGAACCACTCTGGCAGTCACACTCACACCACCAAAGCTGAGACTGAAGTCCCTTTGCAGCGAGCGGCTCCAGCAACCAAGGGGTGCCCCACTTGACTCCCTACCCTCACCACACTCACAGTCAGACCAGGTTTTCTTAATGGTTTGACCCCAAGTTTCCCATAGCAGAGTCTCTGACATCTGAGTCCTCAAAATTAAATCACAGTGCAACAACAGAATAAGAGCTCGAGCTGGTGCATTGGAGGAGGAACCCTGAACAAAGTAAGCTCTGGGCTTTTATACCCTCACAGTCTATGTGCACTATAGTCTGAGGTCTTCCAGGTGAGTCGTTGGTTCCTGCCATGTCTCAGAGTGTCCCAATCACCTGGCCAGTGCCACAGGTTCCTTTGTTGTGCAAAAGGTTGCCACCAGTTCACAGGCTCTTGCCTGGGGCTCCTACCACCCAGAGCTCAGTCTGCAGCTGCACTGCAGCTACACACTGAGCTACCTGCACTGAAGGTATTCCTCAGTAGATTAAGGGGCAGTGTGTAGGGTTCTGCCATTCCCTGTGGTCTGCCTGATCTCTCTGCTACATGTTTCCATTGCACAGCCAAGATGGAAGAAGGAAATGTATACATGTGCCCATAAATTTGTGCAAACACATCTGCAACAGGGCTTTAAGAAGGGGAGCTAGCCTGAAACTTGAACTGCTGAAATGGGAACGTACATCTTCTTCAGCTGTCTTTGCTACAGGCATGACAGTTTCTAAGAGGAAGTGTAGCAGAAACTTGTAACCATAAGGTCTTAAATTTCCATTGTTGAGCTACAGTGCAAGACTGAAACATTTTGTCTTGAAAAAGGGATACTTGAATTTGAAATTGAGTCTTCTGAGCTTCTGCGTACAGTCAGAGAACAAGGCATTGGAGAAGGAAAGTGCAGAACTATCCAGAAGTGAGCAGTTCCTAGCCATGCCTATTGTTTGAGTTGTAAATTCACTTCTGGTGAGCACTTTTGCAGGGTCCTTGCATATAAATTTTTTGGGAGTGAATCAGGAGTGAATGCTTTGTGGCTAAAAGATGAGTTTCCAGAAGACTGTGTATGAGTACAGCCATCTCTCTGAACAACAATTTGGTGTTACTCCAAACTTAATTTAGTATGGAAGCCATTACAGCAATGTAGTTTTGTTCAAAGCAGTGCAATTCATGTAGTAAAGGAAGAGTTAAGGAAGACAGCTGGCACCAATCTCTTCTCCCTGGCAACCAGTGACAGGACCCGAAGGAACGGCATGGAGTGGAGTCAGGGGGGTTGTATTAATGTAGCTGTTACAGCAAGTGCCCTGCTATGACACTTCAGGTACCAGTACAGGTAGCAGGATTGTACCCTTAAATCTGAAGAGCAAACAATATTTGAATTACAAGATTAGTAATTTGAGGAAGTGAGAGTCCAGATTTTTGTCAACTGTTCTTCCTACAACTGGTCATCAATTTGAAAAAAGCAATAGTATCAGTTCATATTGCTCAGAATCTTTGCAAGAAGAAAGTTAAAATAAAAAAAATTCAAAAAATCACAACTTCATCATCTTGTTTCTATTTGCAAAATGTGGGGGTTTTGCTCTAAAAGGAATGTGCAAGCAAACAGTACACTGGAGTTAAATTAACAAGATACAAAATTTTAACACCACGGAAAAGTAGATATCCATCTAGTTTCCTGTCTGAGGACTCTGTGAATGTGTTCAAGCATTTTAAATGATAAACACAGAGAAAAATATATTCCACTGCACTTTACAAAAACAATGTTAAAAAAGGAGTGTTTTATGTGCAACAGAGAATTTCTTCTTGAGTTTCAATTCTCCAATTAACTTAAAGCTTGAAGTCTGCATACAATATTTAATTTTCTTATTTCCAGGTAGTGTTATAGGACAGCTCCAACCTATGAATGACATATCACTAGAAAGCTGATGACATGATCCTTTTCTCTGTATGTCAAATTGTGTTAGGAGTATGATATTAACACCATGAATATTTTCAAAATATTAACTCCCCTCATATGATTTAATAATTGTTAATGGAGACATTGCAGGGTCACAGGGGGAATGAGAAAAGGAAAACAGGACAGTGATGCACAAAAATGGTGCAGTTCTCAACATGAAAACGTACATTTTATATAAAGGCAACTGCTGACTTTTAATAAAAACAAAATAGGATCATAAATATTTAGCAAGAGGGAAAAAGTAATTTTATTGGCACATTTTATTTTTAAGTAATAACTGGAAAATGTGTATTTAAAGAGCTCACCTTGCTACATGGATGACACTTTTGAGCCAGTAAGATTTACATTAATTGTTTTTTGGTAAATCACTAGATTAGTAAGTATTTCTTGCATATTAATTGCCTAATAGGATGGAATGACTGCAACGTATCTGATTATAAACAATTCCTACACAGGTCAAAAGAAAGCACCATAATACCAGAAAGTAATTCCACTAACAGAAATATTTCTGGTAAGAAAAAAAGAAGTCCTTACCTGACAACCGGATCTGTGATTTAGCAGTGTTAGGTTAGTGGTTGGACTTGATGATCATAGAGGTCTTTTCCAGCCTTAACACTTCTATGATTTCAGTCTTCAAGAATTGCACTATGAAGGCTTAAGATGTCACTGATAAAGAAATTGCATAATAACTTTCTGGTGAAGAAAAACAGAAGGCTTTTAAAATTCCTTTTTCATACAAGGGCTTTTTTTTTTTTAATACAGAAACCTTAAGTACATCTATGAAATTATGTTAAGACATTTCAGAAATCTTTTAAATATATTAACTTTACAATATAAGAACAAAGAGGAGAAACATGGTGAATATAACCAAAATACTTGAGGAAATTTTACTGTAATGAATCAAAGCTAGTTAAGGCACTTGCACTTAGGTTACTTTTCACATATTAAGTGCCTTCCTGTAATGTGAATTTTGTAAAATATGCTATTATTATCTATTATCTTTAAGGCTAATAAGATGATTTGGGGAAAATTCCAAAATCTTCTCTATTCCTCTCTGATTTTATGTTCGTTTTAAAAAATAAATTTTACTAATTATGAAGTAAATATTCTCCTGCTCAACTGTTTTGGGATCAAACTTACTTTGTAGTGACTTTGGTGTAGTAACTAATTTATTCACTGAGCAGACATACTTAGTTTAAACATCTACCAGTCATTCTTCCCACTGAGTTGTCCTATCTTACTTTGCTACCTTTCATCTCTGGCATAACAAATTAGATCTAACTTAATTTCTGGTTTTAATAAGAAAATTTTACTTTGTAGCAGCAGTATTTGTATAGTTCAGTGGTAAGTACAGGGTTCAATTAGTGACAAAAACGTGTTTTTACAGCTTGTTTAATTTGTTCTACAAAACTATCAGGATTTTGAGATATAGGCAAGTATCTGTGAATTCTTATGCTTAAAATTTAGTAAAGAATCTATCAGACTGTGAAAGAAAAAGTAATTTTAGCAAAATGTGACCTGATTGTTAACTGGAATCTATTAAATGAAGACACTTTTCAAAAGGATCTAAAAAGAAAGTCAATTCTGAGCACCAATAAGGAACATTTTTTGGAAAGAATAGCTTGTCTCCTATTACCTCATTTGCTATGAGAAAATTGTGAAACCTAGTTGTAAAAACAGTATGTGACATCCAGGATATAATCACTAGAAGTATTCATGTGGTGGCCATGAAATAAGCTGGTTGCCATCAAGTGTGTTGACTGAAACTTAGTTCCTGAACACAGTTCTCTTTCAATTACTTCAGGAAAATTGCTCTAGAAGTAGCTTGGTTTGGAAGATGTCTTTCTTCCTCTAAAAATGCAAAATAATACAAAGTAGTGAGGTAAAGTAGCATTGTTATGGCAGTAGAGTTTGAGAAATTAGTACTCAGTTTTAACTCCCATAATACTTCTTAGATGCAGGATGCTTTATCTTCAGACTACACAGTTTTTTGAACATGTGTCTCATTAAGTTTTATCCAATATATTTAAGTATTTTTAGAATCTGATAAAGAAATATAAAGATTATTTTATATGATTCCTCCTTGGGAATATGTTTTGACCTGTTGGAAGGAATCTGTCTGAACATGTCTGGAATGTAATGCATATCGGATGTTTTCAGTACATAAACTGATCACCTCATCTGCAAATCATCTGAAATGTGTGCGCTGACTTTTGTCTATCCTAACTTAGTCTAAATAAATGAAAAATAAATAAAAAAAGCTGACCTTGAATGTTGAGCAATGGAAATATTTTCTTTAAGAGAAAATTTTCTATACTGGTAAAAAGGCTTACCCTCAGGGTGAATCATTCTTCTCTCAGTTTTCTTATTCTCAGTTCTAGCCTTAGGCTTTTTTCAATGTCACACCTGCTTTAGATCTTTCTAGAAACTGGAAGACTCAGGGGTTAATTAATTGAAGTGGTAATAGTTGTACCAAATGTCTCAATAAATGATGTGTATCTGGAGGAAATTGCCAGTGAAGAATCAGATGCAGAGTGATTTAGTAACAACTTAAAATGGTAAAATACTTGGGCTTAGTGCAGTGAACTTTTCAAGATGATGTTAATTACATAATAACTGGGACTTACAGTATCTCATAATCTCGACTGTATTTTAAAAGGTCTCTTTTTTTTTTCTTCAATCCCAGTATGATCAATTTTCTACAGACTTGCTGGAGACTTCGTAAATAAAAAATCAGCTGACAGAAGAAGGGTGGAATGTAAAAAAGAGCTTGTTTGGATTTATTTACTTATAATTATCAGTTTTGTTACTTCTGTATTTCCTGCTTGGGTTGGATTTTCTCCATGATGTCTTAAAATGGAAATGAAGGGTAACTTAAACTTTTCTGTATTTGTACAAACCTAAAAAAGCAATCATATTTCTGAAAAAAAAAAAAAAAAAAAAACAGCAAGTTTTGTCTGTTTTAAGTTGGCCATTACTTTTGCTAAAAGTCATTGTCTTCCTTTAAAGCTTCTTCCTAATTGAAGTTGTCATCTGGTATTTTCTGGCCAGATTCTGAGTACTTTGTCATTACTTCCTCCTGTAGGGTTTTACTATGTGGTAAACAAAGATGAATATTTCTTGTATTAATATAGCTTAAAAATATCCATGTGTTCTTCCAATACTGAGGCGTGTAACTAACCAAAACACATGATGTTCACTGACACTGATTAAAGTCATCAACCAGTGGAGAAGTCAGCACTGCCCATTGGCAGTTACCACCCTCTTATTTAATCATACGTTTAATTTCCATGACTTAGTAGAATAATTTTAGATGATTTCTCCAGAACGCTGGTGTACTTGGGGAAGTGAGAAAAGAGGGAAGGAAGGAAGGAAGGAAGGAAGGAAGGAAGGAAGGAAGCCACTGATGAGAAAACCTACTTAGAATTTGGCTAAGAGGCTAACATGTACATACAGAAAAAATCTTATCCCTCTACCACTGTAGCAGAGCCCTCTCACAGAGACATTCCCTATGATACAGGGACCTGAAATCACAGACACTTTTGTCATTAAAATATACACTAATCCCCCATTCTCCACAAACTTCACTTAGAACATGAAAAAAAAATTTTGCATGTCAAAGTAACACCATCATGACACTGGCAAAGGTGAACACTAAACACACACAATAAATCTCCACCACTTTTCCTTTCACCACAGCAAAAATTCCCATCACGAGTATCAAAGCTCCCCCAAATTACTCCACTCCCTGGCAATGTCCAGTTCAAGTTTTGTGCATTGCCTCTTCCAATTACTGTCATTATCTCTAATTCCTTCAGCCACATGTTGGACAACAAAACAGACTGTGGTGGCTTAGCCTTGTTTAACAGTCAGATCCCAGCCCAGCTGATCTCTCACTCCCCCTCTTCAACAGAACCAGATGGAAAAAATAGGGTGGAGAAGCAGAGGATAGTCAAGAGAGACAGTGAAATCACTTACCAGTTACTACTACTGGGAAAACAGACTTGACTTGAGGAATGTTAATTTATTGCCCATTAGAATAGATTAGGGGAATGAAGAGTACAAAAATTAAAACACCACCCTTCTGCCTCCCCTGTCTCAAACTAAGAAGAGCCCAAAGTTATTATTGTGTAATAAATCATATATTTCCCTTTATTCTTTGCCTTTTGATAAAAATGCTGCAATGTTAGTTCCTTTTAACACAAGCTGGTACAGGTTCTTGCTTTGTTTCTGTTATTCTGCTATAGTCTTACAAATTGGAATTTTAATGTCTTCTTGACATAGCTCATCATATAAGTCAAACTATTAACAAAACCATCTTTTCAAATGTAGCTCATTTGTTTCAGAAGGAGGCGAACAACTTAGAAAAATTCAAAACAAAACATTATCACATCATAATCAGTTTTTTCATTATGATAGGGTAGGGCCATATTTATAATGGAGCCATATTTATAATTTTTTTTGTGGGAAAAAAATGTCTCTGTTGGAGCTGGAGGAAGAGAAATAGCTCATGCAAAAACCCCATAAATATATGGAAAGATGTTATGCTGTCATTCACTTGAGGACATTGTTTAGTGGTTTAGTGGTGAACATGGTGGTGGTCCTGGGTTGATGGTTGGACTTGATCTTAGAGGTCTTTTCCAACCTTAAGGCTGCTAGGATTCTGTGATTCAACAGCATGTTCTAAATGCTTATAACATCTTTGAGCAAATTCACTCTTTATTTTGCATTTTCACCCAACTTTCAGATGCCAATGCTACTCTTTAGAATTTATTTTGAAAGAAAATAATGTTTTACTTTTAGTTGTATTATATTAATATCACTTAATGAAAACCATTAAAATATATTTGATTGAAAAATGCAGACTTTTTTAACCAATAAACACTCATTGTGTGACCTCAGTTTATCCCACTCTCTTGTTTCTAAAGAAAACACATACAGAGATCTCTAGAACTTCACACCCTAACCAGAGTTTAATAGCCCATCCTTATGATGCTAGTGCTGAGTTGCCTGAAATTAGAGGAATGCATAATTTTTTAGTGTATCTGATGATAACACTGTCAGATACCAAAATAAAACTTTTTGTGTGATAGATGACAGAGAAATAAATATTTCACAACACTTAACATACCATCCACACAGTCTTTGATTAGCAATAGACCTGGACAACTACAGAAATAATTGTCAGAAATACCACTTGAATATTGGATACATTTTGAAAGAATTTATCTATTAAAACCTGCTTAACTAATGAAATTTATTCAATTATCTTTTCTTTCTTTACATACTCCTCTTCACAATCACTCTTCCATTCCTGTCCCCAAATCTAGACCCACAAAAGTAAGAGATTGTATTGGAACCTGGTCACGAGTTGCCATCAGGGGACAAAGCTTTGAACAAAAGACATGAAACCCTCAGGCAAACAGTAATCTCCTTTCACATTACTGAGGTTTTAGGTGCGTTTCTCTCCAGTCTTCCGTGTAGTTCTGCATTTTGTACTAGTCTCATGCTAATGTCCAGCCCATTTACTTCTGAGGCATGTTTCTGTCTCACCTGTTTCAGCAGCTCCAGGGTCTGGTATCCTTTTTGCCTTACCCTTTCCCAGTGTGTCCATGGCTTTCCACTTCTGCCAGAAATGTAAAACTCTTCAGGGCTTCTGAGCTGAGAAAAGAGCAGGTTCATTCACAGTTTTGGTGACCCAACAGCAAAACCAGTGAGGAACTACATAGCTACCAGTTGGCAAACCTGTAAGCTACAGCATAGGAGCAACGGCAGAAAACCAAAGTTGTTTTATATATATCTATCAAAAGCGTGAGAACTGGAATTGCCCTACAATAATACTGAAAAGGAAGTGAAGCTGTTTATGCAGGAAAGCCATCTACATGTTGCAAAGAGGTCATAGCTTTGCGCTGTTTCAGATTTTGCTTGGATGAATAATTCTCTTGTGCTTTGCAGGGTTTTTTTCTTTTTTTTTAGTGGACTTGCTCCCTCTAATTTTAAAGTGGCTTCTTCAAATTACTCAAAAGTAATGTCCATTTGCAAGAAGGATTTTGGGTTTCCCTTATACCATTCTGCTTCTTGCCAAGGATTAGCACCATTGTTTTACTTATTACTTACTTGTTAGTTCACTGGTAAAGTGCTAAGAGTAGTTTTCCTGGAAAAGGAAACCAAATGCTTTTAGGGACTCGTTTCCCACTCAAGATGATCCCTTCATGATGGCTCCTGTCTGGCCATGCACAGGCGTGTGCACGCACACACACAAACGCCCTTCAACTCCCCCGAGTGCCTTTAGAGAAAACTAATTCCACCAACATATGGCGTTCATGGAACTAAAACAAAACATGTCTGCCTGTTGGCTGAACCGTGCCCACAGTGAGGTGCGTGATACTGGGTTGCGCAGCCCACCTCAGCGCCCAGGTTCTGCTTTTAGTGAACAAAAATATGAACAAGATGTTTTCATCGTGTTTTTCAGAGCCACGGAGCGGCCACGGGTCCCGTAACCGTGTAGGGTAACGCGGGGAATGTGGCCCGGGCTTGGGGACTCCGGCCTAGGGACGGAGCCGCAGAGACCCACGGCCACGGCGGCCTCACAGCGGGACCCATTCCCTGGCAGCGCGTGAGGGATTCGGCGTTGCCTGGCAACCGGGGCTCGGGACACAAGGTGCCTCCGGAGGGTTCGGAACATGGCAGGGTGTGTGTGGGGGCGGCGGGAGCCTGCCTAGAAAACAGGCCGCGAGCAGGATCAGGGATCGGCTGCGGCGGAAGAGGCACAGCCAGGGTCTGTAGGAAGCTGCTGGGTGTGCCGGGGCAGCGCTGGCCCGGTGCCGTGGGACCTGGCTCCGGCCGTCCCTGGGGATGGCTCCCGGCAGGCACAGCTCGCCCTGCCAGTCTGCTCTGGGCCCCCCTCTCCAGTGCACAGACAGGGGAAGCTGAGAGACTGCTGTGATGTGAAAGGGCATTACAGACCAGCCCTGCCCCAGTTCTGGTTCTCTCGGTGCAAACCGAGATCAGAAGCAGCCCATTAAGCGTATCACTCTCAGGCAGTGGAGTTGCTCTCTAAAATCAGGTCACCAGCGTTGTACTTTCCTTTTATCGGTAGCATTAGTAATGGCCAGTAGATAAAGTACAGTTCCCTAAACCAGAATGTGTTTACAGTGACTTGCTGAGATCTAGATTTTGCATTCCAACAAAAGAGGTCACAAAGTGAGAGAGGTCCAGAGGAAGCTAATGGAGAAAGCAAGATGTCTGCATAAGGATAGGTAACGTTTTTTGGTTTTCTGTCCTAGATGTTCTGAAAATTCATGACTGGCTCATGCCAAATGAGTAGAGTGGCTAAGACAAAAAATATATAATACAAGGGTAAATATGCATGCAAGCATGTGATGTGTCCCCAGCCAAAATAGGGCACCCCAATTACAGGTTTATGCAAGGTTCTCACACCTCTAATCCCTAACACAACACTACTGATTGCTAATCATAGTAAAACTCTGCAAAGCAACTATATTTCTGCAGCATTGTGGCTGCTTGTCTGTTGAGTCACACATCAGTTTTGCTATAGTTATAGGTAAGTAGGCTGAGAGAGTTGGGGTTGTTCATCCTGGAGAAGAAGAGGCTCCAGGAAGACCATACCGCAGCCTTCCAGTACCTAGAGGGGGCCTATAGGAGAGATGGGGAGAGACTTTTAGCAGGGCCCGTTGTGACAGAACAAGGCGTAATGGTTTCAAACTGAAGGAAGGCTGATTTACATTAGATATAAGGAATCAGTATTTTACAGTGAGGGTAGAACAGGTTGCCCAGAGAGGTGGTAGGTGCCCCATCCTTGGAAATGTTCAAGGTCAGGTTGGATGGGGCCTTGAGCAGCCTGATCAAGTTGGAAGTGTCCTTGGTTATTGCAACAGGTTGAACTAGATGGCCTTTAAAAGTCCCTTCCAACAAAAACCATTCTGTGATTCTATGATTATATTCTCGAAGATAAATAAAAATGTATCCACTTTTAATCTTCTTGAGTTTTGTTCTACTCCAGGCATTGAACTTGTGTCTCTTGCATCCACAAGAGAAACCAATTCTGAGTTTTTTCCCTTACTATCAAACTGTGCAATGGGAAAGAATTTTTTAATTGTTTTGTTAAAATCCCTACATGTCAAGCTGAATTTCTGGTACTAGACCTATTCTACAGGACTTCTGTTCAGCATTTTAGAATTGCCATTTTGGTATCAACTTCCCTACTATCTGTGAAGTAGGTATATTAAGGAGCAACTGATGGGGAGCCAGGCTAGAAGCAAGTATCTAGGCAGATTCACTGCCATGGTCTAAAAGTAAATTTGTGAAGCCCCAGATTTAGTGCTCCCTCACTCCCCAGTTCCTGTGCTGCAAAAAAGCACTAACTACCCCAAGTTCTTCAGCCATCAGAATTCTACTGTAAGTACAAATCACTGTGACTACAAGTTCTTTTTATGATTCATGAGCACACTTTATAGCATTTCTAAAGTGCAGAATTTTATCCTTGGTTTCTAGTTTATGTGATAAATTTCCCTGCTCTTCTGTCTCCTTCTTTATCACTATCACCAGAACCCATTGGTCAAGTTATGGTCTTCTGCATTAGAAAAAATGTATGCTATTCTTTATAAGATATATGGAAAAGAATAATTCCATCCGTAAAGAGACCTTACTTTACACTCACCTTGAGCTGAAATTGAAAACGTTTCATATCAAGCACAGAACATTTTTATAGTCAACTGTTCTATTGAAAGCACCATATTTTGTTTCATATATCCAACTATTGCATGTGCCCTCGTTTGCTATTTAGCAGTGCTAAACAGTTACATATGAAGGTGAGTTTCCTCTGCCCTACGCTTCACCATGTGTACTGATATATTGATTTGTTAATATACAATTCTGATTTTGTAAATGATGCCGTAAAACTTGGGGTAGTGAGACCCTGAAACCCATAAACAGGGTGGTGAGAAAGCAGGATTGTAGATCTTTGCACTGTTATCTGACATTTGCCCTAACAACAGAACATTTTAGGAATAAACAGGCTATGGATCCCTGACTCAGGAAGCTTCAGGCTTACTCAAAATCTTGTCTCGTTTTACATCACCCACAGCTCACGCACTGCCAGTGCAGTGCTGCTGCCTCCCCTCACTCTGGCACCCAAGATCACTCATGCCTGTCTGCCATGTGGTGAATCAGGAGTGGACAGAGCCATTACTCCATTAGGAGTAATGACAGGCCATGTCCATGGCACGCGCCTCTCAGTGTGCTGTTCTTCCCAAAAGCAGATTTCCCTGGCTGCAGCCTGGGATGTAACTTGTCCCTTCCCTATTGAGGGGAACTTGGCATGGGACAAAATGTGGATCTTCTTCTTTGAACTGGAGGGTTTATTGCAGCTGGCTTTCAGAAGCTGAGATGCCTGTGCTTGAGGAAAACAGTCAGCTACTGGGGGTTTCAACTAAAGCTGCCATACTGTGCACTAAGACAATTAGCAATGGTGCTCTAGTTTCTGAGCATCCTAGGCTCGGTTGCTCTACTTTATGACTTAAAAGCTGGTTTTACTGTTCGGCTGCAAAATAAATAGGTCATTGCTTAGGGACATATAACTAAAGTAACTGCCTTTCATTCATGTGAAAAGCAACAGTCATCCTTGTTTATATTAACTCATAATTTCATTGTATGTTTTGGAAATGCAAGGTTTTGTGGCCAAACACCACGTTAGGGATCTTTTTATTCTCTATTTCAGTTTCAAGATGGAATGTGACTTGCATGCATCTATAGTCAAGTGAGAGATGCAAATAATAAATACTAGAATTATATCGATTAAAAGTAAGATACAAAGGGGAAAACATCCTATTACAGTATCTTACAAAGATGTATTAAAACAAATGTTGGATTTACTGTAAATCCCTTCAGAAAAAATACAGGTGGGATTTACTAATTCTCAACTCTGCAACTGAAGAAAATGGCTAATTTTCCATAATGTTTTTCTGCCAGACAGATTTCATGTACATGAATTTTTCAGTTGCCCCCAGATTCTTCTTTTTAATCGTTAAAAAAAAAAAAACCAGGAAAGGTGTTCGTGTGGGAGAGAAGGAGGAAACTTCCATAAAGTTAAATAATTTTCAAGCTCTTTTATGCAATGGTTGCACTTAATTGTTGGAATTGTTGAAAATATTTAAGGTTTTACAGTGCACTAACACTTTAATTGTGGAACGTAAGGAATGCTTTAAATCTAAAGAGTAAGACAGATGTGAAGGACAAAAACGACAAAAGTAGAGCAAAACAGTAGCTGCAATGTTTTTGGTTCCATGATTTCTGTCTTGGTTTTTCAATTTCAGGGTGTGCCTTTATATATATGACTATCTGCTTTATATGGTGGGGGAAAAAAGGAGGGGCTTGGTTGCAGGAAAAACAAAGAGAATGAGAGGTTGTGAAGAAACACTGGAGACAGGAAGTGCAATGTCGATGAAAGAAGGAAACGAGCCATAAGGGAAGCAGTCCGTCAGACAGGGTCAGGAGAGTTAAGAGCAAAGCGTACTGTGCAATGACATCATCACTGCACCCCCTGAAATTACTTCCATGTCTCCCAAACCTGAACTCTGGTGGAGTCCTTACAGGAAAATGCTTAGCCTTCCCCTTAGCTCATATAAACACCGAGTGGTGGTGGCTATGAAAATGACTGCATGGAAACTACATCACTGAATGATGAGGTGTGAAATAACGATACGCATTTACCAATTCAGGATGCCTTTGCAATGTCATTTCTGTTGTGAAATCCCACTGTTTACAACAGTTCACTTTTAACAACACATTCCTCTAACTTCCTCCCCTGAAATGCAAGAAAGCTATTGCAGCCTTGCACACTGCATACTCTCCTGCATTACGTTATTGCATCTGTAAGCAAAGGTCATATATTCAAATCCCCTTCACAGCTGCATGCCTGCACAGTAGTATTACAAGGTAGTATTAAATACTTAGATTAAGGCTCTCATGAGTGACTTTTGAAGAGACTTAGTTTGTAAACTACCAAGCCTAGTCAGTCAATTAACTTCTAAGCATATGTACTATTGTGCTCACCTTACCTGTGTGCAATAAAGTTGGGTTAATATACCTATAAAAACATGTCTCTTTGAAGTATCCAAACCAACAAAGGCTTAGCAATATTTATGATCGTTACATCACCATATATATACTCATCCATGAACAGACCTGTATGTTCCTAATTGGACCTTCAGCAGGTGTCTCACATAGGTAATAATTATTGCATGGGTGGTTCTGTTTTATCATGGCATGTCTAAATATGTCATGCTATTGGTATGAACATCATAGCTGAGGAATGTTACAACAGATGTGTAACATATAATTTCTGCCACAGACCAATGATCACAGTACTTAACTTCTAATGTAGGAAAACTCTCATTCTGTAAGGGAAGCATGTATGAAGTGGAATGGTACTGGATATTAATGTAATTTTTCCCTTTTAAAAAATACTTCAAGGTCTCTTTTAATCAAAGTTTTAAAAATGAAAAGCATGGAGAAAAAAAAATTTAGTCTTTTAACTGAAGCAAATGTGTTTTTCTTGGCAGTTTCCTGTATAGGCGTGCTAGCAGGTGAGAACTGATTAACTTGAAACCCAACATAGGATCCTTAAAAATGAACAGCTCACTCTTGTAAATATCCAACATCAAGAGGCCGATAAGAGACAATGTGGAATGCAAAGACCAATTGCACCCTGTGTCCTGGTTCCAGCCAGGACAGGGTTAATTTTTGCAGTAGCGGGGAGGAGTTATTCTGTACCACCTCAGTCATTGCTGGGGGCAGGGAGAGGGGAGAAACTCTCTTGCTTCCAGGGAAGAAGGGGTTCCTGCTAGTCTAGCAAGCATGATGGATGGAGCAGTGGGGTAATGCTGGTTCTGAGTAGAGGGAGTGGTCAGCATAGCATGGCTGTGGTCAGGTCAAGCTCTGCACTCTCTCTTTTATACACTTTTGTTATTAATATTATTGTTGCTGCTGTTCATTTTGTTATTTCAGCCTGTGATCTTTGCCTTTGGAGCCTCCAGTTCTTCTCTCCAATCTGCTGCAGCACGGAGGCAGAGAGGAAAAGGTGGGGAGTGAACTAGCAGTGTGTGGTTTGGAGTTTCAGTGGGAGCACTAAATTGGGGAGTGCCATTCCTACAACACCATGTTAATACTGGGGTATCCTACCAGTTGATCAGCGGATATAACGTTTGCCTTCTGATCTTAAACAAACAGATGACAAGGTATTTTTAATTTTGAGACTGCCATATTGTAGGCAAGAAAAAGTGTAAGTGCATAGGAGGCAAGATCTGTTTGAGAACTTAGTAATATAGTGGTGCTATATGTATGTGTACCTGAACCCAAGTCACTTTTTCTAGAAATATTTTTTGAGGGGGCAAACCACCAGCTTCCTCTCCATATTACAAATGTAATTTGCCTATCTCCTTCCAAAGAGGTGCTTTTAAATTAATTTTCTTCTTAGAAGTCAGTAAGTGCTGTGTTTTGAATTAAGTATAAGAATAATAATGTGGTTAAACCATGACACCGGGGGGAAAAAAATACACGGAAATCAATGAATGTATATGACAGGAAAAAACCAAAGAAACAAAACCAAAACAATAAACCAAACCTGGCTCTGGAAGGCAGTAGTAAGTATAATGCCCAGGTTCTAACTCAATGTACACCTCTTAAACTAACATGACTAACAAAGAAAAGGCTTGGAAGACATTTAAAAACAGACCAATGAGCCAAGTTGAACAGACAATCGCCTTAGAAGTGTTTCATCTTTTGCCTTAGAATCCACTTACTCTTTTTAAAGAAAACCAAAGGAAAACTAATGAGTCAGTAGGACTCACATAGTTTCAGGAAATGGCTTTATACCCACTGCCAGATTATATCAAGAGGAGAAGGAATGACCTCAGTACATCTGAAGACCAACAAAGAAGAGACCTTTGTAACCTTCCTGCTGATTGCTGCCTTCCCACAGCAACACTGACAAATATATCCAAGAAGCTGGCACTGAGTCATCTCACCTGTTTTGGTGCTGTACACGTGAGAGTCCTGCAGGAAACAGGGTCACACTGAACCCTGTATGTATGTATAAGCCATTCTGCTGCCTATCACTCTCCGTCTGGCATTCCTCTGCAGCTGGATAAAATTCTCCATTTACTTGTGTACAGTTTTCTCCTGTTCTCAAATCACACTGACCTGATGTCCACCTCCTGTCTGAACACCAGTGCACCATGCAGTACAAGTGTTTGCAGTTGCAACTTGTTTACGAGGCTATGCAGAAAAAGGTACAGACCTCCTTAGAGTGGCCACACTTTTCTCTCCTTCTGTGCTTCAATATAGCCCCATCATGATCCCCCTGACAGATCCCCGTTCTTTTTACGGAGGATCCTTCAATCATTAGGCCTTGCTCAAGCCAGCTGCAAGATAAGCAAGGGGTCCAGATCATGTTTTTCTCAACCAGACTCATCAGTTCCTCACCAACTTAGAGCAACACTGCACAATTCTGATCATTTACCACAAGGTCTGAGTGTGCAACTACAGTCACAGCTGCAGATTCCTCAGATGCTCTCCAAGTGAATATCAACTCTGTAAAGGCTTGATGGTTGCATAGAAATGAACTGCAAGTAAAAAAATGAAATGAACTTCAAGTGAAAAAAATACGTTCTTTTCAAGTGCACTTAAAACGGGGAATAAAAATCATCAAAAAGTGATAAAGAAAAGAAAATGTCATCCTTGCTGGTGCTTGGCCTAGTGTTTGGGCAATAAAGATTCCTTCAGTTTTTTTTTTCTTTATTTCCACCTGCATACCTCTATAGATAGAGGCTGTCACCTGCTGAGTAGCTGATAAAGCTCCAAGGAAGAGAGAGGGATGAAGGATAAACTTGCTGAGCTCATATCTGCATCTCAGCAAAATAGCCAGAAACCTGACAAGTGAAGAAGGCAGGTATTTCACAGCCCTCCTGTTAAGGAAACTTTCCTGTCTGACCATTCAGGAGCACTCTGGCAGTCACACTCACCACCAGACACTTTAACTAATGGGACCGAGGCCCCTTTGCAGCAAGCAACTCCAGTGAGAAGCCTGGCACCCTACACACCTCACTCTCACACAGCCAGACCTGGTTTCCTTACTGGTTCGACCTCAGGGTGCTTAGAGCTCCCAGCTCCTGCTGTGTCAGGCTATTTTGTGATCTTGAAGTAAAAAACCCCAGCAACCCAGGAGCTGGAATACTGGCTGGCAGATTTACGGGTTAAAGAATTTATTTTATTCTTTTTTTTTTTTTGTCAGAAATAGTGTGATGATAAGGCTCCTTTGACTATGGCGGATTTTGNCACAGCCAGACCTGGTTTCCTTACTGGTTCGACCTCAGGGTGCTTAGAGCTCCCAGCTCCTGCTGTGTCAGGCTATTTTGTGATCTTGAAGTAAAAAACCCCAGCAACCCAGGAGCTGGAATACTGGCTGGCAGATTTACGGGTTAAAGAATTTATTTTATTCTTTTTTTTTTTTTCTGACAGAAATGGTGTTATGATAAGTCTCCTTTGACTATGGAGAATTTTGAAGAAAATAAAATTTTATCCATCTTTGAACATCAGAGTTCAAAACCTCCTGCTTTTTGTTTCCCCCAAGTTTTTTTTCCTGTGCTGTCAGCAGAAACTTGAAGGGGACAAATTTGTGTTATTACATCTTAGGTACATATTTGTTCCTGAACTATTAACAGTATCTGAAGACAATCAGGAGACGAACCAATGGAGATTATCTATCAGGATGATGAAGAAATTGTCAAAACCAAAGTCTACAAAATTTCCTGACATGCTCAGGTTCTCAGCTGGCAACACTAAATCTGAAAAGCTCATGTTCACACAGCACCAGAGCATGACAAGTAAATATCATGCTACAATTTCAAGATGTCCTTGGTTGAGATACCCTGCTAATGGAAATTCAGTGCCTCACTAACAGCATAGGAGAAACAGTGCTTAGCAGTTGAAATCTCTTGCAAAGCTGTATGGATCTATTTTAAAACCTGGGCTAAAGTAATTACATAGAATCCAGAATTTACAGTGTAAAAACCAGATGGAAGCCTTTTCCAAGACACAGTGCAATGAAATCTGTTCCCCACTGAGCACAAGCACAACCGTCAGCGGATGAGGCTGGGTAAGAGAAAGACATGGCTGAAAGGCATTCACTGATCTGATGCCTCTCCTTGATGTAACTGTTGAAGAAGAAGCCTAACTAGGTGAAGCTGGAAGAGCTGAGATGGATAGTTTTCTCCTAGGACCCCAGCTGAAACCCTTTCTTTGCAGAACGGAGTACATCTCAGCCTCTGCATAGTTCATTTGACCCTCTTCAAACCCCTGTCTGTGTGATTTGTCTCCAGTCTGAAGCAAAGAGCCCTAACCCCTCAAACGAGAGAGGTAAAATCTGCCATCTTATAAGAGGTCTCATGACCTTCGTATATGGCTTATGTTTCCCAGGCATATTGTGTGCTTTTGATAACTGGCATTTTCTTACAAAGACACATTTTCAATGCTCCTGCAAGAGAAATATACTGAGTATGTCAAACAAGAACCTGCTTTTTTTTTTTGAGCCTTTCTCTCTCTGTGATTGATATATAAAAGAGTGAAACTAAGCCAGACTTCATCTCTTCCCTGTGCTTCCAGCTTTACTTCCATCTTGTATCACTGCAGAAAGATCCAAGGTCTGAAATTTATCCAGCAGTATTTTGTAGTTTTGTTTGCACCAGGAAAGGCAGATAAGATTTGGGTTCCTTGCAGTCTAAGAATTGTTTTAAAATGTATTTCCCTCTGATTAGAAATTACTTCTGACAACCAGTGTTCTCAGTTCCAAGGTAGATAAATTTGCTGGCACTTTAGGGCTGAATAAATAATAAAAAAGGTAGAATATTTCTGAAATGACCCCAGGAGGGAGATCTTAATGAGCTGAGAGGATAAAGCATAATCACACCATAATAAACTGGTGTTGTGTTTATTCCCAGCTCAACTGAGAGAGGCTACTGGCAGGGAAATTTATGCATTATGAACCTATGAACTTATCATTTTATGCACAGCCAAAATCACAGCTTCTCTAATCAGTATTTGTATTGATGGAAAGACAATCTGAAAAACAGGAAAATTTAACTGTCAAAAACTGATACAGTACAATCATATACAGGATTGTACTTGGAAAAAGTAACTTTGAGATTGGCTGCATCAGTGTCAATTTTTCTGCTCTGTTTTAAAGTAGTAACCAGCTTTTCATCAGCCCAGTGTCAGCTATCTGCAAAGTCCTCAGAAGTCTATTTAAGTTCCCCAGGCATGACTTGTAGCCTGAAGTGGATGTTGGGACTTTCTGGAAGTGAAATGGCAAACCAAATTATATTATTTGGGCTCTACAGATCTGAACAAATCATACAACTTTTTTTTTTTTTATCCTCATGGCTAGGCTTCATGCTCTTTTCCACATGAATCATGGCTGATACTGTTGGAAAATGTGACTAGTGTTTGGACAAAACTTCTCAACACATACATGGGTGTAACTCCATGAATCAAAGATAATTATCTGTCATACAGCAAAGGCATAGAAGCAACAAAAATGTTGGACAGTGAAAAAAGCCATTTGGGTCACCACACAATTTTATCATTTATTTAGTTTTAATCAGAATTTGCACATTACCTAAACTTCATGATGTCCTCTAGTTTCTGCACCTGTAGACAACTTAGCAAACAGTAATCTGAAACAAAGTAGTTTCTCAAAAAGGATGTCTCCAGATTTTTCCTAGCAGATGTCATTTATTGCTACTGGATTTCCCTTTTTTTTTTTCCCCAGGACATAGTGTTCCACAAGTACTTTTTGCACTCTTGAATTTTAAGTATAAGCACTCAAAATGTGGAAGGCATTGCATTCAAGTTTGCAGGACATTCTGTACATGCTCTGTTGACCTACATATGCCTTCTGGAGCTTGCACAAGGACACAAGGCAGCCCTGTTTCCTGCCATGAGTCATCACACAAGAATGATCTTTAAATAGGGGGAAAAAGGAAGGGAAAAAACAACTAACAGATTCCAGAGAAAAGCAAGTAGCAGCCTGTCTTTTTTACAGACAAAATTACAGGGTTTTTCCGTTTCAGTAACCATCTTGCTAGGAAATCCAATGAAAGTCAGAGCTTTGTGGTTTTTGTTACACTACATCTAGCCTGATGAGTGGAAAGACTGTATCAGACTGTATTAGAGCATAATGCTGACCTTGTCTAACTGTAGTGAAGTAGTCATTGTCCAGGTGTTTGTCTCCTCTAGCGTTCCACAGGGAAATTTTAGGAATGCACACAAGCACAACCCCTTTTCATCAGTGAAGACAGCATTATCTTAAGAATAAACTTTTAGAATCTGGATCAGTTGTGCAATGAGTGTGCAAATTAACTTTTACAAATATCGGGTCCCTCAAGTTAAATGGCCAAAAAGGTAAAGTCAAGTGAAGACATGCTCTGTTGGGACGATGAGAAGCGTTAAAGAGTCACCCTTTTTCTGGGTCAGTTAGCTGAGTTAGTCCTCAGGTTGTACCTTCCTCTGAAGAAACTAACACTAATTACCGTAGGAGAGAGCATACTAGATGAAACCACTCTACTCTGCCAAAGTAATGCTTTCCTTGCTGCAGACTGCCCAAAGAAACATCTTGCTAGAACCCAACTTTTCCTAATGCTTTCTGCTTTGTTTCTGTCAAAGCGTTTTTCTGTTTTACAGGCAAGATAATTTTCTCTCTAGGGACTATGTATTGACAAATGAAATTACCTACTTTTTTCCAATGTTGTAAAAATTTAATTTTTTCTTGTTGTTTATTTTTTATAATAATTTTTGACATGAACAGAAAAAAAAAACCCCAGAGGGAATGATATAATAATTAAGCTGTGGGGGAAGGGAGGAAAGAAGGTGAAGAACTGCACAGAGAGGAAATCAGACTCAGCTGGCTAAGAAAAACAAATAGAACATGGCAGATGAATAGCAAGAGGTAAAAGGAGCCGTGAACGGACCTTCTTTTGCTCTTACTGTGAGAAGGCAGGATGGTGCCACAGATGTTAAAAAACTAAACTAAAAAGATTAACAAACCAGAATCTGTCACCCAGGTTTTTCCAGCTGTTCTCAGGCTAGGAGTGACTGAAAGTGATTCATTTGCTTAGTGGTTCTCAGCAGCCTGTACAAAACGAGCTGACAGTTATTTTCTGAGGAAGTCATGTTTATATCCTTCTACTTCCATGTATTCCTTCTACAACACAGTTCTTGGGTTGGCAACCTCTGCTGGAAGGCTTATTACAGCAAAACCATGGCAACTAAACTTCTTTTTGCTTTAATAGGGGTCTTGTGGACCTCTCAGAGAAGAACCACAAGAGGAAGGAAGAAGTAGAGTGGGTGTAAAAGTTCATATACTCCTACCCACGCTTTACCTCTTCTGAGATTAGACAAAGAGTGTCACTGTCAGTGTTCTATCCAAGGCAGAGAGCTGTCTTTCAAAAACATCTGCAGGAAAAAGTACCTTATTCTACTATTACTAACACTCAACTGGAAGAGGAGGACAATACCAGCTGCACCATCACACAAGCTGGCTTTGTCAGCTTAACAGGGATATGAAGGTCAGCTGCTTGCTCCTACCCCTAGTTGCCTGCCCCCCTTTTCCTGTGCTGATAAACCCTTTATGGAGATGTACTTTACACCAGATAACAGAAACGGTCAGTTTGAAATGTAACTTTTCAGAGGGGAATATACTTTGGGTTGGATTTCTTTTTTTTCACGCCCCTCTTCCATGACCTAATTAACAGTGCCGCTTCACACACCAGTGATGAGATTCACTGAGGAGGGATAAATTGCATTAGTGAGGGAGAAGTGTGAGGAGGAATAAACACATTGAGGGTCGGGATCTGATGCTGAGAAAACAGTACTTGGAAGAACTGTTTTAGGTCACCTGCTGAAGGGCTGTCTCTTTGCAGGAACATTGGGAGAAGCTGTGTCAGCTGAGGTTTCGAGGTCCTGAAAGGCTCTTCCCCGTGACACCGTCCTTGCTCATGGGCCTGGTCACCAACAACTCTCTTGCTTTCCTAACAACTGTTTCCATGGCACTGGCATGCAGATAGTATTAGTCATCCTGGCTGGAGAAGATGGTGTACAAAGGTTCACGCTCCAGTGCCAGTCACCTCTTGTGGGGGAGGGCAGCGGAAGGAATCTAGACAGGACTGGTTTGATGAGGGTGTGGCCTCTTTCAAGAGCTTGTAAGCACAAGGTCCACGTTCAGATGAATTGTCTGCTGCTGTATGCATTCAACCCATTCCTTCACTGGTAGTTGCAATAGTAACACAGTTTCATTTAAAGTATGATATGGCAAGAGCTTAAGCCACAAGCAGTGGTTAGAGGAATTTCTATTGCTCAAAAATCTTTCCTCATATGCCTTGGCACTGAAGCCTGAAATCAGAAAAAAATTTTACTACTTCTTTCATCCACTTTTGGAAGGACGTGCCACAAGCAGCACTGTACATAGGCCTTCCTGCAGTGCAAAAACAGGAGGCCTCCAGAGCAGCTCTGGAGCGTGGTAGTGCCCTGGAGCTGATATACTTGAGTAACAGGTTTGTCTGCCTCTTACACAACACCCTTGGAGTTGTCAGCATTTCCAGCACAATAGCCATCACCTCCTGGAAACTGTGAACTGACAATTTCTTCTTTCCCACTTGAAAAAAAAAAAAAGAGAGTTACAAGGCTCCTCTGTATGCCTTCCTATACAACAACCTGTGCATGGGATTGTCTGTCTCCACGGGCTGGGGAGAATCCCTCCTTCTAACAATAAAGAGCCAAAAAGATAAAGGCAATGGGAAACCTGTGCACACAAGTCTAGACCTGTGTCCTCTCTGAAACTGTTTTGATCTGCTGAGGCTGGGAGATGGCACTGATGCTGAATATTCTCAAATATATCTAGTCAAAAACATTTGTGACTCAATACTTCTAGACACAGGGTTCATCGTCATGTCTGCTCAAGGATTTCTAACTATTTAGTGCCTAGGAGAGCCCTTCTTCATGGTTACCTGCATCCTCATACCTCTTTTGGTCACAAAATGGATGGGTCTGGCTTTAAGATGAATCCAGAGGCAGGGGGAAAATGAAAGATGGCTTGCAGACCTCCTCTCTGACACCCTGCTTATGTAATGCTCTAATTGAGCTCAGGTATGGTCTGGTTCAGTTTCTTATCCAAAAGCGTTGCTTGGATTCAGATTTGTATCTTCAAGTGGAATGAATAAATATCCGCTCTTTGACAAATTCTGTCACTTGGACTCTAAGTAAATTGTTCATTAATGCTTCCTTACGCATGAAGCTACTGCTGATTAGATCCATGTGTAGATATTTTTGTTCTAAAGAAGGAATATCCATGCGCAGTTACTTAAGAGCAGCCATTGCACTTTTAAATTCATCGCCTCTCCCAACTCAACCTAACCTCAAAGTATGGTTAAAACAAACATTGTAAGTGAGAGTTTGTCTACCTGCCAGTATAACATTGATAATCAAAACCAGAATATGAATGCTCTCCATGTTAGTTAAGAAGGGGTAAGAATAGCTGTTATGCTCTTAAATTTACACCCCAGCTTATTTCACAGTTTTTCATTTATACAGAGAGCCCTTGACCCTTTTTTTTTTGCTGTGTCACCCTAAAATACTGAGCTTTGGTAGGGAAAACTCTTCATTTCACTTACCATGATGACATGATATAAAGAATGTTTATTGGACAAAAATGAATATTTAAAGGGAAAAACATATCTGAATGCTTATTTAAATAAAAATTCCCATAGTAGCCAATGCCACTGGGCTTAATTTGTTCATCTATTTACAGATGTTTAATGCTGAATTTATTATATTGCCATCATGTCACTCGCTGTCCAGCCATTTTTCCAAGTAATTTCCTTTGCCTCATCACACCTAATTCCATGGAAAGGTCCTCTTGCAGTTAAACGTAAAACTTATCTGGGAGTCAAAATATATTCCAAGCACAGTGTGCACACATTAACACAAATGCTGCAATTATGGTTGATGATTAGTAGTGAATGAATATTCATTGCCAAAGAAAGGATGCAGAAGAAGAAAAGCAAAAATATCCTTGGCTTTTATAATACTTTTCTAATAACGAATTTTTAATTTCAGATTTTGGAACTGTTCTTCCCAATTTCTTAGAGTTCGACTGACAAAGCTAAAGAAAATTCAGCCATCCCAGTCTCCATGACTAATGGAGCCACGGGGCCAAAAATTCAAAGAAGAGATGCAGCTATAGTGCAAGAGGCACTGCTGCCTATTTGTTTTTGTTCAAAGCAGGGGCAAAAGACCCTCAACTATTGATACATATCCACCTGCAGTGTCTGCTGGTACAAAATGTACCTACTAAATAAACATTTCTTAGTAGAGGCAAGACCTGCTGTTAAATGTCCTGTGCTCAAGGACAACAGTGTAATCTTGGTGCTCTTTCATATACTTTGCTTTTATTATTCATGTCTTCTCTTCCTACCAGATGTAAGAAGATTGCCTAAATCCCATGAGAACAACAGTCTGAATTTGGCTTTAGGACTCAATCACATGAGAACACACGGACAAGTTAGCTGCCATGACCTACTCAGCCTTCTGGGAGGAAATGCAGCCTCTTGATCATGATAAAGCCCTCGTGTAGATGGGCACACATGATGGTTTTTATGAGATTTGCTGTACCGATGAGGAATAGCAAATTCATCTCTTTATGCAGAAATCTGTCTTGTCCTCTGGGGAGTGGGTCAGGAGTGGGCAGTTAATGGTTGTGCCTCTGTTTTTCTTTTGAGCAAATAATGCATTCCTCCTGGCAGCTCACAGTCTGCTGGTGACCATCTCAGCTCTGAAATACGAGCTACGGTAGATGGGGGGAGGGAAGGTCAGTCTGGAAGGGTGTGGGAGAGGATTTCCATTCCAGACAGGCTTTTGGCTAGATCACTATTGTTCACTTGTGAGTTATTTGAATGATCAATGAGTAAAATTCTCCCTCCTTCCCCCTTTTTTTAGCAATCCTCATGTAAGTGTAAAGGAAGATAAACACTTTCTGTTATTTTTCCCTGGTTTCATAGTCCCAATTGCATTAAGCATTTCACAGTAAGACTTCAAAGTACTTCTGCCTTTTCATTTTAGATAAGGAAGCACAGTTTGCTTGAAAATATGTGTCCTGCTCAAATTACATAAAGAAAAATTTGGAACTATGACATACACCCATTAGCAAGACATAAATTAGTGATATTTCAAAATCTGCTGCAGTGTCTCATCAGTTTTCAGCATTTTTCTCTCACTCTGGCGAAGTTTTTTATATACCTCTGTTGGCATTTGGAAAGTTATTCCCTATGCTATCAAACACTGAACATTTTGTCTAACCTCAGCGTTAAAGAAAAAGAACTCACAAACAATGAGAGCAAAACAAGAAGTAACTTGTTTTAACAAATGAATTACTGTGGTAAGAGGCACTGTTAAAAAATACCCATGTGAAATCCATGACATTCAGTACATTGAAAAAAAAAAACTAGCCAAGGAATTCCTTACTTCTAGCCATACACAATACAAGTACGGGGCAATGTGTGATCCAGAACCGGTGCAGTATCTTATGTAGTTACCCAAGTTACTGCTCAAACTTGGAGAACTGTGAATTACTTCTAGTAGGCTAAAAATTACAATGGAAGCTGGAGGCTCTTTGATCAATTCCACTTCCTCAGAAAAACTGGACACAGTGATACTGCCTGAAATCAGCAGGAATCTAATAACAGGAGACACTTTCTAAGAAAACCACTGGCAAAATATATTTCTCCCATACAGGTCTGATATTTGCCTGTTTTATTTGCCAATACATGCGCATATTTGGTGACAGAAACCATTCTCTGGCACTATAAAGGAGTGAAAACTTTTCTAATCTTGGTTGAAACAAGGTAGTTGTTGCTTAATTAAAGTGAGATACTCTTCCAACATAATGGAAAATTAATGTTGAAAGCTCCTTAGTCCAGTTCATAAAAAGAAGTATTACAGAGCATGTTCATTAAATATCCACCACCACCACCCATGAGTAAACTATGGAAATCAGAAAAATGCATTAATAAAAACTGTAACTGAGAGGAATGCTGTTGTCTAATCAATGAATGTCATTAAAAAGCTATCTCCAGGAATATTACATTACTAACCTTATTCCATCTCTGAGGCAAAGCCCAATAACTAAAGCCCAGATGAATCACAATTACTTGGTCATTTCATAGCTTGAAGACCTGTAAACACGGATGTTTATAAACCATAGTCTGCACTGCTATACCAAGATACATCACGTTTTGTGCTATGAACTCTAACCTAGACTATGCCAATCAAAATTTTTTAACATTTAGAAGATAAATCTGTGAGAAAAAAAGCAGACCTTATACTGAGGCCTATGGAGGTATTCTGACCTCCGAAGGATTTCTGGAAATAAGGCTGCAAATCTACTTGTTAATGAATTCCTACTTTTTCTCTGTTTGTTTGTTTTATTATTCATTTAACCTTCTTCCTGGTTTATTCCTTTCCTTTGTGTTAGAGTTAATTTTTTAAAGTATTCTGGAGGGCGCAGTACTAGGACCCAGAGGTTATTCTATACCACCTCATATCATTGCTGGGGCAGGGGAAAGGGACTCTCTTCCAGGGCTAGGGTTTTCCTTCTGGTTTAGAAAACGGGGCAGAGGGAACCGTCCAGTGTTGTCTATTATCATTCTTTTTCTGTGAGAATAATTTCTTTCCTTATACCTTCTGTTGTTAGCACTGTTGCTGTTCCTGTTCATTTCCTTATCTCATTGCTGTTTCCAGTAAATTGCTCTTATCTCAACCCATGATCTTTGCCTTTCGTGCCTTCAATTCTCCTCTCTATCTTATCACAGGGGGGAGGGGGAGAGGGAAATGGGGGAGTGAGAGAGAGTGCCACTGTGGTTTGGGCATCCTCAGTGGGGACGCTGAATTGGGGAGTACAAGTCCTAAACCAAAACACTCTGCCAACCTCCATCACTTAGTATCTTTTTTCAATCTACAATCCTTTCGTTTTTCTTCCTATGCCTTGTGTAATTTTTCCAACCTGTTCTCTCTTCCCATTCTCTTCACCATAGTTGCTTCTTTTCTGGTGCTGTCTCACAACATTAATTACAACAAATTTTTATATATGGGGCTTTTCAAAGTCTTTTTGTGTTTTAGCTGTCCACATTAGGCCTTGAGAATTTTCCATGTTTAATTTCAGCTGGAAAGTATTTTTAAATGCTCCAAGCAAAATTAATTCATCTGGGTTTTGTTTGTTTTGGTGTTGGCTTTTGTTGTTGTTTTGTTGTTTTTCCATTTGACTGAACAGCACAAGAGAATAAAGCATTTTATTCCCTAAGTACATGCCAAGGCTCTTACTGCTGTGATCAAGAACCCAAAGTGGAGAACAATCTGTCTTGCTCTCAAAGAGTTGGAGAATTTTGGAGCAACAGCAAACGTGCCCTGAAACCAGACTACTTCTGGTCTCAATTATCCCAAAGGACGTAACACTCCCTTTTCCAGTGGGAGGTAATTAGAATTCCCTGAAGCAACTGTATAAATGAAAAAGTCTTTACTCTAGCTGTGAAAGAAAGCTAGATTACAATCAAAGAACTACATGTGAGGTTCTAACACAGGTTTTTATCTATAAACTGCTATAGAAAACGAAGCAAACAGAATAACACAGATAAACAATTACTCATCTTAGAAGTATATCCCATTGTCTGTATTTTAATCCTCAACAGTAACAAGGGGCAAGGCATTTCCTAAATGCTACAGCAACAAATAATTTATTTTGTATGCATAACAAAAATGAAGAAACCTTACTGAATTCTTAAGAAGATAGAAAAAGCAAAGAAAATGTCAAACAAGTAGTGACCAGCCAGGATCAATATGTCCCCAAAGAAGGGGAAACAACATACCGTTCTAGTGTTGTAAAGACAGGAACTATCAAAGAACCCACATTTCTTTGTGTTAGCAGTAAGTTAAAAACTGACCAAACGCTAACAGAATGATTCAGGCTTTTTTACAATTAAAACCAAGAGAAGCTATTAGCCAAAGCCCAACAAATCTAGAGACTTCGCAGAGGTGTAAACCATTAAAAAACATGAGCAATGCCTAGACTAACAATGGTAGCCTACCATACAACTTCTATCTCCATCAAAAACCACAAGGCTTTTGTGGATGTTTCCTTTATTGTATAATTTCGGTTAATGCTGTACATTGCACACGGCCAAGATCTTGTGAAAGAAAATAACATGTATTGGAAATGTGGCAAAGAAGTACTGGAAAAAACCTCTACGATCTTCAAGTCCAACCATTAACCCAGCACTGCCAAGTCCACCACTAAACCATGTCCCCAGGTGCTACATGTACACATCTTTTAAATATCTCCAGGGATGGTGACTTCACCGCTTCCCTTGGCAGCCTGTTCCAAAGCTTGAAAATCCTTTTCATGAACAAATTTTTCCTAATATCCAGTCTAAACCTCCCCTGGTGCAACTTGAGGGCATTTCCTCTTGTCCTGTTACTTGTTACTTGGAGAAAAGACTGACCCACACTTGCTACAGCCTCCTTTCAGGCAGTTGTAGAGTGAAAAAGTCTCTTGTGAGCCTTCTGTTCTATGGACTAAACATCCCATCTCCCTCAGCTGCTCCTCGTAAGACTTGGGCTCCAGATCCTCCATTTCTGGTTATCCCTAGGACGTCTGTCTGCATAGTTAAAATTCAGCCAGATCTGGGGCAGAACAAAGTACCTCTGTGACTCTGCAAACACATGCTGTATACCACAGTGGCTTAAATCTTGAGCTGACCAAACGTAATTACACAAACTGAAGTTTGATCAAGACATTATGTTCAAAGAGAAGACAGTGACAAAATTAACACTACTCCCCTGACTGAAGCAACACATATTCACCAATATTTTATTTAAGAAACACAGGCAGGAAACAGCTTACTCATTGAGTCACACTTCTCAAATCAGCATGGGTAAAAAAATTTGCAACAGGAGTTTACAGTTCTGCATTGGAGTCACAGATAATCAAGTCTAACTTTCTGAAGTGCAGAAATGCTTCAGGACACAATATCCATGAAACTAAAGAACAGAAATGTTGGATATAGCCTCTTTCTTCTTCTGATGGACCACAGATACACATTTTAAAACAGAAAAAATACTCCAAAGCAGAAGCAGAGCTAGGAGAATAAACTGTCCCATGCATTTAAAAATAATTTTCATTCCACAGTACATGAGGGCACTCATCCCCATCCTCTGACAATACGGAGTTTCAGAATAGTACAGCAGAGCTAACTTACCCAAACCACCACAGTTAACTGCACAGTAGTAACCAATATATATAGTAAGAACCTCTCTTGTTTCATTAAGTTTTCTATCCTAAGGATCAAAAATACCTGCTGCTAAACTATATTTACTTGTGTATCATCTTTGAGGGAAATAAGGGTATGAGGAACTGGCAAATCTCTTTTACTAATCACATTGAGCTGAAACACAAATACTTCTGGCCCAGTGACTTTGTCCATAGTTAATGCCTGTAATATTTGAATTTGTCCAAATCAATATATACTGACTCCTCTGCACTTTTGAAGAACAAAATAGACCTCCTATCTCTTCCTACATCCTTAAATTCTGCCTGAGCTAGATCACGTCCTGTGACTGCTTTGGAGTTATCAGAGCAGCTTCACTTCTGGCAAGATCTGCGACAATACTGCTGTGTGGTCACAATTTTTATCAATGGCATCTCTAAATGGATTTAGAGAGACTCTAGATGGGTCAGATAACTAAGCGAAAGAGCATGTTGTCTGCATCCCCATTCCCACCTCTGCCAAAGCTCGCCAGCAATGAAAAACTGACATATGGTTACACACTAAGGAACCAAAAAAAAAAAACCCAACACCAGCAATTAGTAAAACCACTGTTAATGATGGACAGGTGGATAGGGAGCATCACCCATTTATCAGAACTATCTGGAGAACAGTATAACCCTGTAGGAAAGGCAGAGATGAAAGACTGAAACTAGAAGCAGATCAAACGCTCTTGAGATTAAAGATACATGGAGAGATCTGAGCTTATACAAAAAGAGGGGACAAGGCTGTTACTTGCTCTTCAGTATGATGATTAGCTATTAAGCTGAACCACCACGGGCCAGCGTACATGGCTGTTACCAGCCCAGTGTGACAAAAACCCCAAAAGAATATGAAGATCAGTAATTGAGTTTGTCTCCATTCAAGTAATGGGTACAGGTGAAAAGCATACCATTTGTTAGATGTTGATGAACTATGCTGTAGATCGCCACTGAAAATGGATTTAGAAAATACAATGTAATTAACAGTAATTTAGGCTGGGAAAGAATACAAAAGCACCTTCTACTAGCTTAAGTATTAAAGCGTGAAATTGTTACTTAAATAAAGTCAGGAGTCTGTGGCTCAATGCTCCACTGACAAGACACTTTATTAATGAGATTGTATCAGCCACGGGAGTAAAACCAGCAAATGTATTTCAGGGGGCATTGTTGCTTCCCCTACAAAAGGGTCCAGATGCCATTTTGTACTTTGAAAGCAGCAGATCAAATGTAATACTTAATATATTTGGAAACACAGTGGAAAAGGAACCTAAAAAACGGGCATTTCAGACCAAAAACCTGCACCTACGGGTAACCGAGAAAACCCAAGCTCTTTTCTCCATGCATGACCAGCGATCCAAAGGCCCCCCACCCACCCCACGATGTCTCAGCGACGCTGCCCCGCAGCCTTGTCCTCCCTGCAGCACGCTGGGCACACCCCGGCCAGGAGTGCCCCTTGCTCCCGCCGGGCAGGAGCGGGATGTGCGCAGTGGGACACGCGCCGGCGGCTGGGGGCAGCTCTGCTGTAGATGCTCCCCGGGGGCAGTTCCCCGGGGGCGCCTGGGCCTTATCAGGGGCGGTCACTGCCCTGCAAGTTGCCCGCGGCGGCGGCCCCTCAGG
Organism: Gymnorhina tibicen; assembly: GCA_013399875.1. Taxonomy (NCBI): domain Eukaryota; kingdom Metazoa; phylum Chordata; class Aves; order Passeriformes; family Artamidae; genus Gymnorhina; species Gymnorhina tibicen. The sequence continues at coordinate 568,141 of VXAZ01001057.1, read as the reverse complement.
CGCGGCCCTGGGGCGCCCTTCCCCCACCGCTCCCCTCCCCCGGCCGCACAACCGGCTCCTCCGGCTGAAACCCGACACCGGGGCCTCCTGCCCGCCGCCGGTCTGGAGCCGCGCGGGACGCGGCGAGAAGCCAGGAGCGGATTGCGCCTGGAGGCGGCTCCAGCTCCCGGCTGCGGCGTGGCCTGGCCGAGCCATTCCGCGGCTGCCGGCGGCGGGGCGGTGCCCCGCTCCGAAGGCTCTGGCGATCCGTCCCGGAGAGTAGCGCCCGCCCGGCTGCAAGGGCGGCCTCAGCAGCTGTTCTGTCCTTGCAGCGCCCCAACCGGCCCAAACCGGCTCAAACCGGCCCAAGCCGGATCTGCTTCTCTCTTCCCCAGCATTCTCCCGCCTCCTCCTCCTTCTCTCCACCCCCCCCACCCCGGCCTCCCGCTCAGAGGCACCGCAAATTTGTGCTCCCCTGCGGCTTCCCCACAGCCCGGCATGGCCCCCCGTCACTGCTCTGTGCCTGTGGGGCTGCTGCTGCTCCATGAATCCATGTGTGTTCTTCTGCCCTGGCTTCCTAACCCCATTTCCTTTTCCTCTATGGTCAGGGAAGTACTGTCTGTTTTAAACATTCGGGGGTTTTCCACTTAGGGAAGAAATAAGCAGAACAAGCGTTGCTGTTTCTGGTGAAAGCTGCCTGGCTGCAGGGACGTGGCTGTACCCGGGGTGCTCCTTGTCCCTTGTTCCCCCACAGTTGTCTGCAGCTTTCCTTTCTACGTGTCCCATGCCTGGATGCGGCTTTTTGCTTCCCTGGCACAGGACTCCAGCTGCTCCGTTCCCTTTTGTCACAGCCCTACAAGCAATGTGGCTCCATTGCCAGCCGCCACCATGGCAAAGAAAGGCCTGCCCTGCGCCTGCCCGTTTTCCTCAGTCACCCCCGTAAGTACAGGAGACAAACCTGAGTGTTACCCTCTCCCTTCTGCTCCACACAGATACCAGGAAAATAAGCACACTCTGTCTAGGTCAGCCCATCAGAAAACACTGCTTCTCCTT
>VXAZ01001057.1:415331-567051 GCA_013399875.1 Gymnorhina tibicen | reverse complement strand
CCCCCAAACTTCCTCCATTTTTACAGATTAAAGGAAACCGGCCTACTCCATTTTGGAGAGAAGCTTGTCTGGAGGCTGGAGGTGTGACTTGCATTTCCTCCAGCAGCATCTGGAGCAGAAGGGAGACAGCACGCCTCACCCTGGAGGTGCTGTGGGATGTCTCAGCTGTTTGGAGGCAGTGGCTGGCACATCTTCTCTGTGGGTTAGTGGTTTTGTCAGGCATGATTTTATGCCACGCTGGATTGGTATATGTGCCTGAGTTGTAGGCAGCTCTGCCGCACTTTTGGCAGTTTCAGTGCAAACTTTGTTTTCAGACCTCCATGTTTCTCAAGGCATTGAGGTAGCAACTCTATGCACCTCAGGGGGAGGAGTAGGTATCTATGTAGCCACCCAGTTCCTGGCTTTGGTTTGATCTTCAGTTGAGTGCATCTAGCAGGCAGCTGCTGCTGAAGATAATTCCCCACTTTCATCTGTGTTAGCTCTGGCATTTGTCAGACACATCATAAGCCAGTTTAGTTCACTGACATTCTAGATGTTATTACCATCCTCCAAGGGAAATGTTCTGCCAGATCTGTGAGTTTAGCTGGCTCACCAGAGTCCAGCAAAATGCTGCAGCCAACTGTAGAGGAGGTCTGCTACACAAGTGGGGTGTAGCAAAGGAGTAAAAAACCCTGTTTGTGGCAGCAAGCAAGGTTAATTTGTCCCACTATCAAGCTGTTCCTGAACAATTCCTCCTTAACAAGGAGAGGCAGCCATGTGTACCTGCAGCTGAATCTCTGGAAGCTGAACATTCAACATCCTTAGGGGCATAAGGACTAAGTATAAAGATTTCTCCCGCATGCCCCCACCAACCATGTCTGAATATAAGTATATGTTTTAAAGATGGCACAAAAACCAGGCAAAAGTCATTTTCTTGGTATGTTGTGACAAATGTTTGCAAAATGTAGAGATTTCTCAAGTAAAGTAGGAAGTAAAGTTTTTACTGTCATGCTCTGACGCAACTGCTCCCATACTCCCCATCCACAACAGGACAGTAGACAGTGTTGAGCAATACATTCAGTAGCTTAGTGTGTAGCTCCAGTGCAGCTGCTGTTTGAGCTCTGGGTGGCAGGAAAAAGCTGCAGCACCAGGCAAGAGGCTGTGGAACTGGTGCCAACCGTTTGCACAACACAGGGCACAGGGAACCTGCGGCCCAGCCAGGTGACCAGACACGCAGAGACACAGCAGGAGCCAAGGTCTCATATGGAAGACCCCAGACTATCATGCATAGGGTGAGTGTGTAAAAACTCAGGGCTTCCTTTGTTTGTGGTCCCTCCTCACAGGACCAGTTCAAGCTGTTTCTGCATTACTCTGCCAGGTAGAGGACTTCGCATTTTTTTTGGTGAACTTTTATGAAGTTTCGGTTGACTTATTTTTCTGGTTTGTCAAGACTACTGCTGAGCGACAGCCCAATCATCAAGCACGTTGACCTCTACTTTTCCAGTTTTCTGGCCACAGCATGAGAATTCTCTTTACCAGCTGCAGTGTTTTTTTCAGAAAGCTGTTCACACATTATCCTCACTGTCTGCTGAAGGAAACACCACCGCTCACAGCAACGAGAAATTTATGTGTGTGCAAACTTGCACATGTACATGCATTTGTGTGCACACACACACACACATTACCAAGTTAAGCTTGAAAAAAGTGGAATTCATGGAACTCATTACACTGTGGTGGTTTGCAGTTATGCTGCATATTTCAAGGACTTCCTGCTCCAGGAGTAGAAGAATGCTGCTTTTCAAAACACGTGGTTCCTGCTTAGCTGTAAAACAGATTATCTGAGAGAAAAAGGGAAAAAAAAGTCTTACTCTTATCTCGCAGGAGGATGTGTGCAAACAACTGTCTCTGCTAAAAGGGACTAGTCCCTTTGTAGAAAGTACTGCTTCCCCTTCCCCACCTCATCGATTGCCTTCAGCCCTCATGCCAAAAGAAAATACTTGCATTTCCACTTCTTTTCTTACAGTTGGAAGTATCCCCTTGTTTTCATGCCTTTTTTATAATTTTCAAATGTTGGCAGACCTGGCTGCGGCGCTGGAAGGCCACTCCAACAAAGGGAAAATCACTCCTCTACCTCTGCCCCGTTCCTTTGCACTCTCTCCCTGGTTTCCTTAGAAAAGACAGGTCAGAGTGTCTCTGAAAGACTCTAGGGAAGGGGTTTGAGTTTTTATCTGTAACTGCAAGAATAAGACTAGCAAATAAAGTAGAAACCTTCAGGAATTTAAGGAATTAGGAAACCACTTTGCATTACAATTGAACATGGATTATTTTGTAAAAGGCATGTACTGCCAGCCTTTTTTGAAACAGGACTTGAAAAAATTTAGGATCAGCACCAACAGTCCTGATTTTGGCTGTTCTCATCTGTCTCCCTCTCCTGGCCAACGGCAGTTGTTTTTTTAGTGAGGTTTTGGGTAGGGAAGTCTTTGTTTGGCTTTTGTCCATACACAAAGAACTCAAAGTGAATATGAGGCTTAGCAAAAGATTTTATGTGTACATACTTGTTCCTGTGTATTGAACGGTTAAATAGATACTAAGATATTTATATATGTAAAAATTCACCTCTGTAGTCTTGGAATGAAAACATAAATACCACCATATCTCTGAAAATGAGCCAGAGGAAATCAGGCAAGGGGAGTGCTCACTTTCAGTCAAGCTCAGGATGCTGGAATGATGCCAAGAATAGTGGAGCTGAGAGGTGGATGCATTTCTGAAGAGGTGGTGACAGGGAAAAGAGCTGAAGTCAGTCAGTTTAAGGGAATTTGACAGTTTGGGGTATAGTTAATTAATTTTCTTCTGGCTTTTAAAGGCTTAGTATTGACATAATACTCTGCGGACTACCAATATTTACCTTTAGTTTTAACCAGTCATATAAATGTGTATTAAAAAAAAGAGAATTAATTTATTGTTGTGTATGATGAAGAGCCTGGGAACAGTCTGAGTAGTATGATAGTACATAATCTTCCTGCTCTAGTTCTGACAGTGCCTGTTACTGAGCAGGCATATTCTTCTGCCACTAAGGCAAAAAAAGGAAATGTATGGCCATTGGAAGCAAGGTCAGGTGACACGGGAGGACTACAGAGATGCTGTTCACTGAACTGGAGTTGAAACTGGCTGGTACTGTGGGGGACAATAAAAAGGGCTTTTAAAAAAATGTTAATAGCAAAAGGCAAACCAGAAATAACATTGGTCAGTTAACTTGATGAGAACAGTCACTTCCCAAACAGGGACATAAACTAGGCAGAGATGTTTAATGATTTCTTTGCCTCAGACTTCTACACTAAAGATGGGCTCTGGGACCACCCTGAGCTGGAGAACCANTCTACACTAAAGATGGGCTCTGGGACCTCCCTGAGCTGGAGAACCACAACTGCAAGCATGATTTTTGATGTTGTTGTTGTTGTTGTTGTTGTTGTTGTTGTTGTGGTTTTGTTTGTTTGTTTTTGTTTCCATGTTGTTGGTTTTGTTTGTTGTTGGTTTTTTGTTTGTTTTTGTTTCCCATGTTAGCAATTAGTATTGATGCATTCAGGAAAGTAAAGGACAGAACTGTAAAAATGAGTAAGTGTGGTGGTTTAAAACCAGCTGGGAGTTAAAAGTTCAAATAAGCCACTCCCTTTCTCCCTGCCCCTCTCTGGTGAGAAAGGGACGAATGCAACCCCGTGGGTTGAGATAACAGTCTACTCAAAATAAACAGCAATGGGATGAAAAAAGGAACAGCAACAGCAACAATTAACACATAGTTACAAAAGAGAGGGTGATTTACACATACAAAGGTGCTCATCACCATGGCTCAGTTCCACATGGCCTCCTGAGACAAAGACAAGATGGTGGACAGCGCCATCACCAGCACCATGTGGTCTCCTGAGACAAAGGGGAAAATGGCAGCCGTTACTGCAGCCTGGTGTTTGCCTCCCCTGAGCTCAAGAGAACAAAAAACAACCGTGGAAAAATCCCGCAAACTGGACCACGCCGCTCCTGAAGCACAGTGCCCTGCCCAGACCGACTGCTCCTGAACTGCGCTACTCCGTGGTCTCGGCTGCGTTCAGTAGTATTCGGCTAGGCTTGGCTGTGTGCCACTTAGAGCTGCATTGCTCCTGAGGGATGGGAAGGGATGAGCAGCATGGGGAAAGGGGCAGAGTCCACAGTGCTGCTCGCTGGCATCTTCCCTGGGGAAGGAATGGAACAAAATGGTGCACTTGTGGTGTAGGTTTGTCTTTTTCTTCCCCCCCCCCAAACCCACGCCCCCCAGTGATGATTTTGGGATATAGAATAGCAACCTAGCCACGCCCACATAGCGCTAGGCTCTGCCCGCTTCCCAACACCCGCAAGTAAAACCAGGACAATAAGGAATGTTAAGAGTCCTTGAGTTCTAAGAAAGTAGCCAATTGGAAAATTTTTTTATTTAGAAGGCAAAGGGAAAATTGAATCAACATAAAAAAATCAGTGAAAAATCACTTCAGAGAATACAGAATGAAGAAGAAATGTAATAAAAGCTCAAACAATTCTGTCCCAACATTTCCGTTTAAAAAGCAAAGCAAGCATTCAGCAACTGTATTTTTTATGAAGAGTATGCCCATGTTTTTTCTGAGTGGCGAATGTATATTCTCAGAAAATACAATGTACTGGTAAATCAGAAAGAATCCTTTAGGAAAGCTCGATATCAAATAGTTTTTAATTGTCCTGGATTGTCTTGTGATAACTCTTCAACATTTTCAGCTCCTTAAGCTCACTCAGATCTCCTACCCTAACATAACCGTGGGATTTTTTAACATGTTGTTTTTTCCATACTTTTTCATAACTGAATACTTTCCTTTTAGCAACAAATGTTCTACTATGGAAATTTTAAGGGAAAGAAATGTTCCTGAAAGAAGCCTCCCTCCTTTGTTCGAAGTGGTTTAGACTGTCATTGCACTGCTATTTTAATCGGGCAGAAGTACGGGTTACTGTTAAAAGCAGCAGCCTGGCTTTCCTTCTCCTGCTGTCTTCTGCCTCTTCTTCGCACCACTTCCCGTGTGCCACTCATATGCCTGTGGCTATGTGATGTCTTGCTTGAGGGTATCACTCCGGTAGAAAGCTAATTTTTCTTCTGCTAGCCTAGTTTTCCTCACTGTGATGAGTGCAAACAGTAATGCCAACCCGAAGGCAGCAACAGGAAATAGTGTCTAGAGACAGGAGGTGAACAGGATTATTCTTTGGTGTTTGTTTAATGGTCAGTTTAGGCTCAACAGGAATTAGAAGAGTCACTATTTGCTAATTTTACAAAGTATTGATAACTTGATTGAAAACTTGATTTTCAGTTGAATTAATTAATCTGCATTTTGCACTCGCACACCTTTTGTTTTTCAGTAAAAGAAAAATTGTGTGAGAACCACACGATTTCAGTTTGGATAAACAAATAAATTGATATAAGTGTTGGGTATATAATCTTGGCAAGCCTCTAAGGATCTGTCATGCTTTAGGAATGGAAACCCCAATTCAGTGCCCGCACCAAGATTTTCCAAACCACGCACCACTCTCTCGCTCCCCCACTTTTCCCTGCCCCCTCCCTCCTGTGGCGCAGGGGAGAGGAGAACTGGAAGCACAAAAGGCAAAGATCATGGCTTGAAATAAGAAAAATTTACTGGAAACAGCAATAAAATAAGAAAACAAACAGTAACAGCATCAATACTAATGACAGAGGATACAAGAAAAGAAGCGATGCACACAGAAACCCCCTAACAGTAGACAACACAGGATGGCTACCCCTGCCACATTTTCTCAACTGGAAGGAACCCCTTCTCCCCATAAGAAAGTCCCTTCCCTCACCCCTGGCAGTGACATGAGGTGATACAGAATAACCTCCATGTCCTAGCCATGCTCCCTCCTGGTTATTGTAAAAAAAAAAATCCTGTCCTGGCTGGAACCAGGACAGGATTTAATGGAAATCCAGGTAGGCTGTGCCTGCAGGCTTCAGAAGTGTCTTGGACTGTAGTAGAGACCCATAGGACCTTAAGCTTTGGCAGGTGACTTAAATAGTTGGCCACAGCTTTAGCTTTCCATACAAAACTGCAGGACATTCTTGCTGCCAAGGCCACCTCTGCCACTTTGGTTCTGTGTATTTGCCAAAGTTATAGTTAATATGTGCTTAGCAGATGTATAGTTAAATGAGTAAGAAACTATGAAATGTACTAGTATATTAAAAATAACAGATTTGAAACCAGTACTCAAATAGGAAAGACTGCGAGTTCAAAATTCACATGTGTAAATGTATGTAAAAATTTTGTTTCATACTAATGCGTGAATTTGCCTTTGTTCTTTATCCCTATGCTTTATTCATCTTGGTTTGATAATTCCTTAGCATCTGCCATGATTGCAGAAATTAGCACAGGATTTAAAGTAGAACAAGTGTTTGAATCCCTATGTGAAAGTCTGATAATACTCCTGGAAACCTGGGTTTAGAGGATAGCAATAAGTTGGCATGGGATCTTTCTGCAGCATCTCTTTTTAGATTAGTGATACTGTCATTCTGAAATGTATTGAAAAATCCTCAAGACGGTCAGTGAAATGTTGGTTGGAAAAATATACATAGAAGCAGGCGTAGTGCTGCTAAACCATTTTTCCAGCACTACACTTCAAGTGAAAGAAACATAAAATTTTATCCGTGAATCTAACTTCATCACAAAAATGTGGATTAAAAATGCAGGAGTGAGTATTGGAAAAAGAGAAAGTCTAATTTACTGAGTTTTTTCTGATAGGCTTTCTTGGGGAAGTGTTCAGTTATAATCAGGAAGCTTGGAAGCAGAATAGGTTGATCAGGTAGTGCAAAACAATCTTCAAGAGAGCTGAGAATTGAAAGGAGATGGAAGTTGAGATGCAGGAGAGATGAGAAGGTGAATGAACAGGAGGTAGGGAACTGGAAAAATCGAGTTTGAAATTTTCTCTTGGCAAGTGATGAAGTCTGCAGATCTCTGACAAAGGATGCTTGCTGAGAGCTGAATATACTTGCTGGTTGCTGGCAGTACAAGAAAGCTTCCTGGCATCCTCTCGTACAGCTGCTTACATAGGAGTAGTAATGTTGGTCCTATACTTCCCTACAGCGTAGCTTGACTTTCAGAAAAAGAGCAGAACAATTTCTAAATCTGGAGAGAATAGGAATTTTCTATTAAAAATGAAATAAGATCTTGTAAAGTAATTGTGCTTTCCTGTCCTAAAATTGACATATAGCCTATCACTCCCTTTTCTTGAGCTTGATGAAAATAAAATAACCTTTTTGCTTGCATGTTGTTATACATTCACAGTCAAACTCCTGTGAGCTTGAGTTGTTTATGTTGAGTCGTTCAAATCAGAGTTTATGTTTCATTTGTTTTTCAGGCAATTAGCTTAAGGGCTTTGCATTAGTCAGACAAATTCATGCTATGTATTGACTTTTCATGCTCCGTGGCATTTCTTTTATGTTAGGTTCAGACATGGTTACAGAGACAAGATTGACATTCTAGAATGACAGCTAGGAAGACAGTAGTATCCCGAAGTCTAATACTAGGTTAATCAAGAGAGAGAATCGTTACACATGCAGTCTTAATGTAGCCATTGCCGCCTGTAGTTGGTGTGGCTGACAGTTGGCTTAAGTAACCCAGAGCTGGCCCAGCAAAGTAAACCAGAGAGAAAAGCTCCTCTTGTGTGATTTCAAAACCTGTAAGCAGAATACAAGGAGAGAAAGAAGCTGAAGAGAGTATCTTTGTAAGGATTTAGAAAAGAGGCAGGAAAAACAAGTGCTGAAGGAGGGGAAAGAACTAAGAAAAAATACAAGAATGACAAGAAGAAAGGACTCATGAACACTGAATATAAAGGCGCTGCATTTGCATGGATCTCTGCATTCTACCGTCTCTGGCTGCTCAAGGCTGCTGGGATATCTAATAGCTAGGATTAGTGAGGTCTTGTTAACAATGGATAATGGATAACATTAATGGATAATGGATATTGCTTTGTTTTGTGTAGTTGTATCCTGTGTATCCAGTAAGGCTTGTCTGTTAGATGATGGAGCATCATCAGATGATGTCTCAGCTGCTGTCTGTTTTACTGACCCTCCCGTGATTTACTGCTCTGGTAACCACAAGAAGACAGACTGTGCTCTCTGCCTCTTTCCAAGTGTCTTGGTGAGGGGGAGGTGGGAAGACATAAAACAGAGTCTGCACCCAGGCTTGCAACATCAAGTTGTTGACATCTCCAGCGTGAGAGTCAAGGGAGCACCTTAAGGGCATGTTATTAATGTTCTTATGTGCAAGGTTGTAAATCCTTTGCCCACCAGACTGATTTATGTTTCTTAATGCGGGAAGCACTCATCATCTGCTATGTGGTTTTGGTGTTCCTCTTGCCTGTGTTGGACCTCAGCTACCAAAACAGGATATGTTGATCATTTTCTTTCTTACTTGTGACCAATGAAGGTGACGCACTGACTGTGTGGTGATTCTCTGTGATTTTATTGGATGAATCATGTAATAATTTTTGCCATTTGAATTCAGGTAACTGCTTTTCTTCTCTGTAAGCAGAAGACTGTGCTTTGTGCGGAGACTCCTTATGCCGCCTTCTGTGAAGTTGAGTGGGAGACCCACACACTGCAGGCTACTTGTTAGGTTGCTCTCGATGACAGTGCTTTTATTCACTTACATATTCTTCATGAGTTTTATTCTTGCGATCTTGCTTCAGAAAAAGGAGAGCAAAAGTTGAGGTTAGAGATTACTGTGAGATACTTGGAATAGCTTCTTGCCCTCCCAACATCTTTTTAGCTCTTCTTGACTGTGGGAACCTGGGAATGCTTCCCAGCTCCTGGGTTCAGCTGTAAGTTAAAGAGAAAGTGGAAGAGAACAGGAGGATGGCAAGATGGAAAAGAGAAGCAAGTGGGAGTTGAAAAAAATAGAATGTAAAGCTCCATAATCCTTAGTAGAGCAGAATAGTCATGTCTGGAGCAGCCAGTAGGAAGCCAATATTTTCATGTGTGAATTTAAGGTTTGGTATAAGAGTGCATTCCCTCCTTAAAGTTAAAAAAATAAAAGACTATACTGAAAAGGATGGGAGTTTGAAAATATTCTATAATTTTGAAGACAGCACTGTTGCTCTTGTAGGGAATGATGTGATAAAAGAATTTTGTATCCTGGTTTTGACATTATGAAAATGAAAATACTTAGATGGAAAAATTAGTGAGTCCTTCATGAGAGATCTGTGACCAGGATTGGATTAACAACTACTGATTGCAGTAACAACTAAGAGGCAGTAGAAAAGAGGGAATAAGAACAAAACCCAGCGAGATGTAGCATAACAACCTACTGGACTGGATATTATGTTTAAAAAAGCTTTATTTAACAAAACAAAGTTCTCTCATGGCCAGCACCTGTAGTATCTAACAAGTCTAACAAGTTAAAGGAAGTAAATTTGCTTGTGGGATAGCTGGCTGTTATTTATAGCACAAATTGCTGAGACTTCAAATGTTGCCCATGTCCTCACCATCCTTTTTGGAAGCATCACAACAGGTGTGTTTTTCAGATTCTGTCCTCTCCTGCTAATGCAGTTTTGGTTGGCCCAGATCTCCTGAGATTAATTCTGCCCTTTTGAAAATACTTGAGTTTAAACACTGCTTATTTGAATAATTGCAGAAATAATTGCCAGAGATGTGGGAGGCTGAAACCTTGTTCACCTGTGTGAAAAGGTGAAGGCCCGTGTGCTCCTGGGAATTTTGACCACCTGCATCTGCATTTATATTAACTTCACAGCGTCCTCTTTTCCTGTATTGCAAATGAAGAAGGGATACTATGCAAGATTTGGATAATTTGGGGTATGTTTTCTTGTGTCTGTGTTAGTGGGACTGGGATGTTCTGAGGCAGGCATAAGCTTTTGGATGAGATGGCTTAATGGTGTTTTATATTTCTCTGCTTACGAGACAGCTGTAGAACAACAATGAAAGGAAAAATGTGAAGCTCCCCACATAAGTGCTGGTGAAATGACTAAATTAAGAAAATAAAATACGTCATCTTGAGAATGATGCTTATCATAATATGTTTTAAGGATAGATATGAAAGGAACATATCTCTGACCTCCAGTTTCAGCAGATTGTAGAACTGCCCTCTATGCTTTTTAAAATCAAGCTCAATAGTTTCTGTTTAAAATTTCAAAGTAATACTCATTCTTGAATTGAAGATTTCAATGAGTGTCTCTAGAAACATTGTTTCTATGAATAATTTACCTGTTAGGTTATATTTTGCACTGCTTCATCTTAATTTAAGGTATGTTCAACTACCAACTTTCAGCATATCTGTAACTGCTTTTCTGTGAGACCAAAGGACACTTGACTAAGAAAAAAATCTCACCACGTAAACACATCTCAATTACTGTGAAACAGATTCTTATCTTGCATAGCTGCAAAATGTATACTTATAAAGAAAGAAATTATCTTAGTAAAAAATGGAGTTAAGAAAGAAAAAGTTACAATGTAATTTAAATTGAAGAAATTACTTGGTAGCTAGTATGTAGTGGTCTTTTAAAAAATTACCATAAACAGCGTATTATATTTTAATGAGTATGTGACTAAGAAATATTTTAAGTTTGAATAGCAGTAATAATGTTACTTTAAAGAACAGGGTTACATGAACATGTGAGCAAAGGTCTGGCATTTTCTTATGTTTAAATAGTGAAAGCACTGAAGTGGGATTACCTAATTATTTTAAAGCATTATTAAAATACCAGGGGGACACTAACCCTAGGGGGCATTGTATTTATCTTTTTAGTAAAAAATAAAATAAAATAAAAAGTCATTCTCTTTCCAGGAATAGAGAGAAGACTTTTCTCTTTTTAATTAAGATTTTATTTTATTAAGTTTTTGAAAGACTACTTAGCTTTATGTGCCACACTAGCTTGCTTTCATTTCTGTTTGGGAAACACCAGTCTTATAAAACCAATGAAGAACCTTTGTAAAGTGGCTAATCTTTTAAAATTATTTTTTTATTCAGCAGTTATGCTGTGCACGAGACGTACTTCTGTGTTGTGGAAGGAACAAATCGGTGTTTTCACCAGCATTATGGTAAAGTGCACTTCCACAGTTTCTGTGCGAGCGAATGTTTATGTAAAAGTTGTTACCTTTTTATTGCTATGTGAATAAATCTAGGTAGTTTTAGAGCAACTGATGGTTAGTCAAACTGTTTTATCAAAAATCTTGGCGAGAAACCTGTTCTCTCTTAAAAAAAAAAAACTCATTTCACCAGGGTTCACAAACATTTGGGCTTTTTTGCAGAATAGTTCAGGCAATTAAAATACTCTCTTAAAAAAACACCCTTTGGTATTTTGGCAATATGGTCACTCCACACTTCAAAAGTCTTTTCATCGTTTAAAAGATTTGTGGTGTGCTTCCAGGAGAACAGAAATATGAAGAAGAGGCAATCAGTGGTGCCTTTGTTGTTCTGCAGTTAGTCCAATGTGGTGTGGGTTATGGGTTATCGAGTTTTTGTGTTAAAACAGCTTTAATGACTTTAATCAGGAAAAATCAGGTCTGTATAGTATGCATTCTTGGGATATTTCTTTATAATTACAGCTAGAAGTAGTCTCAGTGTTGAGAATACCATTATGAAATGTACAGAGTGCCTTGGAATTAGAATGATGTCACAGCACTTGGAAATCAACCCAGCACTGGCTGTTTTGTTATTAACGGTGTTTGTGTCTTACATGGAGAAATACAGTCACACATCACGAATGGTTAGGATTTCAGAATTTCAAGAAACACTGAGGAACCCAGCAATATCTTTGCCAGAGATAACTGCATGTGGTATTTTAAAAAATTTTCCCTCAGTTAGTTTATAATTCCAAACACAGCGATTTGTTAAGTGCAGGGTTATTTTACAAAATTTATATGAGGGTGGACTATCCTATGTAGAGTATTTTTTCTGTATTATCTTTGCAATCCTTCTGCTCTCATTTTCAGTGATTTAGTGAGTTTTCATTTTGTGTGTCCTAATCTACATTGTAAATTTCTTTTGCAATGACTGCCTTTTAATTTATGCTTTTGCAGCAAGTCTACAATTAGATAGAGTTCTGACTGGAATACTGGGGGCCTACCATAAGGAATTACTATCTTTATTGTACCTGTAACAGCAGTGTGACTGGCAGTACTAGTCTTTGAAAGCTGGTCTGTGTTCTGGTAAGAAGAGTAGTAACTCTCTCTTTTCTAATACTTCTTTTTTTTACCACTCTACATTTGTACCACACATAAACAAGATCCGCAAATGGACAGCAATTCGGGGAATGCTGAATCAGAACATTTTTGAGATTGGGGTTTTAGCAGCAATGAAACAATGAATTTGAAGGAGTACTGGCTCAGCACCGAGAAGGGAGAGGCTGAGCCGTGAGATGCTTTACCAATGCTGCCATCTCTTGGCCTTCTTTGGTATTGCCAACCGTAAAAATTCATGGGACAAACGGTCAGATTCTTAAAAGGCAAACCATAGACCCCTCCCTCCAAACTCTGGAGCTAACAAATGACATCATCATAATTTTTTCCCCTAAAGCTTCTCAATTTTTATGTAAATAAACTCCTTAAGCACATAGCTTCATTTACCTCAAACAAGGCTACTTTCAGTCTTTTATATTTTTAAAAACTTCATTGACTGGGTTCCACTAACTTTGAGGTTGTTTTGAGTTGCTGTCATTCACATTAAAATTGAACACTGAGAAACAGAGAAATCAAAATCGACAGAAAATCAAAACAACAGATCTATCCAGTAGTACTATATGCTTCCTGAACTCCTAAAAGGCCTCTTATTACTGGAAGCCATGGTGGGAGCAGAGACTACAAAATCTTTTTCTGTGCTCACACAAGTTGAAACCCCACTTTCTTTTACTAAGCAATGGTTGCCTTGGTGTTTTTATGAAATGGTTGCTTTGGTGTTTTTAGCTTAGTTTCCAGTGGGCCATCCAAAATTTTGATTCCAAATGGGAATTCTGTGTGGAGATTTTAGTGGTTTTGTTTCTTTTTTCTTCCTTTTTTCACTTTCTTTGGCCAGAAAAATACCAGTTTCCATACCTGAATAAATTAATGGGAAAGTGTGGATTCCAACAGTCTTGTATTTTTCCAAAGCTTAACAAATTGGCCAGTCTGGTTTTGGTGTTTGGTTTTTTTTTTCCCTCTCCAATTTATCAGTGTTTTAAAATATGCAAGTTTAAGATTTTAGGTTAAAATGACACCTGTCTTTAAACTAGTTTATATGAAACCCACTGAAATCTGAAGGTATAATTTTGAAATTATTGAGATAGAATAATTCTGTAGAAACCTCCTGAAATTATTTCTGAGTTTTAAAATTATGTTTTTATATCTCATAAAAATTAATATGGTTAGATATTAATTTGAATGGAAGAGAACCTTTCTCAACAGATCCAAGCTCTGCTGCCAGATGAAAATGAACTTGTTTCTAAATATACTTCCTCCTGGACAGCTGGTGTGATTATAGTCCCTGTCTTGGCACATGCATTTGGTAGGTAAAGATAATTATGCCTGTCTAGCTGTTTCCACAAATGCTTGTTTAAATCCTTTTAAAATACCAAGATAAGTGGTAAGCAAATGCAAGTTTTAATTTGTATTTCTTCTGGTTTTCCTCTCATTTTTGCAATATAAGGTGGTACATTTCCAATGAGAACACTTTTTTTTTCGAGAACTGGTCTGAGATTTCCAATATTGCTCAGAAGCTATGTGTTATAGAATACTGGTCTGAACTGGAAGAGAACTGATGGTTCAGAAATACTTGGATTCGTAATACAATTTCATATCAAGCCCCTTAGAAAACCTCACTGTAATGTCATTCTTTAACTTTGCTACTCAAGTATTTTATTGGTGGAGGAAGACAACTGGGTTTATTTTCACATTTGTTTTTTTATTAGTGTTTTTCTTTGACTCCTTCTGGTTGTGGTGCTCTTGGCTAGGTAATTTATTGCCTAATAACAAGCTCTAGACAACTGTCCTGGTTGCCAGAGGCATGACAGTCAGAGCTGAGAAGTGTTTTAAAGACGAGTTGGGTTTGAAATTGCTTTTCTGTTCTTCTGCAAATGAAACCCTGCTGCTACACACATTATTTTTGGATTGGGAGAAGCAGTGGAGGAGGGATGGTGTGTGTTTATAAAGACGCCCAAAAAACAAGGCTTTTTGGAAGCTGAAGCTTGCTGGGGAAATGAGAAGTGGGCCACTTCCATTTGAAGAAGAGGTGGAGTTTTCAAAGACTGGTATGGGTGTTAGGGTAATACTGCTGAGGCCATGCCTACCATCTGCATTTGTGCAGGCTGAAGTAGTGACCCATCGATGTCTCTCCTGATTCTCTGAGTGCACATGCTGTAGCCCTGGGCATGCTGCTGTCCTGAGCTCTGCTGCAGAGGAGCATCCTGTGTCCTTCTGTGATCCTATAGAGATGCCTGGCTCTATGCTGCTGCCCGTGTTGTGTGTGGTAGAGCTAGAGCTCAGCGGGTCCCAGTGGCCATGTGGCTTCTGCATCACCATACTCTGGGAACAGGGTAATGGTGGCATTGATTGAGGGCTCTTTAGAAATGAAACACTTTTTCTTTGACTGGTTTGTTTGAAAGAGAGCAAGGAGAGTAAAAAAAGGGTTTGTGCATGTGTGAGATACAAGCAAGTAGAGTCAAGGCTCTGGTGGTTTCATGAAATCTTGTGGTTTAATAAAATTATAAGCTTTCTAGGGAGCTCTAGAAGGAATCCTGGTAGGTTTTTGTTCCTCTTCTGCTTGCTGCTGCTTTCAAACAGCAGCTCCTAGGTGCTCTCCCCTATTTTCTTTTAGTTTAGTATGGTATTTATGGAAGCTCCCATCCAGCTCCTCACCTGATCTTTGTCGGTATCTCTGCAGAATTTACCAACCAAACCTGTTTTGCCTTTCTCACCTAGTTGCACTATAGACTTCCAATCTCTCAGCTGCTTTTATACTGAGGAAGGGCATGATGTGTTTGCAAAAAGCTGTGTGAACTGATGGTGACCTCTTTGACAGCAGCATTTTAGCTGTCTCCTCATCAGCTATTCTCTTTGTAAAAAGCTGTATTTCAGCTCTGTGTCTTGTAATTGTCTTCCCTCTTCTAGATCGGCCAGCTCACTTTCTTTGCTGACCACCAGACTTTGTCCCTTCCTCTGCATTCTGTCTCCCCTGCTATTTCAGCTGTCACATGCATCACACAAATCCCATTTTTACTTTTTAAACATCTCATTATCCTTCCATTCTTTTTTTGGAGTTCCTCATGCTTTCTCCACTTGGGAGAATATCTGGTCCCATCTGAAGAACACAGTGTGACTTCCTCTCCAGTGTTCAGAGCGTGCCTTTTGCTGATTTTTGATCTGGGCCCTCACCCCAGAAATTAGAATAAATTCTTCCATCGCTTTTGGAGCCCTCCAGAAACTGAGGTTCAGAATCCCATAAAATAGGAATTTTTCTGAGGTTATGGTTGTGATGTCTTCAAGCTGAATTATCTGCCCCCAGGCTGAATTTTCTCTTTATAAACGTACTAATGTCATCAAGATAAATTCTACAATAGAAGTTGCTTGATGAAGAAAAGAACTTTGTGTTTCGAGCATTAAGTAAGATTGCATCACACAAAGGAAGAGGATGGCCCTAGTAGCAAATGGCTTGAGGGAAGACTGACCCTTTATTACCAAGTGTGTTCAGAACAAGCTACAGACAAGTTAGTTCTCAGCCCGTGCTGAGAGCTGGGCTAGGCCCTGCAGTAGCAAGCAAAGATCTCTTTCCTCAGAGAATCACTGTATGTGTCTACATGGTGTATTATGGGCCAGGATCAGCTTGTGATACCAGAAATAGTTTGCATAATCATACCTGTAATAAGTTGGTCCCTGAACATGTACGCATTTAGTATGGCGGAATGTTTGCTTATCGGAAACAATGCTGCCAACCTAAATATACAGAAATCGTGTGCCAAGCCTCCCCTCCAAAACGCGATTGCCTTTAAAATGACAAGAGTAAACCACTGCCAATAAGAACCAAAAGCAATACATTTTTGATTCTTTTTATTTACTATGCAGTGTTGGAACATTTGTTGTCTGCTTGCAAGTATGCTATGTTAAATCTCGGATTCTAGGGTAGTTAGTTGATTACAGCCTCGGCAATACTTGCTAATACTTATCAAATACCACAAGAGTTGTGCTGAGTGTGACTTGTCAGGATGGTGTAACTGGGGAGATTCACACATATGCGCTGTGAGGAACCTGAATTTGAATGCCAGGGTGAGAGTGTTGAGTAGAAGTGGGTTTAGAGAATGTGTGAGATGTCTGAGGATGTCCACGGGCTTTCTTTTTTGTGTCTAGGTAAGGTAGTTTAAGAAGTCCTCATCCCCAGCTGCTCAGTGCTAGAGATTTCAGTCTCCCCAGCTGAGCTAGTGCAGTTGGAGGGAAACTACAGTACATTGTCAGATCATCATCCCCAGCACCTTAAGTTCAGATAATGGGCTTTGAAGAACAGTTAGTGAGGAATGCTTGCACCTATTGTCCTCCTGGCAGTGGGAGTGAGGATCCTACTGATAAGAGTGAGGAGACTGGGGATGACATGCATCTGAGGAATGCTAATGTCTTAAATCACTTCCAGTTCTCTGTAGAATAAACATGTGCCTAACCCAAGGCAAGGCTGGAAAGGTGCTGGTAATGTGGCTTGATATTACAGACACTGAAACTTCCTGCCTCTGAGGGGCTTTCTGCTTGCTCAAGAGAGATTGCAGTAAGGGGTAGTGTGGGAAGGAGTGTGCATGACAAACAGAAGATCAGGTGTTCTCTCACTGAAATTTGTTTGCCCTCCAGACTGAGGCTGAGCCACTGAAACTGTTTTGGGTTTTATTTCAGCGCTAGGAAGTGCTATGTCAACTGGATAGTGATATGTCATCTTGTGCTCCATCACTGCTCTGCATCTATCCATGATTAAATCCACATGGAGCTGTCTCATCCCTGTCCAGCTGCTGCTATTGCTTTGATTTTAATGCCCTGTGTTTGGAATCAGATCCTAATCCACATCAGAAAGCAAACAAACGCCAGCAGCTGGAGTGCAGTTGATTTATTAAGATAGGCTGACTGAGTGTTTGCTCCATTTCTGACATTTATGCAAGGCTTGCTCTTGTCCTGGGGATATTATTGCCCAACAAAAGTATTTAATACAGATCTAAGGATCATCCATTTTGTATACATTATAATTTTAACTAATACTTGCCTGACCTCATGTATGGGGAATGATCACAGCTGTTCCTGAGCATGTGTGGGGTTGTACACTCCTCCATTGTGGCTGTCCTGTCCCTGCCCTTCTGTCAATGAACCAGCAAAATGGCTTTTGTGTTGGTCTCTCTGCCAGTCTCCAGGACTTCTCAAACCATGTCCCAGGCTGAGATGGAAAGAAGGAAAAAGTGTTTTTCTCTGACCCTGTGTGGTAAAACTTGGGAAGCTACAGGAGAGATATATAGGAATGAAGTCTAAAAGCTGTTGAAAACAGTTGGGTAGAAAATAAATTACCATGGCAAGAAAAACATTGCTTTCAACATGATGAAGCTTCAGAAACTGAAGTTCTTCTCTGTTCACATTCATTACTATGTGACAGAAAACCATGTGCTCCATGAGGTTTGCGTAAGTTTGTCATGTGAGATGAAGACTATTCAAATCTTTTATCCTTGCAAGGAAAGAGAAAAAATGTTCCTAGAGTATGTGGTTTTGCCATCCCTACCCAACTTTTCCTTGTTTTCACTGTTGGGAATGTGTGTCCCGGAAAAATTAATAGTCTGAAATGAACATGTTTCCCTTTGACTTGTTATTTGCAGTCAGATAAGGATTTTGTTTCTAAATAATGTTACTGTTCAGCATTCAGGTATGTTCTCAGGAGGAATTGGTAATATTTTTGTGATACCTCAGATGTGACTGTGAGCATTCCCTAATGTGCAGCAATGCAAAATTGCCTGTATGTGGTGGGAAGGAGGGCTGATTTTTCAGGGTGGCGGATGAGGAGTGTTCTTCTGTTCCATCCCACCGGCACCACTCTGATGAGCCCATCAGAGCACTGAAGATGTGTACAATGAATGCTAAGCACATCGTGCAAATAAGCACAATAATAATAATAATGTTGAAGATAGGAAATGAATAATTTCTCTAAATGAAGCTTGGGCATGAATTCAGATAGAAAGTATGTAATTAAACCAAGCTGGAACTTGATCAAAATACTGAAATGGTACTAGGAAAAAAAGAGGAAAGTTATTTAATGACTATTAGCAGGAAAAACCTTGACTTTCTACTTCATCCGGAAAGAAGACAACTGCCAGCTCCAGAAAAAATTGAATTCCCAAGAGAATGTCCCTCCTTCTCCCATGTGGTTTTCCCATGGAGAATTTCTGTCTTGGGCTGCCAGGATAATACTCACCAGTTCTGAAGGTGGGGCAGATATTTGTGCAGGAGAGAGACTTTAGGGCTTGGGCCTGGAAGGACAGTGGGATGGCTGGTGGCTGAGCTGAGCATGGCTGGTGCTGGTCCTGGCTGAGGCAGCAGGGAGTGGCAGGCTGTCATGGGTTGATGCTGGCTGAATGCCAAGCACCTACGAAAGCCACTCACTCCCTCCCTTCTGCAGCTGGACAGAGGAGAGAAAATATAACAAAGAGTTCATGGGTTGAGATAAGGACCAGGAGAGATCGCTCATCAAGTATCAACACAGGCAAAACAAGCTCAACTTAGAGATATGAAGTGAATTTATTACCAACAGAATCAGAGCAGGGTAGTGAGAAGTAAAATAAGCCCTTAAAAACACCTCTCCCCCACCCCTCCCTCCTTCCCAGCTCTACCTCCTACCCCAGCAGCCCAAGGAATGGGGGTTATGGTCAGTTCATCCCCTGTGGCTTCTCTCACTGCTCAGGGAGAGGGGTTGTTCCCCTGCTGCACTGTGGAGTCCCTCCCATGGAAAACAGTTCTCCATGAACTTCTCCAGCATGAGTCCCTCTTATGATCAACAGCTCCCTGCGAACTGCTGCAACATGAGTCCATCTCAAAAGCAACAGTCCTCCTCAAACCACTGCAGTGTGGGTCACTTTCACGGGGTGCAGTCCTTCAAGGACAGGCTACTCCAGCCTGAGAGCAGGGCCCCTCTCTCCACAAGTCTCTCACGGGCTCACAGCCTCCTCTCAGTCATCCACCTGCTCCAGCATGGGGCTTCTCCACAGGCTGCAGGTGGATCTCTGCATTCCCTGTAGATGTCCGTGGGCTTCAGGGGGACAGTGGCTTCATTTGGTCTTCACCACGGCCTGCAGAAGAATCCTGACTCTGGTGCCTGAAGCACCTCCTCCCCCTCCTTCACTGACCTTGGTGTCTGCATAGTTGTTCATCTCACATGTTCTCACTCCAGTTAAAACTGCAACCACTTTTTGTTTATCTTTCTTCTTAAATGTGTTATCACAGAGGCGTTACCACCATAATTGACCCAGCCTTGACCAGCACGTCCATATTTGGAGCCACCAGGGATTGGCTCTACTGGACATAGAAGCTTCTAGCAGCTTCTCACAGAAGCCACGCCTGTAGCCCCCCGCTACCAAAAACCAGGCCATGCAAAACCAATACACAAGTTTAAATAGCTGGTCCTACTGAAGTGGATGAAATGACTGGTTACACAGTCCTGTGCTCATCTGAACTCTGACCAGACCAACCTTTTCTTAACTTGGATTCTCCAGTACAAACAGTCCTGTGACAATCTGTGGAAGAAGGATGAGCAACAAGGACTTTTACCCTATCACAAACCACAAAGGCCCATCTGCTACTGTGTGACAAAAACTCAGAGCTGCTGCTGGCTTTACTGGCTAGTGATTGCTCCCTCTTCTGCTCCGATGGCTAGAGGACATCGTAAATTACCAAGAGAGCACTCCTCTTAGCTGGGCAAGGGCTGAACTTTGGTTGCGTATTTGTGGAGCTCAGTGCACAATTAACCTGGCACAATTCACTGAAGCACAGTTCACTGTAAATCCTTACACAGTAAATGAATTGTAATCGCTACATTTCAGTGATGACTGAAAGGCACTTTGAAGACTAAATAAAGCAGGATGTTGAGATTTCAGAGAGTAGGTATTTTGAAAGGATTTGAGGCAAAAGGAGAATACCTGCAGTTCTCTGCAATGCTTGTGATGTGGCTGTGTGTGCTAATGGATGGTCAAGCAGTACATGGCTTCATGGGCTCATGAGGAGAAGGAAGGATTGAGCCTTCATTCCTGCACTGGAGACAAAGGAGGTGGAAATGCATTGCCAGTCATGTCATGGACCCATGCTCAGTAGTGTTCCAGCCCATTTCCCTTCCTCCCCCCCCCAATTTTCATAAAACAGATACATTGCTTAAAGCAGGGGTTTGTTCCACAGCTGTCTTGCTGCTCATTTGACCCTACTAAAGCCAGAGTGTCACTTAGCTGTGCTCTGGCTATGAGGGACTGTTTTACAGCCCCAGGCACACTGGTGTCTGTGTGAGACTCAAGGGGCAAGGAAGAGTTTGCAGAGAAAGGCATCACTGAATGCCACAAAGCTTTAGTGGTGTTAAGGTCAGTAATCTTACAGGAGCTTCTAACAGCTGGCACTCTGCCCCTGGCTCCCACGTGATGGTGGTCCAAGGCTGTGTGATTCCCTGTGTCTGAGCTAAGCCTCAGAGAAATTAAAGCAGCAGGAGCAGAACTGCTCAGGCTGGGACAGCTGAGGAAATGGCACCTTAGTACATGCCAGTTACTTAGGAATCCCAGGATGGGAGGAGAGGGAGTTTACTCTGATGGCTTTCACAAGCTGATCTATGATTTAGGCCTGGTTGAACGTGTGATCATTGGGCTGTAACCTTCTCCTAAGTTACTGAGAGGAAATCTACAATCCAAGCTGTGCTTGGCTCCCTGCCGTGAGTGTGTGATGTGGGTTGCACTGGGGACTTGCTGTGCTTAAGGTTCTATGAATTGGATCCAAGCATGATTTAAGGCAATTTTCTTCTAATTCACAGTCAAGCAATGGAATAGATCTGTCTTCTGAGAATCAAAAGTATTAATAACTCCCTTAGACACAATTTGGAAGCAAATGAATACCTACATTTTTTGCTGAATTTGAGAGCGTTATTTTACTGTACGGAGATGAGCTCCATTAGCAGAACACATGAATTAAAACAAAGCAGCTTTATTTGCATTTTGGTTAACTGTTCTTGAGACAAGAAAGCTCATCTAGTTGTGAATATGTGGCAACGAAGATTATAAATGGTGCAATGGGGCTTAATCTTTAGGTTTTATATTTCTACAAAATGGCTTTCATACAGAAATATTTCCTTCTTACCTACAGCTGAAATTTGTCACCATGGTAACCTTCTGAGTTTGGAGGGGTGGGATGCTCTAGGCAAAAATGTGTCTACAACCTCAGAAATTGTTACCCAAACTGAGTTTCATTTCTCGTCTCTTTCTTTAACATCTATGAGGTTCTTACACCCTGGACACTGTTCACGTAACCACGTCAGAGAGAGGCAGTATGGATTTAAACTGTTTCCTTTTTTTGAAAGGAGTAGTGTTTGGGGCATTTTCCTCCCTTAGTCAACTGCCTCCATCATTCCTTGGCTGCAGGTCTAAACCAGTTTGGCTCTCCAGGAGTTGCTGGACCACGCTCTGGTCTGATACCTGCAGTGTCACCTACGGTTGCTGGGGAAAAGCACAAGTCCTGAACTGGGGCCCCAGCAGCTCAGCAGTGGGGAGCATACTGTTAATTTACTGGCCTCAATATACACACAGCTCTATTTTGTTTTGTTTGACATACATGTCTGAAAGCAACTTCAGGCCTTAAACGTTTTGGTTTTTACATTTATTTGTTCCGAAGAGGAAAAAACCCCTCACACACACGTGATTAAGATTTCTGAAATTGAAATTATTAAAGCTGTGGAGAATCCTTGCCCACAATATTGTGTCAATGCAATAATATTTGAAGGACATGTCAACATCTTGATCATTTAACTTCTGATTTTTATTTCCCATTTATATGTCAAACTCCTTTGCACTGCTTGCCCGTGTTCTATTTTTGGGTCGTAGGAAAATGGAGGAGTTTATGATTAAAGCTCTGGACAAAGGCTGTGCAGACTGAAGTTGCTATTAGTGAACTACTGACTCTGCCACTAACTCTTGACATAACCATGGCTGAGTCATTCCATGTCTTTCTGCCATAGGTCCTCGTCTGTAGACAACACCCTTTTTCTTCTTCTCCTTTTGCTTGTTGTGTGGGCATACAGCGTGGCAAGCACTGGTGTCAGGGATGTTCCTAATCTGTGCAGTAGTGCTCTGATTTTATCTGAGGCTTCTTGGTGTAGCTAATAAACAAACAGTGAATAAAAATTATTCAAGGGAGTGCAGTAACAAGCAAAGTGGTGACCCTACTTGTTTATTTGCTTTTTGAGAAGCTCCTGGCCTGCCACAGGAGCCACCAGTAAAAAAGGCCCTGTTATCTGAGTACGCTCACGCCTTTCTTGTCCCCGTGACTGACAATTACATCTTCTTTTCTTTCCCCTGTAGGGTGGAGCAATCAAAAACATTCCTTCATGTTAAGGCAGGATGTGTTTGAAAGTGTTGTCTGGCCTGGGCTAGCTCTGGCTTCTGCATCTCTCTTTGCTCCTTTGAGGCCACCTGCTAATGTGAAGTATGTCACCTTTAACTAGGAAGATCAAGTTTAACAGCCTCGGAGCCACTGGCAGGCAGAAGGAAGAATCCTTCAGGGCAGTTTGAGCACTAGGTCCACTTCCTGGCATCTAGCACATGAGGCTGAGCTGACTATAAATATGCAGCCACCCACCACACTGCTGTCCCAGTAGGAACTGGGGGCAGAAAGCATAGTTTTGGGGATTTTAGAAGGCAAAAGAATATGGAGCACAAAAAATAGCTGTGTTCACAGGTTACCATCCATCATCTCACTTCCTTTACACTTCTTCTCTCTTTGTCAAGAGCAACATAGCATGAAAGGGGAAAAAGACACATGCTGAGGCTGCAGTGAACTCTTGGTGTCTCCTACCTTCTTTCCCCTCTTCTGCTGTACACATTCCCCCTTTCATCTTGTTTAGGGTGGAGTGGTGGATTCACGAACAGACTGTTATTAGGAGAAGGATCTTGCCATTCAGGTGCCTGTAGACTCATCTCTCAGATTACTGGTATCCCTTGCATCTGCAGAACTAGGTAGGGAAATTTGTAAGAACGTTGTTTTTCATAGAGAGATTTTTGGAGGCATCTTCCTATCAAGTGTATTGCACAAAATGGGTCCCTCCAAAGGAGGGAGGATCTCCGAATCAACTTCCTCAGAATTTAAGGCAGGGAGGAAGGTGAAAAGCAACGATTTCCAAAACCATCTGAGCATTTTTTTCAAGTAACTTAAATTGTTTGCAGGCTCAGACTGGCATGGGGGATGAATGGAGGTTGTGCTGGCTGCCTGTTGCATTCAAATAAATTGCTCCTCTCCCCAGAGCCCCATCTCCTCTGTGCAGCCAAATCATGTATGTTTGTAGGAGACAGTATGCTTGTGTTTCTCCCACGACCCTGCTGGCTCATTAGTGTTATTTCTGGAGGTCTTGTTTCCACAGTAACAAGCAATTACCATTGTTCCTTGGACTGCCAAAGTTACCACCAGCAACGCAGAGGAAGATGCGTTATTCTCTATATTGGGATAAAATGCCTTTATATGTCTTGCTATTCACTGAATGCCAATTCTGACGCAGGTCCTGTGCAAATAGCACACTCCACCCCCTGCCAATGCTGCTTTTGCTGGTATTAAGACATGCCAAATTCTGAAAAGATCCAAAATGCTCTCCTCTGGTCTGTGGCTACACTGGCAACGACAGGGTCAGGATTTCAGCAGCAGAATGACTGTACCAATGGTAGCTCTGGTAGGAATATAAATAGAATAGCTTGGAGGCAGTTCTTTTTGCAATTGTGCTTAGCCCTGTTCTAAGTAATGCTGGCTAGTGACGTCAATGAAATATACTCTCTGTATTCACCCTATAGCTCGTACCAGTACTGTGGTGGAGCTCCCACACAGGAGCCTGGTGGTCTTGTGCTAGCAGGATGCTGTGTCTGTATTGCACAACCCTTCATCATCCCCAAGGGGCAATGTGTATGCATCAACTCCAACCATTTATTCCATCAGTGGCTTCTCCTTTCCTGTTTATGTTTACATTGCACACACACTGATTCAGCTAAAATGGTCTTTGAACCCCTTAGAACATATCCCAAATTTCATGCACATTATCAAAAGAGTAGGCAGCGGGGAAGCTGAAGGAATATGGGCTTTTGTAGGTGAGAGCAGTGGGATACTGGAACGCTGAGGCAGCTGGATCAGGTTTCATGGCTTGGTGAGTTTTTATGGCTTTCAATGACTCCGGTTTCCAAGTGTGACTACATATTCTAAAAAGCTCTGGGGCCCTGTTGTAAGCTCTGAGCTCCTCTTAACAGAGTTTTCTTGTGAATGGGTGTATGTATGGATCTATATATACACACCCACTTGCCCAAATGACTAATAGCAGGTGTTGGAGGGAAAACGTAGCCTCTAGCTTCCATAAACCAAAGCACAAAGAATCTTGCTCCAAGGAAGCTGAAGCAGAGAGATCAAGAGAAGCATTTTAAAACTGATGAACTGTCCTTTGTGAAAGGTCTTGGAAACACCTGCACTAGAGATTTTTAAAACCTGGACTTACTAGAGAAGGTAGAAGACAGTTTCGTATCAGGTCACTGTGTGAGCGTATGAGGGTGCCAACAAACAAAAAAGGTGCTGCTTTGACAGCTACCAAGATTGTACTGCTTTAGATGCCCTTAAGGAAATAAAAATTCAACAGCAAGCACATTGTCTTTTCATAGGATGGAGAAAGGGATAGGCAGAAATGATTGTTGATAAGGTCCTTCATTCTTTGTTTTGATTGAAGTCCCACGAAGTCTGCAAAGGTTGTCTGGGAAGTGATAAAAAACGGATCATAGGGAATAAGTTACTCATGATGCAGAACAGCCATCACCTTGATGTGAAATGAAGGTGGAGGAAGGAGTCGAACACAAGTAGAAGGAAAGCGCCTGTATATCACATATCCATTCTAAAGGCTGTGCCCAATTTTTAAGTATCTCTTAATTAGTAGGACTAAAGTTAGAAAGTCATTCAGTTTTCTTGTGGGCTTACCATGAAGGCAAGTCAGCACAAGAGAAAGGTTAAGAAAATATCCTTGGGCATATGAGAGTGATCCTACCTAATTCAACAAGCTTCTCTTCTCCTCTTTTCTGTTGCATCCTCCTAAAGCCTTGTATTTTAGCACTGTCTGTATGATGGGGAAAAAATAAATAAGTTATAATAATCTTATTTTCCACATGTAAACCAGAAGCTGGTTATTTCTAGGTGACAGCTTGGGTGGTTCATAATGATCCGAGGCTTGGTTTTGTATTGTAAGAAAAATATTCCCACCTCAAAAATAAGCCAAGGCTCTGCTCTTGACGTGGGCTCCGGGGCACCCCTGGCGCCCCAGCCTTGCAGCGGGGTGTTGTGCCGAGCTGGCCGGCAGACGCTAGGTGGAAACCTTGGGTTGCAGTTCCACTGCAGCTGCTGACGGCAGGAAGACGAGGACTTGGGCTTTCAGAAGGGAGATCTTTTTCTTTTCTTTTTGTCTTCACATGCTAGAAAGGGAAGTCCAAGCTCTTCTGGTGTGCAGTGGGGTGAGCAGAGGAATGGAGAAGTGTCAGTCCCATCCCGGGTCCTCCCTGCAACAGGATCTTGTGAGCAGGGCTGTGGTGGGAGCCTTGAAACCCTCTGTGTTCTTGGGTGTGGTTGGGTGGCAAGATTGATTTAATTTATCCTGATTTATTTTATCCTCATTTATGTATTCTGATGGGGATAATTTTGAGTTCCCTGTGAATGCATAAAAAAGAATTAATATTGGGATGAAAGTGAGTACCGATTAGCTGCTTTATCTTGCAACAAATGCTGGTAGAACCAGCTACGATAAAGTGCATGCTGAATTTATGATGATTGCTTTCGACAAGGCCTCCAATCTGAAAACTATTCCAAACAGGGAGATCTAGAGTTAGTACAAAGAATGAATCACAGGTTAAGTGAGAGCTAGATGAAACTTGAAATGTTCATTTGAGAGAAATGTCAAAGTTTATGATTTCAAGGCATCTTGTTACTTTTCATGATAAAAATACTGTTTTCAGTGTATCCCTAGGAACTAAAAATTATGAACATTTCCATTAGATACTTTTAGAAAAATAACTGATATTTTATTTTGAAAGTTAGTAAAGTTTTGGTACCATTTCACATATCAGTTGAAATGCAGTTAGGTTATGCCAAATTAAATCTCATATGAGGCCACGTTATGCAATCCTACCAGTAACATAACATACCATGCATATAATAATTAAATATTGTTATATAATGTAGTACAGGTGATATTTTATATTCAAACCAAGTGATTTTTCTACAAAGTAATGAGTTTTCTATCAAAAGCAATAGCAGCTTTATTAGTCTGTGCTGAATGAAACAATTTAAATTTTTGCACTCTGAAATAGAAATGTTCTGGGTACTAGTTAGGGACCAATTGTTTTTAATATCCTAGAAACCTGATTCCAGGCTAATGGCAGGATATTGAACACATCAGTGTCTCTCATTATTAACTGAAGAACGTAAAAACAATACAAGCAGAAAAATATGTTAAGAAAATAAAAGTTGCTTTCAAAAATAGTATTTTAATTTGAAAGAAAATATGTCTTTTTTTTCCTTAAGGCAAACTTTTCAATACTGAAATTTTTGTTTCAGCCTCCTTTTACATAGGGATTTTTAATTTGTATTTAGAATTTTTTTGAAAAATGTTGATTTTATTGAAGTGGTATTTTCTGGTTGAAGACTGTTCGATTAAAATTTTCTCACTAGTGTGAGCTGTTATGACACACTCCTCCTCCACCCTCTGAGCTGTGGTAAAAGGGTGAGTGGAGTTATTGATTTATCTTTCCTTATTTTTTTTTTTTTTAATGCAATGACTTCAAGAGCTTCATGGCTGTTCTGCAGACAGATGCACAATTGTGAAACATCAATATGGACTGCAAATCTCTACTGTCAGTTAGCTCCTCTTCCCATCTGCATAACGTAATCCCTATCTCCACAATGCCTGCACAGATACACATTTGCAAAGATGTTTTTCTGGAGATAGCGTGCATAGCAAACACTCCCTTACTTGTTCTCATCTCTAGCAACATTATATGGAGTTTCAGTTCACAGTTCCCTGTGTTCCCCCTCCTACCACTGAAATGCAGCCAACTCTGAGCTGCGGCTATTAAACATCACA
Organism: Gymnorhina tibicen; assembly: GCA_013399875.1. Taxonomy (NCBI): domain Eukaryota; kingdom Metazoa; phylum Chordata; class Aves; order Passeriformes; family Artamidae; genus Gymnorhina; species Gymnorhina tibicen. The sequence goes on along the minus strand of VXAZ01001057.1, from coordinate 539,704 downwards.
CAAGCAACACCACAAAACAGATTGTGGAGAGCACAGGAATTCCGGGAAAAGCAGCAATTGAGAGAGGTCTGGGAAGTGATAACAAAGGATCATAGGGAACACGTTACTCATGATGCAGAATAGCCATCACCTTGGTGTTCAGGTGATACCAGCGTGCAAGGGCAAGTTTTTGAGGGTGGCACAAAGAGATGTCACTTGGAGCAGTCAGGTTTCAGCCAGGGAGATGAGCAAGTCAGCTTCCTTAACCACTCAGTTTTGTCAGTCTATCAGACTCCCAAGGAAAGGGCTGAAGGCATCATTGCTTGAGGGTTTTAAAACTGGTCAGTTTCAAGACAGGTCAAGGCACTTTCAGGACAGATGAATAAAACAAGATAGAGCAAGTACTGTATCTATTCCCACTTTGTATGAGTCTGAGAAAACAGTTGAGAGAAAGATTGAAAGGTCTGAAGGAATTACAGGTACAAAGTTAGAAAACAGTGTGAAGTGGTGTGATAATAGGTGTGACATGGCCAGGGAAAAGCTTCCAAAGACAGTGCTCTTCTTTGACAATGATGACCTTAAGGTGAGAAAGGAGGAAAACGGGGAAGATGTGAATGAATCAGAGGAAAGAGAAATGTGTGTGAATGTATGTAGCTGTTTATGTGTGTGTAGCACAACACGAATCTCATTCATATTGGAAAAAGCATTGTGAGTGTCTGCATCTCAGTTTGCTTACACTAGTGGCTTGAAGAGGGCACCTTGGCACAAAACCTGCACATGAATTCTTGCTGCTTTAGGTGAAGTGATGAGTGGGGAAGGTTGCCAGACACTGTCACTGAGCATTCAATGGACAACTAAGAAGCAACTGCAAAAGTCTGTTCCCAACTCAAGTTGCATAGCAACAGTAAATCGTCAGATTGCTGTTATGTCAGTCCCTTACATTATCCCCATTATTACAGCCGGTTTTAGGAATCACGCAGTACGATGTCACTAGCCCACTTCCCAGCTGGATGTGTGACCTTTGTCTCTTGCTGAATGATGCCATGTAATTTGCTGCAAAGGTGTCTCAAAGCAGTACATCAGTGAGAAAAATCTTTGAGGATCCATCAACACAGACCGTAAGGAGCAAAGGATGGGCCTGTGCAGGATGGAACAGGAGGGACAGTTCAGGGCGCATCAATATCCTTAAGGAAGCGTAGTGTCTGCCAAACTTGTCAGGGTGTGTGTTACCCCATCACTTCTCTGAACTGAGTAATTGATCCAGTTGAAAGCCTATATTAAGGGGTGAGCCACAGTTGCTCATAAGAGCTGTTTCGAATGCTTCCAGTGCATGCTTGTGCTTGGTGTTTGGATCTCTCCTGTAGACCATTGCTGCTGTGCAATCCTAACTTCCAGCTAGCTGTTTACTGCTTTTCAGTGAAAGCACCTTGTGAGCTGTTTTCTGGTGGAGATGCTGAAATACAAAAGTAGTCACAACATCATCATCCTGTGATGTTTCAGACACTTCCAGTCTCTGAAATAATACCTAGAAGTCTGCTTCTCTTGCAGGATGTTTCTAGTAACCTGCATAATGTCTTTCCTGGATGTCTTGTGTAGCACAGCATCCTCCTCCCTTTTTCATTCTGTTGCTGCTGCTTTTGCTGGCAAAAGATCTTGAAATGCCCCTGCCATCTCTTTGCAGCCAAGGCAACCAGGGTCACCGGATACCAAGGTGTGGCTGGAGTTTTAAGGATGCAAATAAACTGAATGAACTCCTTTACTGCGAACATCAGAGTGACATGGACTTAGGACACCAGGTAGAATGGAAATTACCTTACAGGCCTTTTGCACTGGATGATGGGAAGAACAACCTGCTTAAGCAAGTAATTCTCAGTGATGTATCTCCTTTCTGAAGAGTGCCTGGTTGTAAACTCTACCAGCTTTTTCAAGATCACCACTGCAAATTATGAACCAGCAAACAGACCTCAGAAGGACAAGATAGACTGCCTGTTCCCTCTGTATAGAGTAATGGAATTATTCTGCTTCATTAAAACAACTGATGAGACAACAAAGAGCCTCAAGATTCAGTTCCTCTGTATCTGTGCCCAGAATGCAAAGCACACAAATGGCACAACACCTGGACTAGGACCTACAAGTCACTCTTGCTTGATATCAAGGAGACTGAGCTCAGACAAAGTCTAACACAGCAAATGATAAACATCCACGTATGACATTGCTAAAAGAGATCTGATGGCTGTGGAGTTACCCTTAACAAAGGAACATCTCTTTAATGCAAAATACCTTAGCAGTTCTTCCGAAAAAGGAACAAAAGCTGTTTGTCTGATTTTCCCCTTTCTTCCCTTTAGTACTCCCCTGAACTGCTGGATGGGACACTCCAAAAAGATTATTTCCCTCTCCAGGAGAGAGTCTTCTCTCTCTGTATTTTCAATGTATCTTGCTTCCCACTGAGGATGAGAGATTTAAGATCATTAATGAGACAGCAGGTGTTGGAGTGGTCACTGGCACCCACCAGCTTTGTAGGTCAGTCATCCTGAGGACCATTCTCAGGAGGGATTTATCCAAGGGCTCTGCAGAGCAAATAGACTTCCATGACTTGTAGCTGCTCTACATGTGTTTGTTGACAGCCCTGTAGTTCAGTGGAGTCAGTACTGAGTTTTAGGTTGTGTCAACCAGACTGAAGAGTTTTGTGTAACCTTGCTGCCATGGACTATCTGGAAGTACAGATATGAGTTCCATGGGGCCAATTCATGTTTGATAATTAATATGGCTTTTCCTTTTTAACTTGGTCTTCTAGTTTATGGTGGATAGGGCTGAGGGTCCCCAGTGATGAGTGGAGGATTCTTTTGTCAGACTTTACACTATGGTCAGGCCTCTGTAAGATTTCTCTACATATATCTCTATCAGTTTCAGTCTGTATGTGTTACCAAGTACCATCTTTGCAGTGCCTCAGCTTTATTTGACAATCTGAGTTTCCTATGACCTTTGAGGATAACATTTGCAGGTTAAAATGTGCTGAATAAGGACAAATGAGAAATGCAAAAGAAGTGAAAATAGTCAGGTTTTAAAGAAAATAATCTTGTGTCAGCATTGTTTGCATGTGTGCTCATTTCTTATAAACATTCAAAGGCTCGAGTTTTCTGTTGCTAGTATATATGGAAAACAAATGTCAAGACTGCACATGAATACTTTCCATAAATTAATATTAAATGTGCAGACACATTTCATCTCAAAGTGCTTGTACACTCCTCTTGTCAGAAAGCAGAATAAATGATGATCAGAATCACCACCTAGGGCCGGCTATTTCCATCTGTAGTTATGAAAATGCTCTACAAGGAAGGTCAAGACCATAGCCTCCAATTTTGCAAATGGGACACAGTTCCTCAGTAAAGCCACTTGTCTGGCAGTCACAGAGCTTCCACCTCTCTACTGAACCTGCAGAGGCAAGTGCAGATGCACATCTGATTATTTTCACTCCTGTCCTTGACTACCCCTTTTAAAAGGAATCACTCACCCTTTCATTTATTGCTCAGGATGTGAGGCTGTCCATCACCACCCAGCACATGCTGCTGTACATCCTGTGAGTGCATGTGTGCTTACTGGCATGCATTTTCTCTCTGTCTCTCTTCCAAGGAGGAACTGAAGGCCTTGCAAACATGCCTTGCTGCTTTCCTTCAGGTCACGTGTGCTTCTGCCTTCAGTGCCCCACATTGCAAAGGATCTCTTCTCCCCTGCATCTCTTTTGGGCTGGCCAGAAGCTGCCTTCAGCAAATGTCCTGGCAGAAGAGTCCTGATTGTGTGCTTGAGTATTCTGTACCTTTCCTACTGTCCTTGTCTTGTTCGTAGCGTTCTTTCATTTTCCAGGGCTGTCAGAAGAAGATTTGTAGTCCTGAGTCCTCTCTGCTTTCCTGTGTGGGTTTCATCCTGACAGTCCCTCAGACTGTGCAGAGGTGCAGGAAGATTATAGGGCGAGTGTGTTGTTTCCTGCCAGAGCAGATTTTGCTAATGCATTTTACAAGGTTCCCTGGGAGGATGAGCTTGGTAGTGGCTTCAAGAAATGAAATTCAGTCAGAAGGGACTTGATCAAAATGTTTGAAGTAATGTGTATCAGAAGAGGTCTTGTTGGGAACACCTTTTCTTCGTGTCTTTCCAGAAACTAGCAAAAGGCAGTTCTGAGAAAAACTGGTAAATGCAGTACCTGGCTACTTCACACAGTGGTGATTAATCCATGAAGCGTGTTGCCACTCTGTGTTCTGGAGGCCACAAATGGAAGTAAAAAATCCCAGTAGCTTTATGGGGTAAGCCAGCTTCCAAATTCCTTGAAATTAAAATATTTCTTGAGCTGCCTTGTACAACTTCTTCTCAAGGGCTCTGAGGACACCAACAGCCTTGATAGTCCTTGCCCAGCATTTCTTGGGGCTTCTTCCATCCTGCCCAGGTCCCAGGCCCTCAGGCCCCCAGAGCCATCAGCCTCTGCCCTAGCGATGCTACAGCAGGGCTGCTCTCCAGCTCCCCACAGCTCTGCCCTGCCTGGCCATGGCTCTGCTGCTCCAGAGAGGTACCTGATGCCTCGGGATGGGGTTGCCCCTGGTGACTCCCAGATGCTCTGCTCCTCAGCTGGACTGTAGGGATGTCCCGGTGGAGCACCCAGCCTTCCTAGGGCCCCGGCACTTACACAGTTTCGTAAGGCTGCAACCTACTCCATTTATATAAAGTATATACCATCACATGCCATAGCCAGTAACATTTCTGAAGTGGATGATTCTCTCCCAACATACTTCTTTTATCAAAAGCAAAAGAGTTAATGCCTGCCAGGATATAGAACTGATTGCAGAGACTGCAAATGCAATATTTGGACTAGTAAGTCATTTTACCAATACTCTTCTTCTTAAAAGTGATCATTGTTAGAAATCATTGATCTTTTCCTTGTCCTCTTAGTCCGACGATATCACAGCTCTAAAATGGAAAGCCTTGCTGTGTGAGCAGAGATACACAGATCAATATCTCTTCTTGTGGCAGCAAGTGAAAATGTGGTGCAAAGGTAGACTTCCACAGTCCTGTTAGCAGGAACAGCTTGGATACAAGCATCAAATGTCATGGCAGTTGAAATGAAAAAAGTGAATATAGATATTTATGGCCTGCCTTCTTTGGAATTTAAGCATTATTATTTGGAGGATAGTTGCAACATTTTGTTTTAAAACTTCTGGAATTTCTAGGGAGAAGGAGGGGAATGAAGCTAGAAATATATGTCAAAATAGTTGTATCTCACAGTGTTTGGGCACATTCATTTCAGAAGGCAGGTAGTGACCAGTGGCAGGACCCAAGGGAATGGCCTCAAGTTGTGTCAGGGGAGGTTTAGGTTGGATATCAAGAAAAGGTTCTTTCACCCAGAGAGTGTTTGGGCACTGGAACAGGCTCCCCAGGGAAGTGGTCACAGCACCCGCCTGACAGAGCTCAAGCAGCATTTGGACAATGCTCTCAGGGACATGGGGTGACTCTTGGGGATGGTGCTGTGCAGGCCAGGGGTTGAACTTGATGACCCTTGTGGGTCCCTTCCAACTCAGCTTATTCTGTGATTTGATGACTCTGTAGTCAGTCAGAAGAGGCCAAGGGATCCATGCTTTTGTTAACACACACTCTTATGCTTACTGAAACTGCAGGCTATGATATCTTCTAGATTTATCAGCAGATATACTGAAGCTCAACAACCAAAGTCTCCAACACCAAAATCCACAAACTAAAGTTTAGCCTTTGTACTGCCCAGGTAAATTTGGTTCTGGCACTTCCCTTAATGAGATATTAGAGCAAAATGTGTTGTGAGGATTCATTGTGAGGATTCATTGTGAGGATTTTCTTGCACCATGCAGGACAGAGGGATCATGGACAGATTCAGCATTTTTTTTTAAAAAAGGAAATGAGCTATTAAAATACTGGTGTCCTGACTTCCATCACTTCATTGTGTTGGGTTGTGGGAGGGGAGTTTTTTCCCTAGCAGAAGATCCTTCTTGCGCTTTTTGGTTTCAATGCCTAGGTCAAATTCACGGCCTAGCTGCTTCTCATGCTTAGGAGGGGATGGCTGGGCTGCCTTTCTTGCGTGCTGCTTCATGGTGGTGGCAAATGTGGGATCCGACTTGCATCACGTCAGATGGTCAGAGGAATCCCATAGGAAGCCTTCCCACAGAGGATTTAACTTGTGATTAAAAGCAAGACAAGGCTGCATCTGTATTAACCTTCTCTCTGCAAAACCCAAGAAGGTCTCCTAACTCTCTCCTCCCCAAACCTCCACCACTTTACCTCTTTCTTTGATTTCTCAGCTAAAAATAGGGTGACAGAGGGACTGTGGGGTAAGCAGCTGGAGTAGAGCAGAGCCAGTTGCCATAGAAACCTATGAGCCACTTAGCAGCACTTGCCTTCCTCCTTTGCCTGTGGATTTATTTTTCTCTCTTGTTCATGGAGGGCCAGTGTGGGGTGCCAGGAGAAGTCCCACACCAGCTGAGACGCAGTTCCCTGCCCCTGTGGCCACCTGGGATGCCAGTGTTTCCTCAGGATCTGCCTCCCAAGTGAGGAAGGGGAGAGGGAGGATGGACTTCAGACGGAAGAAGGGTCTGAGCTTCAAGGCTTGTATATATGCTGGGTTTTCCCCCCTCGCCCTGGCATCTTGTTCTCCTGTTACGCTAGATGGCACTTGGATGGTGCCCCAAATATTGAAAGAGGACTCTCCAGGCCACTTGTGCCCTGCCCTATCTCTAAAGATGGCACATAGCAGCAGTTGGGTTTTGTGCATATAACCACGTGCTGTATTACACCCCGGGCTTGAGCAGCAAAGACAGTAGTTTGGAGGTGAACATATGGGTTAGAAGAAGAGAATATTCCTTTCTTCCCAGGTCTTCCTTCCATCATGAAAAATTAACATTTGGGTGATTATTTAAAATAGATGCCCAACCTACTTTTGGTTCACATGGGGCTAAAGTTGCTTTAATTTCACTGTATATACATTTCTCAGTGGGGAAAACCTATTTCCTTGAAAGATCAGAAGCTCTAAATGGAATACCTGAAACATATTAAGCTATAATTTGGTTATACCTGATTCTGGCTTGCAGTGTTTGATATTCAGTAGTTTTTTCTTTTTTTTCTTTTTCTCTGAGACTGAAGAGACATACATTGTTAGGTAGCACATACTTCACTAAGTTTAAAAATAAACTTAGGAAATATTATCACTAGCAGAAAAGTACTAAATTGGCAGCTCTTGGAGAATGAAATCTTCTCTTCAGCCCTGAAGTGACAGAGCCAGTTTTGGTAAGACCTTCCCACACTGCTCCTCATCCGTATGCTCCAAACATTGCTCCCTCATAACCCGAATCATGTGAAAGAGCCCCAGCTGCTCACACCTGCATGCAAACCCCAGGTGTCTGCTGGCAGGTGCTATTTTCTTTCTCACTCTGTGCTATGTGGAAGTGGTAGTGGGAAAGACAGTCATGCATTAATGGGTGCTGCAAGCACAGTAAAGCTGTAAGGAATTTGCTCGCAGAACCATGCCTGGTAAAGCTTGCTGATGCAGTGCTGGTCCTTCAGGTTGCATATTACTGGCATTTCTGAAACTTAGGAGAAAAAGTCTATTATCTAGAAATCATGGTAGATAAAATTGAAAGCAGTTTCTAGAAATTTGGGCTGGATAGTTTTCCTCTGGGCAGCCTGAAATTGGGTTTTTGTGCTTCGTTCCTCCTCTGAACATGAATGGCGGACTGAAAGATAATAAATGGCATCACACAGCAGTACATACAGGGAAGTGTAAATGTTAAATAATGAATCCTTAAGACATACCTGCAAAATCAAATGTATTATTTAACTTCTGCTCATCAGAGAAGGTCAGGCAAGACATGTGTGACAGAGTTAGAACTGGATCAAAGGTATACCTGGGAAGACCTGAAGACCTCCTTCACTGAGAAGTGGCCTGGCTATCCGAAGGATGCCATTCTGCAGCTGCTTAGAAGAGGTCAGCTTTGACTCTTGATGCTGACTCTTAGAATTACTCGTCTGTACCACATCACTGACACCAGCAGGACCTACCTATGCTCTAAAGAGCTGTGTGAGCACTTGTGCTGCTGGGTGAGTCCGCTTCAGATCTGTGCAGACCCATAACAGGGAGCATGGCAGAAATGTGGGCAGGGTCATGCTGTGTTCTGGTGTTGTCCTGGTTGGCACAGCAGTCTTTCTGCAGCCCTTGCTGTCAAAATAATGCGAAACAACCTTGGGGTTTTGTTAATGTCTCACATCAGGGTCATTTATTTAGTCACCCATGCTTTCTTCTCTCTCCTCATTTTCGCCCAGGGTCCTGTGCAGCAGCTCACGTGCGATTAACTGCTTTCCAGCATTTAACTGAGATTGCAGTGCAAAAATTTGATCTGAATTAAAATATATCCCCAGATTTAGGCAGCTTGATCCAGGTTTGGTGGTGGCCTATTTCTCAGTGAAATGTGTAAAGCAGCCAAGTGTCTTCTCTTGTAGATTATTATGTTTCTTAATTTCATGGTGTGTTTTCTTTGTTTGTTGTAGTAGCCTGAAGTCATGCATCAAAACTCTTACTGTATTCATGAAAATAAATACCAAAGGCGAGCTTCACTGGCTAATTAAATCTTCTCTGTTGCACGGTAGCATGATAAATATAGATTTAAAACAAACAAAATTTTCTATTATAAAACTTCTCCTATTCTAGTCACCTGATGTTATCAGAAGGGTCTGTCCCAGGAGGCAGGATGTGCTGAATGCTACACAGGAAGTAGGAGGAGCAAGAATCTGGGGCAGTTGGGTACAAGAATAAAGGGGTGTTTGTACACAGAGAAGTTCCTGTATGCTAGAAGAAAAAAGGTAAAAGTTACAAAGCAAATTCTTCCATCAGCAAGATCAGAAGCTATGTGTCTTCTGTTCTCTTTAGGAGTCATTCAGAGCTGCAGCTTGTTGGCTGCAGAAAGCAAATGAGATTTGGGAGGAGGAGAACTGAACCCCACAGCAACAGCTTGTGGTGGAGGGGAATAGAGAACTGTCGAGCACACTGAGCATCAACAACAGATGGGCTTTTGTGCAAAACATGGTGTCACGGTTAGACTGGGAACGGAAAACGATGGCTTTCCATCTCTACATCAAAGCATTCAGGAAGAATAGGTGTGTTCTTGATGGTTTGAACTTACAGGTGGGGACTGGCTCACTTCTCCCTCCTCTTCCTCCTTCCTAAAGAAACCCTTTCACTTTTTCTCTGTTTCCTCAGGACCTTCATCCATGCAGAAAATCTTATCTTAAGCCTCTAAGGGACTGAGATTTTGGCAATCTCTAGTCCCTAATACCACTCGTGACTGCTACTTTAGCTGAGATGAGTTTGATGCCCTTTCCTTCAAGGCTTCAAGATGATGTCCACAGACTACTGTATAGAAGCATTGCTGGGAAACATATGGCAGTAGATGGAATGTGCTGGGTAAGCAGAAGAGTTAAGAAGTGACTGGGCAAGAACCAGCCAGGCTGGATTATTTGCAGGAACCAGGTCTGAGATGGCCTTGCCATCCAGCTGCTAGAAACAAAACTCAAGACCCAGTGACTGGGTTTTAATGCTGCTGGAAAACTCCTTACTTTGCAGAGCATGTGCAATTTGTAGAAGAATTCTTAAAAAAAAAGTATTTACATGTAAATTTATAATGTTTTGGTTAATGCTGTGTTCTTTTCATTAATAATATTGAGGTTACATTGAATTTGTTTTGCACAGCATCTCTCTTTTCAATGTGAAATGAGTTTTTGTACCAGTTGCTGTTCACTGCTGAACCAGCCGATGGGGAAAGCAATGAGAGAAGCAATGGTAACTTGGGGTTTGGTAAATCAGCCACTGTCTGTACTGGGTCTAAGGAACCCCTGGTTTGTTCATCTGTTTTCTCCATTAAAGAGAACCTTTAATGATAGAGCTAATAATTTTGTTTTAATTAACATTAGATGCCAGTAAGGAAAAGGGAAGATTTTTTGCCTTTCTCACATGTACTGAAGAGCCACAGAGCTGGCTCGGGCATAAAACCTCCCTGGAGGAGAATGGAAAAGAGTGCTTCCATGCTGACTGTGGATTCAGGAGGGCAGCATGGCATCAGATGACATCTGTTTGGTATTTTAAGGTTTCTTTACAATCTTAGAGTAGAATGTCATTATCTGAAGAATGCAGTCCTGCAGTTTAAGAGGAAATAAAATGTATTCTGTAGAAAATTCTGCTGCTGTGGAAAATGTGGGGCCTTGTCAGAAACCCTCTCACCAAGGAGTGAAACCGCACTCCAGACTCCGTGATATTAAACACGAGGGGAATGGGTTCAACTCTCTTGCCCTTTTCGGTGAGATTGCAGCTGACAGTTCAGGCAGGAGGATCTGTACAGTGAGTAGTGTGAAGTGGGATAATGCATACTGAACACTGCGTGCTGGGAGACGTACATACGCCTCTTGTTCTAAACAGTGCCTTCAGACACAGCCTGTGGAGTATGTGCATAATGGCCCTTTGCTGGAATTTTTGCAGTACATAATCTTTGATGGGAAGTGGTTGCTTCTGTATAAAACTGCATCTGCCATTGGAGACTGCTAGGCATGTTCTGTGCATAATGTTGTGGTGTTACTGCATGTGTACATTGCTAATGCCTAGGCACACTTCTGAAATGATGAATATTTTTTTCTTCATTATGATCTGGTGTAATGACAATTCCTCACCGAAGTGTCATCTGAACTACTTGGCACTTCAGTAGTACAAAAAGATCTGATTAATTATTTGTTTAAAGGCTGTAAATATACTTTCTTCCATCTCTCCCCCTTTCATTCTCAGATAACTCAGGCATAACGTCTTTGAAAATTTTTCCTGAGGCTCACCAGAATACTTTATCACTAGGATGAGGCCCAGGTATGTGCAGTCGTGCCTCAGAACCAAAGGAACTCTTTGAGATTTGTTTATTTTGCAAACAAAACAAAGCCTGGCTGCTTTCTATTGTTCTCTTTTCTAGGCTGTTAACTCTGGGTATTGTTCACTGTCAGTGCTAGCAGAAAATTAATAAATTTAAAATATGGCTCCTTTGAGCAACTGAACAGAGAAGTTTAAAATGAGAGTCCCTTCTCAAAATTACTTACTGCAAACCATTCAGAGCTTGCTAGACTGCTCTGTTTTCTATGATGCTTTGGATCGTGACAGAAAGAAACTGTGTAAAAGTAAGATATTATTATTAGCTCCATTCCGTGTTCAAGCTGATTGATAACAGCAACTGTCCTCTCTTTTCATTGATGTACTTGTGAGATCCATCAATCAAGGCTGTGTCAGCAGCACACGAGGGGGAGTGTGCAAGTGTGTTTATTTTTACTGTCAATTGTATTTGCTAATGAGACTGGAGTCCATTACTAGAGAGGGAGCCTATGTGAGTTAGTGACTGAGTCAATTCGTTATCAAGTGCTGGCTCTCGTGCCAAGAATTGCTGGGGAGAACTGAAAATCATCATTCCACCACCCCCAGCTCCCCTCTGTCTAACCTTTCACATTCACTCCTGATATTAACTGGAGATCGCAGCTGCTGGGAAACTGGCAGATACAATTTTACAAATGGATGTTGTCTGATGTCAACCTTTCCTCCTCCCCTCCCTGAGCATCTGACATTTCTCAACCAAACGGACAGATGATAGAGCAAAAGTGGGATTATTTCTTTATGTTGGTAGTAATAATAATAATAATGACTTATTTTCAAAGTGCTTTTTCTCAGTAAGGAGGGGGGATAAAATAGCATTTATCCAGCTTGCATTTTCCATCTCATCTGCTGCTTTTTCTGCCTCTCAACATCCTCCTATCTCCACTTGATCTTCTCCTCCTTCTTCTTCCTTTTTATCACTTCTGGTCCCTTGCACATCATATTGTTTTGGTGGTGTCCTCCTCCCCTGAGATCAGATGTGGTCCTAGACCACTCTGATCAAAACCACTGCTTCCTAGTCTTTTTCTGAACTGACCATTTTCCTGACCCAGCCTGCCTCTCCACAGGGCATATTTCTTACGAGCTGGGGAGACATACTTCCTCCTCACTTGAAGTAAGAGTGTTTGGTAGCTGCCCTCAGTGTGAGCAGAGTTACCTGTGAATGCTGGATAGAAACATCAGTCTCCCATGCTGAGAGCTCTCGGAGACACTGCCTCACCACTGCGTAAAACAGGCAAAGGCTCATTTTGCATGAGGCAGGGCTTCATAGTCCTAAAAAAGGATGAAATCACGACAAACTCTAAAGCCTTGGGAAGAATTTGGGGCCATCTGGCAGACAGCATCTTCAGATACAGTCTTTCAGGGACGTGCTCATCCAGAGCTGTCTCTGGTGACAGAGCGCTGTCTGCAGAGCCACCAACACAGCTCCTGCTTTTTTTCCTCATGCTGCTCATCCGCTGCCGGCCAAATCCAGGCTGGGCTGTTTCTGTGGGAACAAACCCCTAGGTGGTGACATTACAGGTAGGATAATATGTGTGACCTGCAAATACCAATTGTCTCAATTGCACTTCCAGAAAAACCCTTACTTTTAAAATTCAGATCCTCTTTGTCCATTGCAACATCTTTCTCCAGGTTTGCGCTCCTCTTCTCTCCAATGGAGCAATTGCTGTGTGTTTCAGGAGGTGATTTTTGCATTTTTTCATTATTTCACACCCTTTTCTGGCCTTGCCTAGCCTGCCCACCTGGCTGGTCTGGTTGACAAAGGTCCCCTTATCACCTCACACTATTTCTCTGTGGTCTGCATCTGTGCTGCCTTGCATCTCTGGACAGTTCATAGCTGTCAACCACGGCCCTAGTTTCATTGAGGAGGTGGCTACTGTGTTTTGGTGGATTCTGAAAAAGACTGGAAAACTGTTTTTGAACTGGGAGGAAGGACAGTGGACCTCCTGTGGCAGACAGTGGAGGGAACAGATATTCTGTGCAGTGCTTCTCCCTTGTCACTTCCGGATAAAACGGGTTGACTTCATTTAACTCCACTCACTTTTAGCATTGTAGGTGTGGAAAAGGGAAGAAGTGAGATTCCAAACCCTTCTCTCCCCCTGGCAAGAAAGAATCAGGAAGTCTTGAATGCTGCTGAGGTTGTGTAGTTTCATCCCACCCTATTCCATCTTGATTCACTGCAACCTATGTGGTAGGCTGTGGTAGGGGTTGTAGAGCAAGGAGGAATCTCAGCAGAGGCAGGCCAAGGAATAAGGGGGAGAAGTAGGAAGTAACTCCTGTGGACTGGGACAACATAGGAGAGGTGGGGCTGAGAAGTTAATAATTCACTGCTGGTCTTGCAGATGAGAAGGTGCATGGAGTAGAGGGAATTACTGACACTTGTGGGAAGGAGCTGGATTTTCTGCATCTCTAAGTGGCCAGAGTCACTCCAGAGGTGATCCAAAGTCACCATCTGCTTTTGGGAATGCTGGTGGCTCTGTGAATGTTACATGCTGGGGAGCAGGGAATCGAGCGCTCCAAAGACTGTTCAAACATAGCAGCCTTTCCAGAGGGAAAAATACGAAGACCTTGTAGTGACTTTTCTGGAGTCCAGCTCCTGGGTTTTTTCACTGGTTGTACTGCACTTACATTCCTAAACCTCTTCACACTATTAATCCTTACAATACCTCGTTTGTAAGTTCTGCCCCTCCACTACAAATGCAAAAGCTGTTCAACCGAGGAATTTAAAAGACTTGCCTCTAGACTCAGCATGAGGCAACTTTATGGTTCAGGTTCCTTGCTCTTGTCTGTTACATCTTTTAGACCATAACCCACTTCCCACCCCTCCCCTCATGTACCACCTTGCTTTCTTCCACTTACCTACCACAGTTAGTGTGAAACCCTCCTCTAGTGTTGATTTAGCCATATAAGAACAGTTTTCCTGCTTTTCTGCCTCAACTAATTGCTTTTTAAAAAATTTCAGCTGAAAGTGCATCTTCATAGCCTACGCTCTTGAATTTTTCTCTTCCTCTGCAATTATTTACCCCTCAAAAGTGGTTTTATTTAGCTACAGTATGTACATTAAATATGAAAACGTGGTTGACTTATTTAGAATAGTTATTATTGGATGATTTCAGATTGCATGATGAACATGAAGTAAATAAGCTTTGCTAAGTAGGTAGACAGTAATAGTCAAGGGTCACTTCAATATCTCAAAAGCATCTGACTTTAGTTGCCACAACCTTTGAGGGTATAGGCTAGAAAGCAAAGTTCAGTTATAATTTGTCAGTGGACATTTTCAGGTCTTTGCCTTTCTTTTGTAGTTTCTTTAGCTCCTATATGTTGTGCACTTGGCTCATAGCATGATTTATGGCACAGCCCAGAAGGTTGGTTGGTGAGGCAACTTTTGTCCTGCAGAGGGGATTAAAAATCAATATTTTGTACTTACCTGGGTATATGAGTACAGAAAAAACCCCAACCTCCAGACCTGGAGAATATGCCTCCAAAATTGAGGGTAGTTAAAAAACTTTCTCAGTTAAGCTTGATCTAAAATTTTCTGGAGCTGTAATTTAGATCAGATTTCAGGCAACCAGAGTCACTTTTGCTGAGTGGGTTCCAGCCTTGTGTGTAACAGGCTTGGTAATTGGCTGGATAGAAATACAGCAGATATCTGATGTCTTTGGCAGTACAGCTGATTCTGGGATCAGTTTATCTGAGCTGAAACTGATTTGAATTATGAAAAAATGTTTGCTTTTACTGCTCTGATGTAACAACATCCTTCAATAGTGGGGCAGGCATGATTTTTCCCAAGCACTGTTCTCCCCAAGATTGATTGTTTGCCATTCTGTCCAGTCTTCGTCAAGAGCCTGCAATGGACTGCATGTGCTAATCTCATTAATATGTTTGTATAATGTCTATGTACTTCATTTTATATATATATATAATTTTCTACACTTCTTCATGCTTTTCAGTATCTCAGTTCATAAGCAGCAAGATTCAAACCCTCCCTTTTATTTGGCCGGGTGTTAGGACTTTCAGCTGAGAGAAGAGATGTCTGAGTAGGGCCATGACAGGGGTCTAGGATGATCACAGAGATCGGTAGGAAATTACTGTTTTCTCTTAATATGAAGAGTGGGAATCCCCAGTAAATTTATCAGTCAAAATCAAAAAGAGGCACTTTTTTTTTCATCTGGTGCATGCATAAATTGTGGAATTCACCGGATGGTGTGAAGGGCAAAATTATAAATTGTTCTGAAAGCATCTTGACACATTTATGGAAAAAAAAGAAGGCCATTAAGATCTGCTGAACTCATTGACGCAGATGTGATCTTTGGCTCAGGGAACTCTCAGCCACAGATATCTGGCTGCTGGGAGAATACAGTGGGAGAAGGATCACTGAATATTTGCGCTGTCTTTTCCTAAGCCTTTGCTGGTTCTTGCTGTATTCAGAGCACTGGGCTGGGTGGTCCTTTGGGTCTGGTACCAGACATATGCTTTGACAGTCTTAGCAATATTTCTTTAAGAACATTAAAATGGCTTGTTTGGAGCCAAGTTAAACATTGGTGTTTAACTTCACCAGCAAAGAGGTTTTTTAACTAGCTTGTCAGGAGTTGTTCCTAGATATGATCAAGGGACAACAACAGCATCTCTAAAGTTAGGACAGTCAATAATCATTTGGAAGAAATGTTAACATAGCTTGATTAAATATTAATGTTATGAGTCATAGGGAGTTCTTGGAGATTGAGGAGTATGGAAAGAAGCCTTAACTCTCGATGGAACTCTGTGAGGGAGCTATGTATTTAAGGTAAGTAACATATCCAGTATGTATCTGAGAAAAACCCAGGACAAGGGTCTTGCCTGAGATTTGGATCTCTAGTACAAGGACTGTGTTCTGGCATCTTTTAAGCTGGATGATGCAGAGAGTGAACTTCTGGCAGCTTAACTATAGCAAAAGTCTGGTTTTCTGTCTCTAAGCTTAGCAATTCTATTTTTAATATATGGATAGTGGCAAATACACTCTATGTTTAATTTTGTCTTAACCTCTTTGTCTGCCATTAGAAGTGCCTTCAGGGAAGGGTGAACTCCAGAATCTCTATTCCAAAGGGAATGTTGAACCATAAACCACTCTGACGGTGTCCTGGGATGAATTCAAGCTCCCTCATTAAGCTTTCTGGGCTTGTATGAGATCTGGCAACACAAGATGTCAATCTGAGAAAGATTTTTTCCCATCAAAAAATTTGCACAGACTACCATTAGCATGAAATGAAACAGTCAGATGAGTTTCTGAACCTTAAGGCTCCTCCATGAGTTTACAAAATCAGGCCAAGCAAATTTTGAAATGGTTGGGAGCTGCAGTGGAGGCAAATCTTGGAGAAAATTAATGCAGTTGGAAGGGAAAAATGCACTTTTTTTCTGCTTTTGATTACTGTGGTGCTTTTTTGTTCTGACCAGCAAAACCTCCTTCTTCCTTACAGTTAGCAAAGGCATTTGTTTTGAAGAAAGGGTACCAGTACTGGTGTGGATGAAGGTAGAGGTCTGGTGTAAGTAAAGGCAGATTTTGTAACCACTTATGATGTTCCTAATGTCTTTTAAACTTGAGACCTGGAATACGTCATGAAAGTAACGAACATTTCACAACTTCCAGTGACCTGAGCTTTGATTCATGCTCACAGACATGCCATGGGAATCCCAAGAACCACATATACCACGTGCCCCAGCTTATTGCTTCCCTGTCTGAATTCCTTTCAGCTCTGATCTCTTTTGCCTTTCTCTGTTTCCCATCAAAAGGGCTAACCTACCCGGCAAGTGGTTGTGTCTGACATGATATCCATCTGCCCTCTCCCTTCCCTTCATCATGCAATATATACTGAGCAGATTCTCATTATTGTTCTCTGGTAACTAGGCAACCATGAAATGTCAGCTTGGCCTAAATAAATAAGGCATACATATCTTTGTGATATATTTGAATCTACATACATGTTGTTACTGAGATATGAGGTCATTTGACCATGTCTGTACGTGTGTGAAATCCGACCAAATGTAACAATACTTTGCGGTTTCACCTGTGATCTTGAAGCTTTTTGCTTAAGTATACCCATGCTCTTGTGATTGAAATATTATCACTACCTCTAAATGACAGGTAAGTAAGTGAAGGTATAAAGAAATAAAGTGACATTTCAAGGTCACAGAAATACCTAGCTGAAAATGCAGGAACAGCTTCTTGAAAAACATGTGCCTGAATATCCTGTAGCAGGTCCAAATCCTTCACCCCATCACTATTTCCAGAACTGCAAACAGCAGACTGGCGTCTCCCTGTCATTTCTCTGTGCATCTGCTCCTCTTTTCTTCTCTCATTTTGCTCACTCATTGCACTGCTGTTGTTGTTCCCCAGATTTTTCCTGTTGTTCCCCAGTGGCTGTTTCCCTTCATCAGATGTCCTTTTACTTCATATAGAGACCCTTTCCTTAGACCCTCTCTGGCTTATTGTTCCTCTTTCCTTTTTTTCACTGCCACATCTCCTTTCTGCTCTCCATCTCTACTCCAGCCTGCTCTTCTTCCACCCTTCACCCACATATGCAGAACTTGGCAAGATGCAGAAAATAGTCATTCCAAGAGAAACTGGTGACATGTCCTTGGAACTGGGAGTGGCCATAGGCTGCAAAGAAAAGCACTCCCAAGTTGGAGGTGGAGAATTTCTTTCAATGAGAATGAGAGGCACAAGGATTACCTGGGGAGGAAGAAAGAAAAACCACGAATTCTGTAGCTCCTCTCCTTTCCAGAAGAGAAGGATTTCAGGAAGTTTGTCCCATGTGTGTGCAAATATTTGTTATAAGCCAGACATGAGTCCTTGCTCTCGCAGTGCAGGGCTAGTACCTTGTTATTTCAGCACCCACCAAGGAATTTCATGATGTTAAAAAAGCCCTTTAGAGAGCTGTGGGCTGTTCTCAACACCCTGCCTACAGGTTAAGGCCGGAGCATCTTTGTGCACTGACAGTCCTTTGTTGCCATCACAGACCCCTCCCAGTATCAGTTCCAAAATAAATCTCACCTCCCCTGTGAGCGCCTGGGAATTCCCCAGGATCTGTCTGTGTCCTGCTAGTGTGTGTTTCCTAGAGGCTTAACCCAAATATGGTTTGGATGCCGTTCAAAACCCAGGGCAGAAACTGAGTCAGGCAAACATAAGGTCTCAGTGGATCTCTCAAGCTCTTCCTTGATTATCTAGAGAAGAATTCGGATTTCTCAGGCTAAGGATCACTGCACTGAGTTGTTCAGCACTGAGAGAAGCCAGATCCCTAGTTAAAACTAGGGATCAAGGGCTGGAGAGTGAGGTTTTTTGTCTATGTAATGTGTGCCTGACAAACAATAGCAAGGGGGTATATGTACAGTTGTATGCTGGGGTCCTGAATTTTGGTTAGGGATATGTTTATGCAGGCAAGAGGTTTGCTGTAACGTAACTGCAGCTTACCCTGTGTAAATTGAGTGGGCTTAAAAGACGAGTGGGAGGAAAAGAACTGCAGCAGAGCTGGAGGCAAAAAGGGCAGGAACAGCTACCTTAAAGCATGACTACTTAAAATTTCCTGACCTATGTGGGCACGACTCCTCTCCCTTAGCTGAAAACATACATTCAAGGCTGTGCATCTGCAGAGATCTTCCATCACCCACATTCAGCCACGACGATCTTCAGCAGGCCCATTGTAGGCCAGGACATAAACCAGGACAGATCCTCAGCTGGCTGCAGACACCAAAGTTGCCACGGTCCTTTCAGGGCTGCAGCCAGAGTCCATTGCTGACGGCAGGCCAGCAGCAGGCAGATGGGGCTCCGTGGGTGAACATGTAACAGATGCAGTCTTTCCAGGAAGGCAAAACCTCACTGCCTCCAGTTCCCTGCTTCCCCTGAGGTGTGGTGGCTTCTTGTCCATGCACAGTGAATGCTGAGGGAACGGCCTGCCCTCCCACCCCGCAGCTGGTGAATAACAGCAAATGCTGATCTTGGGAGTCTCTGTGAGAACACTGGGCAGAGTCAGGGCATTGGATGTCCTGTGATGATCCCGACCATCACACTGTTAGTGCAGCCCCCAAAACATGTTTAGGCTGTGCCAACTTGCAGGCAAAGCCTGGCTCCAGCTCATGGATGGCTTTGTCCAGAGAGGTGGTTCCAGGAAATGTGAAGGGGTAGAAGAGGAGGGTAGCTCTAGGGACATCAGCCACACTGTGCCACTTGCCTTGAAAATGGGCCCTGGCCCATTTTAGCTCTTGGGATTGACTGAGCCCCCTAATTGCTAGTGACAGAGGGCCAGGATATGTGTAGAAATAATCTGTAGAAAGATCACAAGGGAAGGCAAATGAGCCTCATCCCTGACTCAGCCAGCCAGGCTAGGTCACCCAGTGACATTAAATTGCTCAAAAAGAGAAGTAATGGCTTTTAAACGATGCTTCCTACAGTAATTCCTCCTTTGCCTTCTACAGGGAAATATTCGGGGCAGCTGGTGTTGTAGCTCCATCTACCAGGAAGCAACAAGTCAGGCTCCACTGTCAGTCACAGATGGTGTAATTAATTCTTCTAGGTAGTGTAATTAGTCCGTCCTATCAGCTACGTATTTTCTCAGTCAAAATTATGCTAAAGCTAATAATACATAAAACACAGAAAACAAAAAGAAACCCAAAAAAGGGGGAAGCGATAATGGGAGGAGAAGGGATTAGCACAAAATTTACCAGTGTATAATTTTTTCTTGTTGTACATTTCCTCTTCCCTTCAGCTTCAAACACAATTCAGAACAACTGGTGAATGTAGCAAGCAGAATGAATACAAATTGGCTTACTTTAAATAGCAGCATGTAGGACTTAGCCAAAGTCTGCTTTCAGATGCTGAGGCGAGATAAGGCACAGATCCTGCAACGAACTCTGGGTGGGCATTGTGTCAGGGCTGGGCTCTTGCACCGTGCTCTGCCCCAAAGCTGGGGTAGGAAGGCAGTGTGTCTGCTGCCTGTGTGTGCTCCTCTTTGACTGGGGTCCCAGCAGGGCACACCCGATGGCAGGGCTGTGTGGAAACGTGGGTATCACTCTCCTGCAACACAGTGTGGGGTACACTGGCTGTCTCTGCTTCTAAGCAAAGAACCAGCAGTCACAGATTTGGAAACTGGTCCCCAAAGCAGGGAAGGGTGAGTTACCTGGAACAGTACCCATAAGAGAGGTATCATGTCCATGCATGGGTGGGGGGACTGGAGCTCAGAAAACCCTTGTGGACTTGTTTCCTTTCTAGCTCAGGTGCCAGTGCAGAACAGTTTTCTCAGATCCCCAAAATGTAGCTGCTGGGGTAATTTCCTTGGGTCTCAGATTTGAGGGTTGATCCTAGAGAAAGGGAAAACAAAAACTGCTAGGTGAAACCTTCCTCTACCATGACATGAATTGTTTGCTCAGAGATTGGGCAGGCATGGGGAGGAGGTGATAACTGGCCTGAGCTAACTGGAATAGGGGCTTGTGAGGCTCTGCAATGAGCTCTGCTGTTGTCATGTCACCCTGACTCCCTCTGAGCTGTTTTGGCTCCCCAGCTTGCCCAAAGCATCTCATGGACTTGCAGTAGCCAGAAGAGGAG
Organism: Gymnorhina tibicen; assembly: GCA_013399875.1. Taxonomy (NCBI): domain Eukaryota; kingdom Metazoa; phylum Chordata; class Aves; order Passeriformes; family Artamidae; genus Gymnorhina; species Gymnorhina tibicen. The sequence continues at coordinate 519,200 of VXAZ01001057.1, read as the reverse complement.
AGGATGGAGGGTGATTTTGAGGGGGAACAGGGATTGTGTAGCGCAGCTGGGGAGGACTTCTCGGTGAGCAGGACATGTCTGGCTCTCTGTGATGGGAAGGAGGGCAGTGAGTGATTTTGCAAAGAAAACTGGTGCTGAGAACATGAAGCTATTTTGGGCAAATAAGAAGATTCAAAGCAAACTGCACGAGTCAGTCTCAGTAATGAGAGACTTCTGAGCATGGTCAATCTCTGTAATCACTTCTGTGTGAGCTCTCCAGAGCTGGGCAAGCTCACAAAGGTCCTGTGTGGCTCCAGCACAGAGACCAGCACAGGTTGCCTTGGAGCATCCTGTGCTCGCAGAGCTCCAGACCTGGGGTGGCCCTACGAGCCCGATGCCCCATGGTGCCTGGGTGCCTCAGCCTCGCTGCCAGGTGACCCCATAGCAAAAGGAGAGGGGGAGCTGGCTGAGTCCCTGTGAGCGCTGAGAGCCTGTTTCCCTGGAGATAGAGCTATCTCTTTCTAAGAGTGGATTTAGCCCAGATGGGAAAAAATTGCTGAGCAGGAACAAAGTCCTTTTTTTAGAGCTTGAGGAGGCACAGCCTTCCCTAGTGCTGACCCTCAAGTCTCTGAGAGCACCCTCTCCTCTGGGAAGAGGTGGTGAAGCAGCCTGGCTATTCTCCCTGATCCTAAGCCTGCCACCAGCAGGAAAGGCTGCAGCATGGTGTGTCCTGGGGGACGGTACAGGGCTCTGGCCCTGGATGGGGCCAATCCCCTGAGCAGCTCTTGGCATCATGTCTTCCAGCCCTCCCAGTGGCTTCAGTCCAACCAGTTGAAAATCAGCTATGGTAGTGCTCACTTGTCATTCCTCAGTGGGCATGGCAAGAACTGCCTCGTGGCTACCCCTTGACAGAGCACTTTGTGCTGCCTGGTGAGAAGCAGATTCAGGGTAAGCTCATGCACTGCAAATGACAAAGCCTTTGGTCATAGATGAGCTGGTGCAGAGTTTTTGACATGCTCAGGGTCGAAGCACAGGAGCCCACAGACCTGCAGTGTGGCTCAAGAGAGAGCTGCATATGTCCCTCACCCCATGAGAGGTGTTCACGCTTTCCCAGGAAGGGTGAAGGGCAGAAGGGACTCTGCTACCCACAAACTTTGTCCTTTAGAAGCTCTAGCAGCTTCAGGCACCGCATCTTTCTCTTAATCTCCCTGACAATTCAGTTTCTGTCTTTCTCATCTCATTTTGCTTCAGCATCTCTCCTAACACCCCCCCATCCATCCGTCTGTCTTGTTGCTAGGTGAAAAACTTGGAGCAGCAGCCATGGAAGCTGACTCATGGCCCATACATGGGAAACTGAGTATTGCAAGCTGCTGCCGAGCCCCACTGCTCTGGTGGGCTGCAGTTGCCTGGGCACCTCACCTGGAAGCCCCACCCATGCACCCTCGCTGCTCTGCTCTTTGGCCTGGGGGTGCCCTCTAGCCTCAGCCTTGCTCTGAGCCTGAGCTGTGCAGTGAGCAGCACAGCTTTTATGAATCTTGTTGTGTTTCCTGGACTGACGTTGGACTTGATTTGTGGTTGTAAGGTGACTGCTATACTGGCTTTGCTCAGGTGCTGTGCCTGTGTTGGTGGTGATGTGGTCCTGCAGTGCCCAGCTTTTCTCGCTTTTCCTGCCCCTTCTGCTCCCTGAGAACCTAAAGGGTCTTGCATCAGGGACCTCCCCCAAATGCAGCACTTTCCTCTTCTCCATCACAAATACTTTTCAAGGCATTATTGAAAAGAGCACTGGTATTTTTGGCTTTCCTTACGGCACTGGCAGAGCATTCAAAGTGTGGCTATAAGGAAACGGCTGCTTACCTTCTTCCTAGAGACCAAAAACTCAGCGTAGCTACGAGCCTCATACTAATTTTCTGGCAATCATGATGTTTTTGCTAATTCTGGGTTGCCGTCCTCTGCTAGTGACCTGGAAACCTTCTGCAGCAACAAGGATGATGTTTCACCTTGGACCATGTTTCTCGTACAACAGGGTGGTGCAAGGCAGTGAATACAAAGGACCAGGAAGAGATGGGACTTGGGCATTGTGATGCTGAATGTTTTCCAGTAAATATACAAGGTGGAGTGGGGGGGGATCATAACCTGTAAAAATGGTATTTAAAAGTCTCTTCAGGTTTTTCTTCAGAGTTGAAATTATGCAGCTATTCATAGTGTCCATGATGATCTTTATTCACATTGTTAAAGAAGACCTGATCATCTATTAGCTTAGCATGGCAATGTTATTTTTGGTACGTAATGACAGGCATTTAGGGTGCTGTATCTGTTCAGGTTTCACATATCTGTAGAAGGATGGTGTGACAACTAACCACCAGCTCTGGAGCCGTCAGCCTGGCTTCCACAGGCTATTGGAGGGCATGCAGGGGCATATAGCTCTCCATTATAGCTTTCCACTCCTGATTCTGATCTCATCTGAGTACTAAGGGTACTTCAAATTCATACTCTTAAATCTTCCTAGAGTGCAGGACCAAAGGCTTGATTTGGAGGCAGGTTAATTTGGCAGAATAATTACTGTTCTCAGTATCATGAGAGGAGACAATGATTTATCTGTGTAATTTTGGGGTTTTGTCGTGACTACTCATTGCACAGGACAGGAGCTCATTACATTCTGTTGAAACAGCCTGGGCAGAACTTGGGGAGACTTGCATGAAGATCAAAGAATCAACTGTTCTAGGGTTTTGCCCTACTCTGGGAAGAGCAGTGCTAAAGTTTCGAGAGTGTATTGGCTCCCACTACATAGTGGCTGGGATTGAGCACTGAGAATAAGACCAAAGAGGAGGTTGATTGAAGGAGGAAGGGCAGTCCACTCTCGTCATAGCTAGAGATCTCCACTTGTGTGTGTTGCACTGTATGCTCTCTTCTTTCCCACGTGCAGTTCTCCTGTTAGGGTCTGTGGTGTGTCCTCATACCTTGACTGTGGCTTTGGAAATGGACCAGAGCTTAGCTGTTGGTCAGCTCTGTAGATGAGAACAGGATCTGTTCCTTGCTCTGAAAAAGGACTTTAATTTGCCTCTTCCATGCGGTGCAGTATCGGGCTGTATTACATTTTACATAATAAAATGAAGTCTGTTTCTTCTCTTATGTGTATAGTACGCTGTTTGAAATAGTAGATATTTTTAATGTTTCAATAGCTTTTTATTAAAGGAAAATGGAAATGGAAACCACATTTCTTAAATGAATTTTATCTCTATAGCAGTTCCAGCGATTCAGATCTGTGTCAGTGCCAGTTTATTGCAGTCTATTTTCTCCTCAGTGAGCATCTGCTTAACAGTTCAGTGCAGATACAGACAGATAGGAACATTCTAGCATGCACCTAACTCCACCCTGAGGCATGGTAGAAGTTACTTAGGGTACTAATTCGTCTTTTTAAAGCAAAAAATTTTTGCAAGATGTTTTGTCCACTGAACAGGTTAAAATTGTCTTGGAATAACAGAAAATGAGGATTGTGTGCTCTCCCTCCCACTGTTTCCTTAACTTATTTTCCCCGAGAAGCAGTATTTAAGCAAGTTGTTGCATAAAATTTATATTAATCTTTGTATGCTTTACCCTGATCTACATATCATTCATTGGTCTTGTGTTGTGATGTAACCTAACTGCTATGACCTATTATGACAAGTTGCAGAGCAGAAAGCCATGAAGCTCCCCCAACTCATGTTTTTGCCCTTCCTCCTTCTCTCCACTGACTACAGGATTAAGGTTTTTTTAAGGTTTATTCACTCTCAGGTCAAGAAATGGATCCTATTATCAGGTGGAAAATAAGTACAAGATTGAAAGCAAAGTGCTCTTGTCTGTGTTTATGGAATTGTTTAAGAAATACCATTTTGGCTAAGCAGAGCATGGAAACAGATATAATTATCCATGCTATCTAGACTGGAAAGAGTGCTGCGAGGGAGGAGGAGGAGAAGGATGGATTCCTGCTCCAGTAAAGGCAGGGCGGTTTCCCACAGTGGAAGAACTGTCCTTGCCGCTTAGCGGTGCCCAGTTGGCCACAGACTCATGGAGCAAAATGCGGGCAAGGTTTTTTAAACAATAAAGCACAAAACAAGAGTCTTCTGTTCTTACCTTTATGCTCCTTAAAGAAATAAACTTCTTTTTGAAATGTTCCTCTATCAACAGGCTTTGTTGGAGCAGTGATCCTGGAGGGAAGGATCTGGTTGTAAGGGTCCTGCTGCAGGGTTGGGACACTACTGAAGGGCCCTCCTCAGTCACTGGGCTCAGTCTCACCACTCTGAGGGGCTTTCCTTGATACAGGCACACAGGTAGGTACTTGCTGATGGTGATGGTGTTTTTGGCATGCCCGTGCATGACTACACTACCTATAGGGGTGCTTGCAGAGCTGGAGCCTGTGGACGTGGTGGGGGAACAGGGATGTGTCCAGAGCAAATGGACCCCTTTGCTATCAAACAAACAAGAATTGTTTTGCCAAATAAATAGTTCAGACTTTCAACTGGAAAAATGCATGATGAATTATATGTGCTTCAGATAGAAGATTTCAAAGTAATTTTCAGGATTCCTACTTCTGTGTCATGATCTCTTCTCAATGAAGGGAGCTGGCTGTTGTCTCCCATGAGAGGCCATTGCAGGGACACAGCATTATTTCTGCCAGCAGGAGGTCTGGCTATGGGAGAAGCATGATGAGGCAGGGGAAAATCGCATGGCTTTGGGGCAGTGCTTGGCAGCCCTAAGAGCAGCCAGACTAAGGTTTTCTGCTGTACCTTGGTTTTGATGTTTTCCCCCCTAAGCCTTATCTGACTTTGTAATTTTTGCTCCTTATACTTGTCACAGCAGGGGGAAGCAACAGGGACTTCATTCAGCTGTGTCTCTTCCTGTCAGACAAGTGAGATACCTATGCCACTGCAGCCCTGACCTTGTGGGGGTCCTTTGAAGTCACCATTCTCTGGCTTCTGATGGAATATTGCCTTAGCATTGCCCACTGCTGACTGCAGCTTTAGGCACACAAGAGACCTGGAAAGGCTGCCACCCGCTTCTCTGCCAAAGGTGTGGTACAACTGTCTGCAAGAGCAATTAGGCCAGAAATCCCTCTGGATAGGAGAAGCACTGGTGAAGATAGAGTAGGGTCCCCATAGAAGAGGAGGGACCCTTAGGGCATGTGTTTTGGGCACAGTGATCCCTCTGGGAGCTAGCAGCTGGTTCTCCTCGGCGTGCTACAAAAAGCTTTGAGGAGGAAAAGTAATTTAATCTGCAGAGCCTTTAGATAGCACTCACCCCACACTGACTTGTAGTGGGAGACTGATGTAGGGAGAGGCTCCCATGGGAGGTGTGTGGAAACCCAGCCTCCAAGCATCTCCGCTGAAACTCCCACAGCAAGAAGAGTCTTTTAGCTCCTTGTGTCCCTGTGACCTTGGCTTGGCATGGAGTGAATACAAAGCGAGGAGCAGCTTAGTGCTCAGGAGGGTAGCTAGCTAACTACATCTGTCTTAGATCACCCTTCCGCGAGATCTACAGATTGCAAGGCAGGAATGGGGGTGGGGGGAGAGGATTTAGTCAGCCGATGAGCCTGGCTTCTATGTCTCTTTTAAGAAAGCGGATTTATTGGTATTAAACATGTCTCTCTTAATGTGGGTGATTTAAAATGGAAATTGCCTTTGAAAGGGGATTTCCTATTAACTAGCTGAGAAAGAAAAATAGGATAATACCATCATCCCTATACTGGGTCCATAGATGAGGTGCTGGTTAACTGCTGCTTCTTCAAAAATTATAGCTTCTCTGTAAGAGCGAGACTTGCTCAAATTCCTCCGTGAGGAATGGTTGTACAGATGCTTCCATAAAGTTATTTTTATAGAAAAAGCAGCAATTTTACTGAGTCCTTTGGGCTTCAGGTAAGAAAACAATAAATACTAATTCTGAGGGCAGGTTCAGGAGTGTGTCCAGCTCTTCCAAGTGTTATGTTTGAGGCCAGATGGAGTCAGAGACACTAGAAGACTGGACTGAGTATTCACTTTCGTTACCATGCAGTTAATGCCAATCAAAGCTTGGATTACTTAATGATTTTAGTAAGAAAAATAAAGCCTTGTCTATACCCAAATTTGCACTAGTTTAGTTCAGGTTGGCCCAGTTATCAATTTAATTAAGTCTATGCAGCCTCTTTATGTGGAAGGATTGATTTACTTAATCTGAACCCTTTCAGTTAGCTTTGGTTAAAATACATCTGTACAAGGGCATGACTGTGCAGCCAATGGAGATGGAGGTGGATATATGTAACCTAGGTCTGAACAGACCAAATCCACAATTCCTATCAGCAAACTAGTGCACATAGTCTGATTAATGGCAGAGCACTGCCACATTGGCATCATTATATGCCACAATTAGGATTTTCTAATGTCAGTGTACTATATCATGGAGCAATGTAGACATGCCCTGTCAAACCTAGCAATCAATTTGGAAACCAACATCCTTCCCCAAGTCCCTCAGTCAGGACAAAAGTCAACGTGCATTGGAAAGAAGCAGCCTCTAAGTCTTCTGTCCCTACGTGGTCAACTTGGAGCAAACCATGGAGGTGATCCCAGCCCCTAATGGTGATGCACCTGGTAAAAACAGCATGTCCTTTAGCTACTGGGGCTGCCCTCGTATGGCCACACATTCCAGGCTGATGGTGCCAGCATGCAAGCCCCTGAGCTCAGCCTTCTCCTGGGGTGGTTTCTGAGATCGCCCAAGGCAGCCTGGGGAGCCTCTTTCTCAGCTGTGCTGAGTGAAGACAGCAGTTGGCTCATCCTGAAATCTCCACCCCCTCTAAACTCAGCTGATTGCAGGCAGCAAGGCCGAGCCTTCAATTTCTCCTGAGTGCCGTGAGTGCCTTCCAAGAGTTTACTGCCTCTCATTTGCTCACAGTATCTGCTTAAAAACTCCAGGAGAGTGAAGCACAGACATGACCTCCTGTGTCCAGCTCCCTTGTACAGGAAGTTACATGATTGTGAGACAAGGAATTTGGTGTTTGGGAGCCACTAGTGCTGGTCCCAGGAGGTGCTGTGACTGGCACCTGAAGAAAAGCAGAGGAGACAGAATAAAGAACAGCAAATAGTCACTTGTAGATCTTGCTGCTGTGTGTTTGTTTCCTGCCATCGTGGTTTACAGTCCTTGAGGAGCTTGTTCCAAAAGTGCCCAACTGGGGTCTGCCTGCCTTGTAGCTCTGATGGCTGGTTGAACCACTGTCCTCCCCAGGATGATCATGTCATTGCACCTGCTGAAGGTTTGCAAGGACAAGGTGTGTTTCCAAAGGCACATAAAAACATTTTGCTTCATTTGAAAGATTGGGGTGAGGCTGGAAGAAATACTCTGTGTGTTGCAACAATCCTGTTGAGCGGAAGGAGGACTTAAGGCAGGTAGCGGGCACTTGAATCATTTGTCTTGGTCTGATGAGAGGGAGCTGACCTCTAGTATGTTGCATAGAATTATAGTTTAGGTTGGAAATGGCAGGAGTGCCTGGGATGGTGCTCTTGGTTGATGAGGGAAGAGAAGAGGATGGATCTGAGTGGAACTGAGCTATAGCTGGATGGAAGAGATGCTAAGAGACAAAATGGTGTCAGCCCCATAAGCTTTGGAGTGGGTTTGCAATGGGTTGCTGCAATCTGCCATGGTTGGTTGCTTGGAGGATTCATGTTGCTTGGCAACCCTGTTGTCACCATTCAGATGCAATATCCAAGGAGGGGACGCTTTGGTGAATGCTCACTGGGAGGAGAAGGGGGAGCTGGGGGACAAGGGTGGGTACAATAACCACAGTGGGGATAGGGAACTGGTTAGCATCGTGATGCTGTACAGGGATGTGGGCAGAGCAGGTGATGAGGAGAATTGGCACCCTGGCTTGGTACTGACCAAGATTTTGAAGAGATACATGGGATGTGAGGGTGTGGGGATTCTGGAGCAGGCCTCCTCATGCCCTTGTGAAGGCATGCTGGTAAACAAGGGGGCTATCTGTCCAGCCAACGTGGATTTCTCCAGTTTCTCAGAATTTTGGGCTCAAAGACCATGCTTCTGAGGAATTGACTGAGGACAGGAGGGCAGTGGGACAGATTGCCCAGAGAGGCTGTGCAGTCTTCATCCTCGGATATTTTCAAGAGTCATCTATTTAAAAACCTAAGCAACCTGTTCTGATCTCACAACTGACCCTGTTTTGAGCAGCAGATGGGCCTAGAGCCTCCTGAGGTCCCTCCCAGCCTGAATTGTCCTGTGATCCCATGACTGCTGTGTGGTGAGGAGGGGCTGCTGTTACTTTGTCACTGTGCTGTAAGATGCCCACAGACTTCAGGTCAATACAGCACCTCTGCAGTTCGCAACCTTTGCAGCCATCTAGAGGAGCTTGAAAACAAAAATGTCACAGATGCGATGACAGTCAGATATGTAGTTAATATCAAACCCAGTTGTTCCTATTCACCCCCTCGGAGGAGATTATACTTTCATTGCAGCACACAGAGGCACCAAGCAGTTCTGAACTCTGTCAGACTTCAAAAGAAAGAGCAGATTTTTAAGGAGACAGTCCTTTCTCATGAAAACTCTGAAAATGGTCTTTTGAGCAGTAACTCCAGGGGACATTTATCATCTGTACATATGCAAGATGCTTGCTATCATACAGCTTGAGGCCTATCATATGACCTGAGATTGTGTGATTAGTTATTTCAGTTCTGTGCAGTAGAGCTACTGGTAGAGAAGAATAATGCAGATCCTGGTGACAGTTCGGGGGGGATTCCTGCAGCCAGATGCACAGTCCTCCTCACTTCTTCCTTGAAGATTTACATGTTTGGAATAATGACAGTTGAAGTCAGACTTTCTCTGCAGCTGTTATGGTCCCCTAGTCTTTCTTCAGTATGCTCAGAAAGGAAAAATACTCAGTTTGCATTTTGGGGGGATAAAGGTTGAGGGAGACAGTGGGAATTGCCTGAGGAACAGAGAATAGGTTGAACTCAGCTGTTAACTTTATGTTACCTAGTTAACTTTATGCACCCAGCCCCCATCATCTTATCTTATTGCATGTTTTTTGTCAGGGATCCTATGATGTGGGCTGCTGGCTTTTCTTCTGGTCTTTTCCAAGCCTTTTCCAGAATCCTATCTATTCTCAACTCTGGGACCCAGTATATCTAGACCAAGAGAAAAAGCAATTCTGGCCCCATTGTTTTTGAGGAGCTATTTAGATTTTTTTTCCCCAGCTGCAAGTAACTAACAGGTTCCTGCCTCCGTGCTGTAGACCGTCAGTTCTGGGAGACGGGGACTAACACTCCATGGGTCCATGCTGTTCTCTGCATCTGGGAAGGCCGGCAGCAGCAGGTACAGGTGCTTGTATACATTGTGAAGATTTTATGAGTTGCTGTGCTGTGAATTTGCACACATCCAAGACTGTCAGCATGCAGCCTTTAAGGCCAAGGATGCAGAGGGATAGCTATCAGCTTCTGTCGATGGGTAGCAGCCACAGTTCATCACCGAGGCTGTCACAGGAGGGGTAGGCACCATCATGGTGTTCACTTTTTATCCCATCATAATATGCCGCATGTCACTGCACACCTTGTAGTGTCCCAGAGGGAGTAATAACAGTTTGAATCAAACAAATTCTCCAGCTGCTGGGCCCATGGCTCTACAAATTGTCAACCTGAGGTGATAGCTCACCAAATGAAGAAAAAGGGGTCCTATGCCATTATAACACAGGGACTAATGGATGGTTGAATACAATGTTTGACCTACTCTATGGGAATTCATGCAGGCAGTATTGGGTATGTGCTGGTTGCCTGCATATTCAGAAGTTCTCTTTATCATCATCTGCCTGTGGACAATAACTTTTTTAGCACTCTGCCACCAACCTGCATTCCAAATGATGCAGCTTATCCTAATTCTTGGATCTCTTTCTGGCCATCATGGACATTGCACTAGGCCTTCAGGTCCTGTTGACTTGTCATAATATGCACGTTCAGTCAAGTCACCTGTAACAGCATCCCAGGAGTTGCTGACATTTCTGGGAAATAGCCTGTTCTGGACACCACAAGACAGTGAGGCCATTTCATCAACACTGGATTTGCTGAAGTCAAATCTACCTTTGCTCAGCCCAACCACATCACCAGCACTGGGTATCTCCTGGTAGGTAAAGGTCTCCTTTGGTAATATATGTCCATGGCAGAAAGGAAGTAAATGTAATTCACAGTTATAATTGACCAGTCATAGAATAAGCTGAATTGGAAGGGACCCACAAGGGTCATTGAATCCAACTGCTGGCCTTGCACAGGACACCCCAAGAGTCACACCATGTGCCTGACAGCATTGTCCAAACGCTTCTGGAAGTCTGTCAGGCTTGGTGCTGTGACTGCTTCTCTGGGGAGCCTGTTGCAGTGCCTCACCACCCTTTGGGTGAAAACCTTTTCCTAGTCTGACACCTAAACAACCCCCGACATAAAGTCATAGTTTTGCCAAATACTGATCTCTTCATTACCTTCTCCCCCCCGCCCCAGCATCTCTCTTCTCTCTGCAACCCCTGAGCTGCCACAAGGAACAACGTAACTGAGACACAGACCCTCTCTAATGTTTCTGAAGACAAAAATATCTGGAAAAAGTGGCATTAGTGATACCCCTCTTCCCTGTGCTTTTACTTCATTAGGTTGTGGATTGTCCCTTGTGTTGTCTGTGCCACTGAGACTATGTCCTCTGCAGAGGCTGTGCTACAACAACAAAGCTGTTAGGCAAAAGATAGGGGCCTAAGACAGTTGAGTCATGCAAGAGACACCAGTCAGTTTAGGAGAAAAAATGTTCAATTCCTTCAGGTAGCCGGAAAACACGTCTGTCCTTGGCCTAGGGTAAGAACATGACCAACAAGGGCGCAACAGCCTGCAGCTTCCCTTGTTGTCAGCACGAGAAAGCCCAGGGTACTGACTCCTGACTGACATAGGGGCTGGAGCAGAGATGTCCAGCTGCTCTTTTGCCAGGGGAACAAGCCATAACTCCACAGGAGTTTTATGTACTTGCACTTAAAGGGCACAGCAAACGACAAATGTCCTTGTAAACCCACAGAATACAGTCACGGAGTTCCCTCTGCTCAGGCAAACCTATCTACGAGGCCCAGAGGAAGCCAAGATTTTCACTGTGAGCTGCTTTAAGCTGTCCTTCCAATAAATATTGCCTTGCTGTAATGCCCAGCCTCTGTCCTTGGGCTGGGAAAGTTGCCAGAGTGTGGCCAAAGCTCTAGGTGGACATTTTCTCAAGATGATGAGGGAAGAGGGACAGAACAGCGTGTGCTTTTCTGAATTCGGTGCTTAGTAAGGAGTGAGGAAAAGGCCTACCCCATACACAGGAAGGATTAATATTTTACATTTTCCCAGTGCCGGGGCATAGAAACACAAAAAAACCTTGAATCCTGGAAGTAACATGGCAGGGAGAGGACATACTTACAGACTTGCTGGAGGATGGAGGCTGGTCAGCTGAAGATAGCCCTGGCTCTCAGTTCATAATCACTGTGAAGGTGAAAGAGAACTCGTATTTGAGTAAGGCCTGGTCTTGGGATCAGGTTTACAGCTGATGTATGGGAAAAAACCAAACAAAAAAAACATAAGAGCATGAAACATTTTGTGGGTAGTGCATGCCATCAAGGTGTTGAGGTTTGAGTTTGGGTCAGATCTAACATGAGAGCAAAAATGGACTGCTGGGCTTCAAAGCAGTTGAGACAAATGCCTCCATTTCAGTTTGACGGTAGATTAAAAGATGCAGCTGAAGTGTACCAGAGGTATTTTGCTTATTGCCTCTTCCTAGATGTCTAAGTAAAGGAGAAAAGAAGGTGGCAGTTTTCTTTAGAATATAGAGTAATCTGACAGAAATCTTAATTTTTCTTCCAGCCAGAGGGCTGAATTATTGAGTCAGCTGGCTCACTTGGAAACAGCTCAAGCAAAAGAAATCTATCTCCATTTGCATAAAGTAATTTGCCAAGGGTAGGTCTCTTTTTTTCAGGAAGGTGTGGTGGTGATGGAGCAGCAGGATAACCTCAGTTGCTGTAGGGAGATATTCTCTCTCAGCAGTGTGAATATTCAGGCTTAGCACATGCTTTTCCATCTTTTCAGTTAATGAGACTACTAAATAAATGGGCAGAGGAGCTGGTGACCCTGATGCTGCCGGCTCTCAACTGACCGTGGACACAGTGATTTTCGAGCTACTTTTAAGCTCGTTAACATCTGTCTTCTGTTTGCCCCCGGGCAAAGAGCTATCTTGGGGGACCACAGCTGCATGCTAACAGAACTAATTTTTCACTTTAAAATGTGTCTACAGAAAACATTTGTCTTAAATTAGATGGTCAATGGAAATGTACAATAAATGCTGTAGTGAGCACCTAACTCAAACCCAGCGAGAACATCTCCAGCTCACAGGCTCTTGGCTTGCTGATGAAATCATTCTTACTTCTGTTTCAAGAAATGCTTTCAGGCCCATATTTCTGTGTTAGAAAAGTGATCCGCTTTTCTAACGTCATGCTGCTCCTTTTTCAGAATCCTTGTCAGTACGAATAATATTCTCCTTCTCTACCATTTCTTCCCCTGCACCCGCTTGGTGAGTTATTTGTAGTACCATCTGCCTCACCTGAAGAAGAAATGAGATGAACAGAGAGACACTCGGTGCTGTTATCAACCCTGAACTTTTCTGAACAAAAGCAGGGGCTGTTAGGATACCGTGAGCTACGGGATTTTCAGAACTGTGCCGACAGGGAGCCCAGCTGGTGGCACTAACCAGTGCCTCCTCTTTGCCACATCGACATTAAAGCGAACCGCTTCGCTGCATATACCCCCTCCATATGTACTTGTGCGCAATAAACGGTGTCAAAAGTTCCGACAGAGCTTGCAGGTGAAGGACGGCATAGGAGGGGGGTGGGATTTTCTCTTTGCTTTGCATACATTGTTTGCCTGTGTTAAGGATTGAAAAGAATCCGTGGAGAAACGATAGGAACTATGTGTTTGGAAGGAAAAAAGTAGTGATGCTTTGGTGACAGTATTTTTATGTCACAAGGTGTTTAAACAAAAAATATATTCTTTAGGAGAAAAACAAATATTTGTGTACACTGCTGCTGTTAGATTAGGCCTCAGTGGTGACATGTATATTTTTAAGAGTGAAGGATTTATTTTTTACCCACAGTAACTTAATGTTCCAAGTGAGTTTATAATAGCACTGATTAACTGGTAGCATTTAGTTCGAGTGAAATATCAGCTCTGATGTCTCTCTGTACTCTTCTTTTCTCCAGACACTTTTACCAGTCTTGGAGCTATATAACTTTACTTATTCTTTACATGGGAGGTGATTCATGTTGTAGCTATGTCCCATTGAACAAGCATTAAGGATTTGAAGCTGCGTAAGTGAAGTTGAGGTATTCTGGGTAGCTTTAAGAAATCTGTGGAATAGCAAGTAAAAAGCTGGAAATGTCTCATTGTTTTGTCTAGAAGCCATTGAAATGGAGTAGGGCTCACCTGCCACTTCACTAGCATTTAGGCTTTCTGTGTAAGAAAAATAAATGTGCTTATTTATGATAGCACCAGTACTGTAGAACTGACCCAACTGTAGCACACAGAGCAAAGAAGTGGCATGTTATTAACTATTCTCTTACCTACAACAAAGCAAGTTAAAAGGTGAAAGCCAGGGAACTTAAGTGACTGAAACTTACGGCCCTGTATATTTGTAGTGGACAGTTTCCCTTTTAATACTGGGAGCTGGGAAGCTAAGTTTCTTGGCATGTGACTAGTTGAGCTTTTGCCTTTATATGGATATTGTGTTAAAGATGAGACCATCTAGGTAGAGCGGATCCCTGAGGGTGTTTGTAGCAGCTCTCAGTAGCATGAGCAGTAAACTAGATAATTGGTGTGTTGGTTTTCATCCAATAATAATTTATTTCCTGGGAGCAACTTCAAAGCTTAATCCTAGAATTAAATCCCCTATTCCTCCTTGGGATTTTAATTTAGTTTTGAATGCTCTGATGGATCGTCTGCTAGAACATTAAAGACAGCTTTCAGACAGAAGCTGTCTTTTTCTAGCTACTGTATGCCCTGTATCGAGAATAGGTGAATGCAGGTACTTTCCTGAAGAAACTCTTCTTTAGCTTTTCATCATGATAAGCTGGCAAAGGCACACTTTATCTCTTACTGAAAGCGGTTTTTCGGTTTCCTTTAAACCATGAAGGCAATCTGCCTAATCCATTTTGCAGTTCTTCCAGTGAAGAGAGTCATCACTTGAATCTGGAGAGAACCAATAAGATTTTCATCAACCAGAAAGTTGATTTTAGAAAAAAGCCCCCAGATAATCTGTTTGTCTTGTTAGGGTTGGAACAGGATGGAGATGACTGCCGGGAGGGTTGTGGTTTCCCATTCATTCAAGTGTGTCAGGAAACTGTGTCTTGTTAAGACCAGTGAGATGGGACAAAATCTCCAGCCGCTGGAATGATCTTTGCACCCCAGAGGTGGAGGAGAAAGGCATCTTCCTCAGAGTGACGCAAGGCAGTGAGTGCTTCAGCCTTTCCTTTCTGCTTCTGAATGGCAGGGTGAAAGGGATGGCGTCTATGGCCAATGTTTGTACCATGCTTTGATGAAATACAGTACAGCATCTGATGATAACTACCATTTATTATTAGATAGTGTGGTGCCTTTTGACAGATAGGTTCTTCAGTCTGGGTGTGCTATAGGTAGAAGAGCCATATATCATCTTAGAAAAGTGACAGTGTCAGTTTGAAATCCTGTCTGTACTTCTACAGTTCAAAAATAACACATTTCCATTTGAAAGAACAAACTCCACAGTTTCTTAGTTTAATGTGCCTGTATTTCATACATAAATGACCATCCAGGAAAACCAGTTTCAGTGAGCCTGACATTCCATACTCAAAAGACTAAAACAAGTCTATAAAGACACAGAGAAAGCTATTTCTCCTTTAATCTACTTCACATTGTTTTTGATTCTGCATGACAAAAGACCAGCCTGCTAGTTGTTAGGATTTCTGGGGGCAGGCTGACCATGGCAGAGACAGTAGGGGATGCTGCAATTATTGCAATGTAAAATGATGAGAGCTCAGCTAAGTGTCCGGGTATGACAGCTGAGAGAACATGTGTAACACTTCAAAGGAACTGCAACAGTGTTCACAATTCCCTTCAGCTGGGCTGCTGGCAGGATGAGTGTCCTCCACGTAGCAAAGTGATCCGCCTACTGGTGCCCAGGTGTCTTTGCAAAAGACTGATGAGATCTCCCCACCCAGTGGCTTCTGGCTCAATCCTGCTCTAGCATCTCTTGGTCCTGAACCATGTGCAAAGGAAAGAAAAAAGGGTTTAATGCCAAAATTTAGCTGAGTCCTTCAGCCATGTGGTTGTGCCACTGTCAGGTTTGTATGTTTGTTTCTCCATTTGCTTTCCCTTTAATTAGCTGATAAAATTTCTTCATGCTGTTCTTTATGCATCATGACATGGCATCCTTGTTTGTGGACCTGTGTGGCCAATGTTATGGTGACCTTCCAAAACTGACACAGGCCTGGTATCTGAAGACCAGGACATGGGCATAGATGTATTTGGCCACTTTATAATCAGACTGGCTGAGTAGAGCAGGGCACAGAGCACTGTATAAAAACAGCTGGAGTCTTGGTTACCATGCTCTGCAGCCCATGTGCAAACACCCAAAGGAACGCTACTATGAAAAACCTTTTTATGGTGTGAATTATCCAGAACAATTGATCCATTTCATTGATTATAAGAAATTCCTTTTCATAGACATGGCTTTTCTTCTACTAATGCAAATGTGTCTGTGTTTGAACAGAGGACCTATGAAGTGGCAGTCTTTTCCCTTAGCTGCAGACCCCATTTATCTAGGGCCTTGGAAATAGGCTCTGATTTTTTGAAGTCAGCAGGGCATTTACTAGGGGTTAAAGCTACTGTAGGGCCTTTGGTCCCTGTCAGTGCTGGCAGAGGCTGTTCTGTGGTGGCAGAATGGCTCTGCTGGATTGCATCCTCCCCAGCATCATCACTGCCACATCCAGCCCTGGTTGCTTTTGATATAAGAACTTTCATCCACATTCTTTTATCTTAGGCAGGACAAGAATAATATAGCCCTTAATTTACAGTAAACATGGACCCGTTTAAAATAAATCCCTCAATTTGTCTTACAAATAACATTTAAGTGTTTTTGAATTGAAGAGATGTTTGAAAAACCATTTCCTATCAGAGATGCTATTTGTTTCATTTTATGCAGTTCATTCATCTTAGTTGATTGGAGAAAAAATAAAAGCCTACCCCAGCTAGTGAGAGTAAACCCTGCCACAGCACTATGCTGCTGCAGATTTTGCAACATTTTTTATTTGGAGCTAACCTCCACACACATCATTTACAATCGCTATTACATCTTAATATACAAATAATCTGGGGGTTAGATGCTGTGCAAAATCTCGAGAAGATAATTCTGAAGCAATTGGCATTTTTATGTGCCTGATTTCAAACTTGTAATTGAGCCTGATTTCTTTGGTCAAGGGGAATGCACCAGTTTTGTCTGAAAAAAGTGCTGAATTGGACACTCAGGCCCCTAATCCCTATAGGGAACTTAGCCCTTATGATTTTTTTAAGAGAGAATTATAAATATACATATGTATTATGTTTATGTAAGATGTACATAGACATCTATCAAGTAGAAAGGCAACTAGTCTCATCCATAAAAGTGAACAAGGCTTTCATGTACCATGTAACTGTGGAGTTGTGTAGTTTTATAAAGAAAAATAGTTGATGAATTCCTTCATCTTAAGATCACAGAGAATTATAACCTTAAATATTGCTGACTTGCTTAAAATGACTGCAGTCCCTTGTCAGAAATTGTTCCTAAGATACTTCTTAATCCTCCATTTTGTGTTTCTAAGTAATATGCTGGATGAAAACCACTCCCTCTCTTTTTGTCAAGCTACTTGTCCGCTTGTTTCATCCAGAAGAATGCAGGAGGACTTGCACAGTCATAGTTTATCCCTTCTTGCCATACAGAAAGGAAAAAACATCCCTTGGCCAAATCATATCTGCTATTCCTGTATCACTATTATCAGTGAAAGGAATGGCAAAGTCAAATGACTAATCTCTTCAGCTATTAGCAGCTTCTGTATGTAAGTATCACTCTACAGTTCTTTCCTCCAACTGTTCTGAGATAATTTCAGATTACTTTAAGCTTTGGCTAATATGTCTTCCATTTTTACTGAAATTAGAATGAAAAATATCATAGTCACTTTTTTTAAGCATGCCTAAAAATGTTAGGAAAATCTTTCTAACAGGAGAACAGCCCTTACCAGCACCCTCAGGAAGATCCAGGCTGTGAAAATGAAAATATTGGTGTCTGCTTTTGTCAAAGAGCTCAAGCACAGAGTGGTATTGCTTGTGGTCACTGCAGCTACATGAAAAATTTCACTGTACACACACTATACATGGAAACAGAAATTCATTCAAGCTCCAGATGGCATATTGATATATGTGCACACAGTGCTACAGCCACATTGCTGTCCATAACCTTCCCTACAGACCAGCAAACTCTATTTGGACCATGTGGATCACTTCTGAGGTACAAATTGAGGCAGGACCTGGGGGTTAAGAGAGAGTCCAGAGCTGCTGTGGTTCTTTTAGGAGGCTTTCCTCCCTCAGAAACCTTGGCCATATACATGTTGTGCCCTGCAAATACATACCTGCAACAAAGGCCCAGCACTGAGTGCTTGTCTGCTTGCTGGAACACAGCTCTTTGGCATGTGGGATCCAGCCCTCCTTGCCTGTCTTTTGAGCAATATGTTCCTCACTGCTCCTGGACATAGAGCATGCTAGAAAGGTCCAAGCAACTGTGTTTTCCTTAGAGAGTGCTTTCAGTGAGAGGGAGGCAAAGGCTAGACAATGCAGTCTGCATCAGCAGTGAAGCAGAGCATGCGATGTTCGGCCTGGGGTCTGATTTCCTGCAGGACAAGTGTAGCTGGCAGGGAAGCGTGGGGAGGGCTTTCCTCACTGCTCTTGTTTCTAGGGGTCACCAAGGACCATCTGAGCTCTTCCAAATCTCCTACCAAGACTCAGACATTGGCAGGGTGGGCGTTTGCAACCCTAGAGTGACTACACGTCCTGAAGGCTGCATTTGACATTTCTACCTGGAAGGGGTTTGCTTTTTTACCACTTTGGCTTTTCATGGTAGGGGGCAAGACTTACCTTAGGGCCATTCTCTGGTACCGCTGAGGAGGGTAGGTGGGCGTGTTCTTCTCAGGTCACCCATGGTACAGGAGGGGACAGGGACGGATCTGTGACCACAGAGTGGATTGCCCTGCCGGGGTGAGGCTGAGAGCACCACGGGCAGCAAGGGTGCAGGCATCCATGGGCAGGGCAGGATGAGGATGAAGACACGTGTTCCTTTCTGTTCAGGCTGATTTCACATTTCTTAGCTTCCAAGGGGCTCTGAGAATAGCAATTAAACCACCGGGCTTAATTGTGGAGTATCCAATTTGGATATTAGCGTTATCTCTGCTCTCACTTCTTTCTTTTCGTTCAGATCCAATTCTGCTGCCTGCCTGCTGGCTGGGTGCCTGTTCCTTTCTTCTCGTTATTACTATTTTATGGTTATTGTTAATTTTTTTTTTTTTTTTAAGCATTCCTTCACTCGGTTGCTTCCGCGGGTCGCGGTCCGAGAGGGCGCCGGACCCAGGGAGCCCCGGGTGGTCCCCGCAGGGCTGCGGCGGCGGCTCGGCCCGGCCCCGGCCGCAGTGCCGGCCCCAGCCCCGGCTCGGCCGGAGACACAGGTGCCGCCCGGGCACGGGCTCCCCCTTCGCCCCCGCCGGAGGCCGAGACCTGCTCCCTCCGGCAGCGGGCAGGGGTTGGTCTCCCGTTGCCCGTATCGTCCTTCCTCCTCCTCCTCTTCTCCCCCCGTTTCCTCCAGTGCTCGCTCGAACAGCTTCCCCTCCCCACCCTTTGATATTTCCCCCTCCCCACCATTTTCCGCGGGTATATTTAATTATTCTTAATTATTAAGCTGCTTTATTAATTCACCTTCCCATGCTTTCCCCACCTCCGGGAAGCATTCTCGGAGTTTTTATATTGCAGAGAATTTTTTTTTAAATGTATTTTTAGGGTGATGCTCTGAGCACTTCCCCCTCCCCGCCCCGCATCTCCCACCCGGGCAGTACCAGAGAAGAGAATGAAGAACTTGAGCATGTCTGAGGCGGATCAGCCTTGCAGGCAGAGAGGGGGGCAGTAGCTACTCAGAGCAGCCCGAGTGCTTGAAGCAGGATTTGCTGGTATGTATGTGGGTCTGGATTTTATGACAGCTCTAAGTGTGAATCTTTTTCCGAGCGAGATGGGAGGGGAAAAAACCAAATACCTACAGCTTCATTAAATAAATGCCTGCATAGCTATAAGTCCTGTCCGGCTGTGCTGGAGGTGGTGGTGGTGGGGACACTCCCAAGCCGTCCCCCCACCCCTAGAAAAAAAAAAAGCGCCCAAGCAAAGCCCGGAGAGCCGAGGGTTGTGTTGCCGGGGGCGAAGGAGGAGGGGGGGCGCGTAGTGCAAGCCGGCCCCGTGGCAGGTGAAGCAGCCCCCCCGCGCCCCCCGCCCCCGTAGCGGTGCGTGTGCGTGTGTGTGCGCCCAGCGCGCCCCGCGCTGCCCGTGGAGCCGAGCGCGGCGGGCAGCGGTGCCGGCAGCACTGCAGAGGGGTGGGCACGGCCCTCGCCAGCCCTCGGGGGCTGGGCCCGGNTAGACTCGTGCCAGCTGTTTTTTTTTTTTTTAATTTTTTTTTAAATTCCGCTTGTGTGCACTATTGGGAAATGCGTTTTGCCTTCCTTTCTTCTCAATATATTAATGTCTTTGCTGGGGAGCGGTTTTTATCCCCTTCAGATCCCGCTAATACAAAATTGATGCTTATTTTTCCCTTCAGGAAGGGGACGCTTTGAGGATAATCATGCTTCACAGAAGAACGGCACCGACCTCCAGTTGCATTAAACACAACCTCCTCCACTAGGGCTCCAGGAAAAAAAAAAGAGAGAATAATTATAAGAATAATCATTAAAAAGGCGAAAGGAATGCTTACTCTGGAACCTGCATTTGACGATCCTCACCACTCGCGTTGAATATTCTCTGAAGTGATTCTCTCCAGCTTTTGAATTTGCACCGCTTCAAGACGCAAGATTGCCACAAAGAAACCTCTATTTTTTTTACAGCCAAATAGGATTGTTTTTTAACTCATTCCCCCACGTTTGCCCCCGACCCTTATTCTTCTTATGTGGATATGCAAGCAAGAAGAGGAGACTGGACATTCCCAACATGCTCTCTCCCTTGATCTGTCCGTCTAGAGGTTCTGCTTCTACAAACCAAGGTAGGGAAATTCCTGTTTCTGTGGTTTTGCTTGCAGCTCATTTTGGTACACGGGTTTGCCCAGGGAAGATCACTCACGGTAGAACAAAAGGTTTAGAGATGCTGCTTTTAGAAGCAGATACAGGGGAAAAAAACCCCAACATTCACCAGACATGTTGATTCCCTCTTGGCTCATCAAATAGGACATGAAGAGAAGGCGAAAGGGTTTGAGTTAGGTACCACGTTGTGAATTGGGGGGAAAGTCCCTTGTGGTTTTTTTTTTTGGGGGGGTGGGCAGGTGGGGTCGGGGGAGACACGGGAGGATGAACATGGCTTTGGAAAGGGGTGAAAACGAAAATAATTTTCACATCCATCCACCCGCAAATTGCCTCCTCCTTTTCACTGGTCCAGCGGCTCCTTGCCATGCTTTGATGTGAAAGCAGAGCTCGTTAGGAACAACAGGACGTAGAAACCCGCTTGTTGCCGAGGAGGGTGGTGCATTACTGAAAACCCACGCCGGCCTCTCGATCGTGAGCGGCCTAACGCGGGGGCCGGGGCCGGGGCTCGGGGGGTGGCCGGGGCCGCCCCTGGCACCGCGGCAGGAGCCCGCCCAGAGCCGGGGCGAGTGCGCCTGCTTGCGTGGAGGTGGAGGGCTATTTTAAGTCCAAGCACGTCAAGCGACTTAGCCTGAACCTACGAGGCGCTGTATTCAGGCAACTTCACGTGTTTTAATTTATCCCCGTCCCCCTGGTGCTATCAGCGGGCATCGTGGCCCCTCTCCGCCGCGCCCCATCCTTCCCCCCGCCATCCACCACGCCTTGCACCCCGTGTCCCCACGCAGGCAGCCCCTTCCCCAGCCCACTCGGGAGAGGATGCAAAATGGCTATCGTGCCGCTCGGCTGTAGATACGCGAGAGATACCGGTGCATCCCGACCGTAACGTGACATGTGAGTCTTTCCGTAAGATGGTGGCAAGACAAAGGGATCGGAGCCACCGGGGGGTGCGGGAGCGCCGGGCACAAGGTGTTGAACGTCTCGGGGTTATTTTAAGCCTCAGCCCGTGCCCGCCGCGCCGCTTCGCCCGTCACGCGTGGGTCTGCGCGCCCCCACGCCGGGAGAGGCGGGGGCAGGGGTGAGCTGCTGCACAGCCCCCCTGGGGGCGGACCCCCACCACCCTTACCCGCATCGCCAGCCCCCCGCCCAGGCTCCCCCCGAGCCGCCTCTCCCTTCCAGACCGGAAGCCTGGCAGTGGGCGGGGGGCGGCAAGAGGAGCGAGAGGCGCACCCCACAGCAGAGGGAGGAGAAAGGGGGGTCACCCTCCAGCCCTGCTGCGGGGTGAGGCAGCCTTGAGGCACCCTCAGCCCTTGAGGCATCCGGAGCATGCTGAGGCGGGGGCGCGCCTTCCCCACCGCCTCCTTTGCCTGCATCCTTCCAGTAGCTCCTTGCCACATTTCTCAGGGGGTTTTGTCGGCCTATTGTTAAAAACCAGGAGCGGTTCCGCGTGAAGAGGTTGAGAGCCACCTTTCCTGACATATTCTGGCTGTGCTTCTATAAATATCTAAGGCTTCCCAGGGTTTATCCGCGCCTGGATCCTCCCTGCCTGAGCTCTCCCTCCCTCGCCGCAAGTGGGAGTAGAAAGTTTACCTGTGCGGGGAGGAGGGCGTGCGGGAGCCTTTCCCCGTTTTCCGAAGGAATTTTTCAGGCCTCGCAGCTCCCGGGTCTACTGAGGACCCCAGCACCGAACAGCTGGGGGATTGTAGCCCTCTTCATCGGCCATCATTTACCCGTGAGAGCCGATAAAAGCGCAAGCCCCGGGGGGGATGCTCGGAAAAGGGAGGGTGGGCTCAGTCCCTGCCCCTCTGCCCGCTCCTCTGGGTTTTGCAGGCACATCGAACGGGAAGAAGGTTTTTTGCAGGCATAGAGGGGCGGGTTTCCGCGGGTACCTGGCCAGGGTGGCAGCCCTTGGCGGCGGGGCCAGGCTGTCCGCTCCCGCGGAGAGCGGCGCCCAGCCCTGCCTGCCCCCTGCTTGCCACAGCCGCCAGCCCTGCCAGCAGGGCACCCGGCCCGAGTGGGTGCCGCATCCCTGCCACAGCCCTTCCTAGCCATGACCAGGGCCAGGTTTGTGCAGAGGTGGAGCAGGGCAGGTGGGACCTGGGGAGGGGTCGTAAAGCTTTGATGCTCAGCCGTGGGGGCCGGGAGCACCGGCCCACATCCTCACTCCTCTTTACTGCCCAGTCTCTCTTGCTGCTACCTTTACTTGTGACTTTTCATCATCTTCCCTTCAAGCTGCAGTATGGGCAAAAAGAGGTGCTCGCTAACATTGCTTTCTGCACCATCAAGCACAGGTACCTCAGGCTTTGCAAGCAGTGTGTGGAGGCAGCTGATCCCTCCTGAGCTGCCCCTTGGGCAGGCAGAGAGGGCTGGGTATGCAACATCCCCGGCTCATGGGGTGCTAGTGCTGTCCCACTCCCCAAAGCCTTGGGGAGCAGAGCAGGGACACGGCACCCTGCTGTGTCGGCTGACCTGGTGTGCCCCAGCTGCAGCTCTGTAGAGAGCAGCAGTTTGTGCGTGGGTGCAGGGTGCTCTGCAAGAGGAGAGGTGTGGGTATGGGCGATTTTCAAGTGCTCACCCACGCCGCCCCAAAGCAGCAGCTCTTGTCGCCTCCATATATCCCGCTTTTCTTTGGTACCTCACCACACCAGCTTTTCTCCCAGTCCTGGGTGGAGGTCTCAGAGGGTTGGGACACGATAGAACAGGTTGAGAGAAGAGTCAGGAAACAGCCTGGGGGTAGTGAGATCTGCTTCAGCTTCCTCTTGGCTCAGCCATTGCTACACAGGGGCAGATCTCAGCAGGGAAAAGGAAAGAAGCATGGTCAAAGCCACAGCTCTTCTTCCCAGGGACCCTGGGCTCTAATTTGTTGGCATACACCTGCTGCACCAGCCAGTTCAGCTGTGTCAGTCCTGGTGCCCCTTGTGATCCCTGTGCCAGTGAAACCATTGCTGAACAAAGGAAAGTGTCAGCAGCGGCACCCAGCCATCCTGTTCTGGGCAAGGGTCGCAGGATACCAGCATTGTTGGCTGAGTTCTGCGTTGCACCTGTGCATGCCAGAACATCATGCAAGAGATCCTGGAGAGATAGAAAATTCATAACAGGGGAAAAAATCCCAACCTGCCATCCCCCAGCTGTTTGACTGACGCTTTGACATGTTTTATCCTCATTTTGGATTACCAACTGTCCCTGTATAAAAAGTCTATCAACCTACGAACCAGCACCTGATCCCCAAACCCTAACCTGCAGGGGGAAAAGGTGATGGAATTAATTTCTATTTCATCTTCTGTTGGAGCTCAGCTGGGGCTGTTTCTTGTGCTTGGTTTGGAAGATGGCAGGTGGACCTCGCTTCCAGTGCCAGAGCTATGGAGCTGAGCTTGGATTCCCACAATGGACTCACATTGCCTGGGTTGGCACCAGGAATCGGTGTCTCTGCAGTACCATGTGGGAGGTCTGGATTTGATTCCCAGTGCTGTTTTTTCATTCCCCCAAGCTGGCAGAGGGTGGGAACGCTGTACAGATATCACTGCTCGTATCTGCAGTGGCCTCCATTCCACATTCCCATCCTTAGGATGCACAAAAGCTGCCTATGAGATAGTCCGGACTGAGGACTGGTCCCTAGAGGTTTAATCTTCTTGGCCTTTAGGGAGGCCACAGCTCTACTCTGCCTGCACTCTGCTTAGCAGCGTGGTTTGGTGGGCAGTGGTGAAAGACAGCTGCCTTGCAGCTGGAGAACATGCAGAGGGTTTTTTTAATTTTTAAAATTTTCTTTGTGTAAGCTGCAATTGATCACAAAGAAATGGATTAGTTAATAGGAAAGATGGACTAGATGATCTTTCTGAGCAAGATGGCTCAGAGTATTGTGATTGCCTAATCCACCATGGAATGCTCGTAGTATCCGCTCTGCCTGACATCGGGGCTCTAGGCCTGCCTGACTCTTCTGCAATTCTGTGATTAGCTTTCTTTGCTATTTATTTACACTTGAGAGAAAAGCACAATGTGGTTGGGAGAAGCATGGCTGATCAGTTACCTGCTGTTACCCTGATCTGTCCTCTGTCCACCCGTCCACAAGAGCTCTTTACACCAAAATGAGTCAACTTATTAATTGTCGCTTTGCTGCAGTCAGACGGACTCGCTGCTGCCTTGGGTACCTCCCTGTGTAAGATGAAATGGCAGTTTGAAGATCACAGCACTGCAATATGTGGAAGGGGAACCAGAGGAAAATAAGATATTTGAAGCTAAGCATGGCCCACCTGCTACAGCTGCCTTGTCCTTTCTTATGAGTTTTGTGTTTCTGCTTCCGTGAAGTGCCCTGTAACAGGAACTAAAAAACCCATTTCTCCAGCCACAAAGGGGGCTCCACCATTCCTCTTTATTTATTATAGTGACCTACCTTTATTGCTTGCCTGTTTATATAAAGACAGGAAAGAATGTTCCTGGCAGGTGTGGACTGGTGCTTGCCCTGGCAAAATTAGTGCTGTGGTGCTAAGTGCCTGGGAACTAGGAGATTGACCTGGCCGGGTTAAATGTTAAATGCTGGGAAAAAAGAAAAATCCAAACAAACCCACCGTTTATTTTTCAGGAGCTCATTGCTTCCTTAAGCTGCAAACCACAAGCTCACAGCTAGAACTGAACACTGGGGTGTGAACTTGTGTGTGTAAAAGTTGACCAAGTGCAGTGTGATGATCTGTGCAAACCAAACAACATATCTCCATGTGTGCCTGAGGTCACTGCAGAGAAAAAAATCCCCTCTCTGTGCACTCAGAAACAAATGTGCAGCACAAGGCAGTGCACAAACTGTGCAAATTCAAATTCAATTCAAACCATGGCTAATTTGGACCTCTTGAGGCAAGGCTGCCTTTTATTCAGTGTTTTCCTGGAAACAGAAGAGAACATTGACTTTGGGCAGGAGAAGGGACAGACTTCTTTTTTTTAAATTTTACACATACATTGAATATACTTCATGTGAGAAGAATAAAAATACTTTGGGTATGTGTTCTGAGACTCACTGCCAGCTCATTCTTCCTAATAGAGCTGGTTTTTGTAGACTGCAAAGTATGCTGGGTGGCTCTCTTCCCTTTCTAACACAAGCAATTGAAGACCATGCTTTATATCAATATATATAATCTATATATATCAATATAGATGAACTGATTAAAAATCTGGGGAAAAGAAGAAATTTTGAATGAGAATGTGTTTATTGGCTTAAAGTGAAAGGGATACTAGGCTGAGATCTCTGCAGCATTCACTCCCTATACCTCAAACCCCATCTCCAAGGTGGTTCAGAACTGAAAAGAATCACTGGAAGTGGCTCAGGTAAAAGGTTAGGTTGCCAGCTCTGAACACTGAAGATGTTTCTGTATTCCCAAAGCACGTACAATATCACTAACATTGGTGTGCACGGCTGTGCTGAAACATTTATAGAAAAGAAACACTCTAAGGGGAAAAAAGTGAATTTGATCTTCATGTTTGGTGGCTTATCTCTGCTGATTGCTCCTCCGCTAAAACAGGTGCAGGGCCACCAGGTTATCTGGCTTGAATAATCCATGGGATATTATTCTGTCACTCCTGCACACCCCTGGCATGCTGGGCATGTAGGAGCTCATCTCCAATTAACTGTCCATGTGACTTTTAAGTTACTTCTCAATGTAGTAGTCAGCCTACACTACTTTGTCTGCATGTAGCTATTTAGTTATGGGAATAGATCTTGCTTACTATACTTTCAGTCTGGATTTTCAACCAGGCATCAAGAAATGAAGCAGTGTAGCTACCACCATCCTCCTCCAAACCCACTATCCAGCCCATGTAGCTCTGTATACAGTCCTCATTTGTTCAAAATAGTGAAATGATCTGTCTAGAACCTATTTACAGATGTGGTTTAGCTCTGCTTAGGTAACTATGTTCTGTTTGAGGGCAGCACTTCTAAGAGAGGGAAGGACTAGGGGGAGTGTGCGGGAGTGAACTAAGACAATGATCACAGAGCAGAGAAAACAAGACCTGTAAAGAAAGGGTGAGAGAGCCAGGGAAGCTCAGTCTGGAGAAAAGACAACTGTGGGTGGATCCCTAGCTGTCTGCAAATACATAAAAGACTGTTAGAGAAAGAGGACAGGGGCCAATTATTCTCATTAGTCACAGAGGACAAATCAGGAAATAAATGACTTTAAGATGAAGCAGAGAGAATTCACATTAAACATCAAATTAAATGTTTACTGCACTAATGTTTTAGTGACAGTAGAAGAGCTGATAAATTTGGCAGATTAGCTGCTACTGACAATATTTAAAGCTAGATGTAGGTGCTGAACTATCAGGATTTTGTATCTAATAAAGTCTGTCTTCAGTGAACCTCAGATCATGATATTTGCATGCCTAACCAAACAACTTTGGAAGAAAGATAACGAGGCTGATTTGTCCTGTGTGCAGGAGGGAGGGACTGTCCCATTGGAGGAACGTGTTGTGTTTGACTCCGTGCAACAAATCTCGTATGGTACTTGTAGGAGTCAAAATGATGGTGTCGACTGGTGGCACAGCTTATGCTTACCAGGAGCTCCCCAAGGATGCTTGGTTTACAAAACCTCTGGTATGTTGTGACAGCTCGTACTGTCCAGGAGACTGGCAAGAGCTGCAGTATAGAAATCAGGCAGAAGAGGCTTGTCCTGTGTGAATGATGCTTTAGCATTTGCAAGCACAGTTCTTGAATCCTGGGATAAGTTGGGCTGCTTAGATTGAGCCCATGTGTCTTTTATTCAGAAGCTTCACCTGTCTGTAGCCATGGCTTTCAAGGCTTTACACTGTCACAGCATCTGAATAGCCAGTGTGCCAAAACCTGATACTGCAAGGGGAGGGGAGGTTTACCATCACATACTGAACGATGTGAAAGTTCACGCCTTGATATTTCATTATGTCATTCTTTTGTCTTGCAAGATGAGATACAGTTGAAAAATACCTTCTGTTTACTGCTCTTTGTTGCTTCCAGAAGATAAAATGGGATATGGGCAGTCATGAGCATCGTGGTTTCTGAGGATCATCGCTTCACTAGCCAGCCTTCACGGTCACATCTCTTTGTGCTCTGAGTTGGAGGAGCTTCTTGTGCCTGGCTGGGGTTTGGATGAGAGGCTCTGGCAGTGGGTTCTCTGAGAGATCTTCCTACCTTGGGTCAGTAGAAATTCCCCTGCTGGTAGCTGAGATTGCTGAAAGGGCTGTTTTGAAATGGTGAGTTTGGCCAGCATCAGGAACGTGCTCTGCAGCCTAAGGCCTATGCCAGTGTATATCCTCCTGTGCATCAGCAGAAGTGGTGGCTGCGGTGCAGCCCTGCTGGTGGATTACACTATTCTAAAACAGAGTAACAAGCATGTAATCCTGACCTCTTGTGTTTTTTTGTAGGAATCAGGAGTTTTCTATACAGGTGTCCAGGACACAGTCAGGCTCAAATGGAAGAAATGACACAATATGCTCTCTATTTTATTATACTTCGATTTAACATTTTTATTTCACTTCTTCACCTAGTCTCTTAGTCAGGGTTGCCATGCACTGTTGGGAGGTAATATATACAACTCTCTCACATGGATGTAGTTTTCTTGCATGTATGACCTCTGAAGAATTTGGAGGATTTTTCAAAAGGAAACAAATGTAAAACTCATTAAATTTACTGCTTCAAAACAACCTAGGAGGTGAGATGGCTACTTGGAGCCAGCTGAGGCAGATAAGATCTAGTGTCATGAACCTGATGATAATTCATTAGTGCAAATACCATGTCCTACATCACAGCTGATTGCCCAATGAACAGTAAACTGTTTTCAGGTGATAGGCATCATAGCCTAATGACAGTTTAAGATTGCAGGGGTCCCACGTTGTCACCTTTGGCTGTGGGCCATGAGCAGGACACAGTGGGTCAGAGGTAGGTTAGAGATTGAAATCTGCCGTAACAAGGGACCGTGGTTTCCCTGTGTCACGTGTAGACTTCTACTCCAGTGTTCACATCTGGAAATGAACTGGAGATACACAGTGGCTGTTTGGAATGTGAAAGGTGAAGGTCCTAAATCAATACTACCTGGAAATGAATTGCAGAAGAGCTGCTAGGATCCTAAAGCCAAGGGCAGTCCCAACTCTTCACAGCATTTGGGGGCAGGTGGTTTTGAAGCCTGTGCAGTGAGAAGAATGGCTCCACTGCTACATGGAAAGGTGTCGGGATGCTGCCAGCTGCTCCAGGAGGAGGATGGAGAAAGGGTTGCTGCTGTAAATCTCTTTGTGCCAGGTAAAGCAGGATGTTGTTTAATTGTACACAGCTGGATTGCTGGGGAACTTCTGTCATAAGGCTTTGCTTAGAAATGCATTTGAAGTGCATTGTGGCAGAGGAAATGCACTAGAATGCACTAACTCGCGGCTACTTGCACGTAGGCATACACTTGTATGGAAAGCACGTGGGAGGGATCTGCATATCCCTGCACCCCTCTCTCTCTTCCTCTATAATTCTCTATTATTGCTGGCTGCTGTAGTCAGTGGCCTAAGTATCTCAGGGGAGATTCCCTCCTGTCAGACGTGTGTTTCGGCAGAGGCAAGCTGAAACATCAGAGGCTGACAATCCCCAAGAGAGAGTCTAATGAAAGCGACAGAATGACATAATCTGTTCTCATAGTCTCTCCCTTTCAGCCCTCCGTGTTTTTGGTGCAACTTGAAATTGCCCTCTAATTTATTACTGAGAAGGTGACTATCATATATAATTGAAATTATATAGATAGCATCCTGAAATGTTGAAAGTCAAAGTATAAAATCAGCGTGGATATGGTCTGCGGTACTGTCTTTCTGGGAGGAAGCTTTTAAGACTCAATCTGGAAGTAACAGTGGTGAATGCCATGAAAGTATAAACAGAATCTCAGAAAAGACATTGCAATCTTTCATTAAGTGATGGGGCACTGGTACCCTAAACAGGAGGAGAGAAAAATTAAGTAGCTTAGAAAAATAGGGTAGCTGTGGGATGGCTGCCTTGAAAGATGGCTGCTCTTGCAGAAAGCTCTTTGAATCCCTGGTTTGAAAGTTTGTGAACTTTCAAACCAGGGATTCAGAGAGAGTCACAAGGGTCATGCGTTAGCCATTTTTAATTTGCACGATTTCTACGTAGAGTAAATGAACTTCAGGACTCAGAACTTTGCAGGAGCTGAGTGCTTGTACCTTGGCAGTGTCTGAAGCAGGAGCTGGATTTGCACAGTGGGTATCTTACATGAGCAACCCTTTCTGTGCAATGGCCTTTTTTCTTACTGGAGGGAAGAAAAGCCCTCCAATAAGAAACCAGGAGATGCATAGTAGGAGATGAGTGTTGGTTAATGACATGCCTCACCTTAATAGTCTTGTATTTTTTTTTTGTTAGGGCAGATCGATTCCTGACTTCAGCTTTTGATGTTAGAGATGATGATTAAGGTTTTTGACAGAAGAGGTTTGGAAATGGATTAACTGCCCCACAAAAAGAAAAAAAAATTCAGAGGTTTTGCTAGTTCTGCACTGAGATTAATAGAGTGTTTGGTGTGTTTTCATGAAAAAGCAGAGAAAAGAATAGCTAGCAGCCTGGTGGGCAGAAAACTAACTGGGTTTTGTGTGACACATCGTTATTCTGCATACTTCGAAGTGGGGACTTGTCCCTGAGGTTGTCCTAGCCAAGATGAGGGCTCAGACTACTGGGTCCTCTGCAGTAATGCTTTCTCAGTTGGAAGTTTTCCAGTTGGAACTGTTCTACTTTATATAAATGCCTATTCATTGTGCTGGAGAGGGAGTGCTCTAACGACTGGGCTGTGGAGGTAGTTTGTTTCTTTGGCCCGATATAAAGTAATTACTTATAAAAAGAGAAATGATTTCAGCATGAAAGAAATGGAGGCACAGGCTCTGTAGCTCAGAGGCAGTGGAGTCCTCTGAGACATGGGAGACATGGGAGCTAATTCTTCCTCCAAATTAGTCAGTGCAGCTTTGTTCTTGTTCTGCTTTGGATGCATTTGTTTTTTCCCAGTGACATGACAACAAAACGTTTCATTTAGCATTGAGCTCCAGTGCTGATTCCAGGTGGGGAATAGAGCGACAGGAGGAGGTGAATTCCCAGGGAACAAAGACTTGGTCCTCAAGCAAGTGCTCTTAAACGAAGGATAAGAACTACGGACTCTGTGACAGGAAACCAGAGTTACTGCTCCAATGAAAATTTTTATCATTTCCTATAATGTGCAGGTAGCTCTTTAAAATTGTCTCCAGATCTGTAAAATCACTTGGGATTTTCATTCCTGCAGTTCGTATCCCTCGGTGTATCCCCTCTCACCGTTCATTATACATTTGCTTTTAAAAGCTTGGTGAGATGTTTGATTTCTGTATGGAAAGGGGAGTTTTTCCAGAAGTGAACACTAGCTGTTGGAGACTTGTTTCCAGAAGAACTCCAGGAAGTCAGTGGAGAAAGACCAGGTTCTTCGAAGGGCAGTGTAGAGCAGGAGCCCCATGGATGGGCTCCAGCTTGCCCTCTAGAAAAGCTAATCCTTATTGACTACAAAGGTAGCCTACATAGATGAGCTTTCTAAAAGCTTTTAATTATCTCTTTTGTTCTGCGTGTATGCATTTTAAGGATGTACAGGGTTGGGGGCTAGAAAAGACAAGGGGTGTATTAAATTATTGCTCTTTCACCACTCAGTTTGGAAAACAGTCACGTTCCATGAGGAATCCAAAATCTCCTAATGTCTGGTCCTCTGTCTTGTGTTTTTCCACTGTAAGAAAACTGGGTACCTGATAGTCCATGTCTTTTTGAACGCGAAGGCCTGGAGATTCCTCAGTCTGTGTCTGATGTAAACGGTTCTCAAACGTGATTTGA
Organism: Gymnorhina tibicen; assembly: GCA_013399875.1. Classification (NCBI taxonomy): domain Eukaryota; kingdom Metazoa; phylum Chordata; class Aves; order Passeriformes; family Artamidae; genus Gymnorhina; species Gymnorhina tibicen. The sequence continues at coordinate 488,022 of VXAZ01001057.1, read as the reverse complement.
ATTTGCGAGAAACACCGGTGTCCCATTAGGTGAGTTGAGCCACGATCTATGGATTTCTCAGACCTTGATTTCAAACCAGACAGTGGCAAGTTGGTGCATGAGGTCTGTTGACATGACCAGGTAAAGGGCTGGTCTGTGGCACCCCTCAGAGACCAGTTTCTCTGGATGCTACAAGCTAAGGAGAGATGGCCAGGGCTTGCTGCTTCTATCACCACTGTGTCCCAGGAGGGAGCTAGCTTAAGAATGACATTTTATTATATGTCTTTGTACATTTTCTCCTGCGTGCATTTAGAAGCATTGCCCATCTCCATCAAGGCATATCTTTCCTAAGAAGATATTGCTTGCATGATGAAGCATAAAAATCAAATAAAACATAAAATTAGAAGGTTTGCCCCGACAGTCTATGTCCTTTGTCTATGTCCTTTTAAGTTGCACAGGGTAATACAGAAATCCGTGTGTCTTCTCTGACGTGAGAGTCTTCTGTGATACTGCAGTTCGGCAACTGTGGCAGGACAAACTGCAATGTGTACTTGTACGAGGGTGTGGCTGCAGCCCAGAGACTGGCTCCACTGTCCCTTTGAAGTGGCGAATCTTGGTATTGGTTGTGGCTTCAGCATCAGATTGGATTGAATTTGGATGTCTGCTCTGGGGTACGAGGCTTCCAATATTTATTTGAATCAGCTTCATTTTGAAGTATTTTTGCTTATAAACTTGTTCACTTTTGTCACTGGAGGAACGTCATAAAGAGCTACAGAGGTACTGTCTAGGCTGCTCTTTTGGTGCCTGCAATGAATGCTGCATTAATGCTTCATGTTAATACAAAGGGTGCTATTTTTTTGTCATTGTGTTTGATGATTTCCTTGTTTCTCGAACATTAAATGACATGATTATAAGGGTAGCAACAGATTCTTAAACACTTCTTTTCCATGTAAGTTTTCAGGTATTCTCTTGATCATGTAATGTACTGCTTTTCCTGCAGTATGAAACAGGAGTAGGTATAGAATCTGGTTGACATTCAATTTTGGGATCAGATTAACTTGTGTCGACTTTCCTCCCCCAAATCCTGATGGATTGTGGCTGGGGGAGAAAAATCAATGCTCTTTGGTAGAACTACTTAAAATTACTGTATTTGCCATAGTTGAAATTTCCACTTGAACAGAATTTGAAACTTTTAAAGCAAAATAATTGTGTTTTCTCATAATCTGAACTACTTTGAAAAGGTAATATGAAATGGTTTAAAAGTTACAGGACAAAACTTGATGGAGAAATCATAGAACTTGATTTTACTGTCAGACATCCAGAGGGAGAGGAAGAAAAAGCATTCAAGACTTAAATTCCCTGTAAAATTTCTGATTTCCTTATAGGATGTCTAAATATTTAGTGGCAAGGAGACAATATTTGGTCCAATGTTCCTCCTGGATAGCACAAACTTATGTGTGTTATTTAGTTGAAGCCTTGGGGTTTAAAGAGTTTGTATGCAAAAGACAGCTTGAACCTTGGCTTTACTGAACTGCCACATTTATTACAGCAGCTGAAGAAACACAGAACTTGGATAAAATCATCTGGAGATAGTATGTTCCATGAAAGATCAGAATAGCAATGTAAAGAGAAGGCAAGCTTCGCTCGGGAGGAGGAGGTTAAGCTGTGCCTCTTATAACTGGAAATGAGACATGAAACATTCATACCAGTAAATAGAAGAACATTCTGGGGGATAGCTGTAGAACCTTGAGCAGAACTTGCAGTGTGCTGAATGGATGGAGTTCCTCAGTGCGGAACCGAAGGGCTTGGAGAAGATGTAATTGGGAATCATCTTGTCATGTGCTAGACTGGGAAGGTGAGAGCCACACTAAGCTTTCTCTTGGCTGTAGTCAGCTCCCTATTGGGTGAAGCCAAGCTGACCACCTCCATCCTGTTTGAGCTGGTCTAGTATATGCTGGTCAGCATTTGGCAGAAAGTGGCCATCCTTGGTCTGTGCCAGGAGATTCGTTCAGGTGGTTTGGATGGAGCTCCTCTGCTTTAGATACTTGCATAGGTCTGGTCTTTCTTTTCAGCTAGAAGCACATTGGTCTCCTGCAGGAGGACCCGTGGGCTTCAAGTAAGTGCAAAGTGTGGGAAAGGTGTTTGTGTGCGTTTGTGCCATCTCATGTTTTCTGAACATACAAAGGACGGACACAGTTTTGTATTTTTATGCAACGCACTTTGTTTTCTTTCTCTGCTCAGACAGATTCTGTTGCAAACATCTTTGTGACAGTGCTAATGACTGTCATGAATCCAGCCAATTCACACATGTTGTGGCTTTTCAAGTGACTTGAGTTGTGCTAAGCTTCTTTTGTCCCTTCTGAGTCTGTAAAGTTAGTCAGAAAACCTTCTCTTGATGCTGGTGAGGAGGCAGTGGGCTGACATGAGTTATGAGAATAGGTTGTGGCCAGAAGACAGATTTATACACCTTGCTGGACTTTCACTGGCAGTAAATTGCATTCTGGTCCTGCTAAAACCTGGACCATGAAGGACTGAGAGAGCTGACACATTTACCCACACTATACAGTAGATATTAATGGGAAAGGGTGGGAGGGAGTAGCCGTTGCTTTATTTTGGACTTCTTTTCTAGGAAAAGGGAAGCTGATGCTACAACCCACTTGGTGTGGTAGATGTGCTCCCTTCATCTGGGTCCCAGAGCAGAAGGGGAGCAGGCACAATCAGAGATACAGTGTCAAGGACCCCCTTCTTCATTTAGACACTGCTGAGCCACAGCTGCCTTGTGGCTCTCAGAAGCTGGACTGGGCTGAGCAGCATCTCCTCCATGCAGCTGAGCAGCTGTGGAGGCAGTGAATCACTGCAGCCCAGGGCAGGCTCCCCACCCACCCCCACCTTTCCCTTGTTCTTCCATCTTCTTTCCTCCTCCTCCAGTCTGGACAAGCTCAACTGGGCTTCATTCTGTCAGCTCCAATTCAGGGCCAGGGCAATCCTGCAGGTGGGGGGGCAAAGCCACTGTGTCTCAGTGTCTTTGAACTACTTCGGGAGCTATTGGAGGCTCTAGTGTCTGGGAGCTGGAGGGGCAGGGGAAGGGTTTTGAAGGAGATTGCAGAAGGACAAGTTTTGGAGGAGGGAAAGGGTTTTCTTCCTTTTGTATCCTAAAAAGTACTCTTTGCATCCAGGTCCTGCTTCTATGACTGCTTGATGCTCAGGCAGCATCTGGTGTGCTTTGCACAAATGTGATGTCTCACAAAAAGGCTTTGAAGTAGCCTCCTGCCTCCCCATTTGGGGCGAAGGAGGAGGGAAGGCTTAGGCACCGTTTGGAGGAAGCTGATGTTCAGACTACTGGGAAGGTGCCATGCCCACTTTGAGGGTGTGCATAGGGAAAGGCAGTGTACAGAAATGTACCACAGCAGTGGTACCTTGGAATGATGCTTAAGCAGCATGTGTTCAGTGCTCCCAGTTTTGTCACAGGGCCTTGCCTGGGTCTCCAGGGCCCACTGCTTCTTCTGAGAGCAGCAAGGCTGTCACACAGTGGCCCAACATTGGTCACCACCAAAGAAAACTGAAGCCCTTGAAAACCTTTCGGCAATTTTTGATGAGGGACTGATGATGGGGACATGTCTGTGAAGAATCCATATTGTCTTGTGAATTTAGGGATGTGCCTTGACTTTACTCTGATGACAAACCCCATGCCTTTGCTTTGTGAGAGTATTTCCACTGGAAATCAAAGAGATTTGAGATACATAGCTAGCTAAGCAGTCATACCTCAGAATAGGATTTGGGGATTAACAGAGTGGATAGTAAATTGAATAGTAGGAGTTAAAATCTGACTGTGCTCGCAAAGAAAGCAGAGATGAGAGGTACACCCTTGGAAAGCAGTAATGCTAGAAATGACACTGGGGTTACACCGGTTAGCAAATGAGATATGCACTCACAGTACAATGCGGCAGCAAAGAGGCTGATGTGATTTCTAGATTGCATAAACAGAACTGTGTCTTGAAGCAAGGAAATGTTTTCTATGTGTTTCTAGTCATGTTTTCTTCATGTGCCTGATCTGAGTGTACCTAGGATAATTTCTGGAGAACTTAGTGCCCCAAAGATGGCAGCAAATTAGAACAAATTCAGTGGAGCAACAAAAATGATTAAGATGCTGGAGGGATTGATCTAAGAGGGAAGATTAAAGTAACTAATTACATTTAGCTTGGCCAAATGACAATTAAAAGAGAGATGTGATGACTGCCTTAAAATGTGTGCTTAAGAATGTAAACAGAGAGGAGAGAGAAATAGAACGAGGGATTGTTTAGTGCTGTCGGAGCGGCTGCTGGTCAGATGCCTGCTCTGCACTGCTACCGGAGTTGTGTAGGAGCCTAACCAGAGACTGAGAAGTAGCTGCAGCCAAACAATAGCAGCAAATGAACAAAGGAAAGCGCTGAATAGACAGCACAGTTCCTGCTGTGAAATGTGGCAGAGGCTAAAGTACTGTTTCCAGGGAAGTGATGGTAGACTCTTGGAGCTTTGCTACAAGTAGTGCGCAGAATCCTCCTGGGGAGGAGGGAAAGGATGTGGTGTTCCCACAGAAGTCCTCCCCTTCTGATTTGCCAGACCTATAGATAGTTTCTCCCCTGTCCTTTTGTCTGTGAATGTGTAGTGTTGCATTCATGTCAGGGTGTACTGTTTTTAAAAAGATAGTTTGCAGGCTGGAGCGGGAGCAAGCAAGGGGATGGGGTAAATGACAGTAGACACTAAATCCTGTAAGAAATGCTGAGAGAGCCAGACATGTTCAGTCTAGAGGAAAGATAACTGTGGGTGGAAACCAAACAGCAAATCTATAAAGGACTGTTATAAAGAGAAGACAGGGGCCAATTATTCCCTTTAGTCACTAAGGACTAAAAGTGATCTAGAAGAAAGTGGGCCCTGAGCTGAAGCTGGGAAAAGCAGGACCTGTATGAAGAAGCAGCCTAAGTGTCAAGGAGTCCGGGAGGGGTGGGGGAATTGTTACGAATGTAGATGGCCAGGGGTGACATTAGACACTTGTTTATCACACAACGCAGGCATTGGGAAACTGATCTTGCTTCAGTAAGTTTTTCATGTGATTCATTAGTCTCTAAAAGCTTCTTGAGCTTCTGAATAAGACAGAGCTGTGGTGCTTTTCCTTGTAGGTTTTTAAATTAATATTATGTGTATTAACATGTTTATTAATGTTTCTGTTTACATTTTCTTTGATTATGGATCTGTTTGAATGCTGTCTTTTGCAATGGAGGGTCTATGGAGGAAATGTACACTTCTTACAAAAAATGCAATGAGGAGTTAATTCCAACGAAGTGTGAATTAGCTGGGGTTTTTTGCCCCTTTGGTGTGAGTGTTTTTTTGAGGAATAAACTAGCCTAATTAATTAAAAAAAAAATGTGTGCAGTTCTATATCTCCGCATTTTGACAGACATGGGAAAATTTGAAGCAAGAGCTCTTATCACAGTATTTCTCATCCAGTTGTACTTAAAAAATTATGCACAATTTTCATATAAAGCCCATTTTCACATGCTAGGCTATTTCATACATGGAAGTATTTTATACCTGGAAATATTAATTTTCTGAGCTGCTTTTAAGACTGAGTGTGTTTCCAAGTGAAAGGAAGAGGTGAGGATAAGAAACAGAGCCATTACCTGGTGCAGTATCTCACCTGGTGGCTCCAGTCTCTCTGGGTGAATAGCTCTGTTGACTGTAATGTGAAGAGCATCCTAAACATATTCTTTTGGGATACCTGTTTGGAGGGCCATTTGTAAAATACATGCTTCAGCACAGTTCCCTGTAGGACAGTGACTGTGTCCTGGTGTCACAGCTAGTTCCTGGGCAATTTTAGGAGAAATTTCAAAGAGTGACAGGAGCCCAGCATCAGAGAAACTGCTTCTTCCTGCAGACTTGTAAGGTCACCTTTTAAGGCAAAGGCTGAAGCACTGTGTGCAAGTGGGGCTGTGCTGTCCTGGGCTACAGGGAAGACTCAACTTGTGGTAAAGATAGGAGGCAGGTCATCAGGGTCCTCCTATCGGACTTCCATGAATTGGCTTTTATTCAGTTAGTCAAGAGCTGTGGTCAGTAAAGTAATTTTCCTTCCTTGCCCCAGCAGTTTTTTCCTGCAGCAGTTCTGTGGTCTGGCAAGCCCACCCTCATTGCTGGTTGAGGATAGCGTGTCAGGCTGTCAGCTGGAGTGGCTGAAATGCAGGCACAGGTCTCCTCCTGCCTTGCCAGCTGCTCGCAGTACCTTCTCACAAGCCTGGCAAGCTGGGCTTGGACAAGTCTTAAGCAGAGCAGGATTTGTCAGAGCCCATGAGCAAGTCACTCGGTCTACTTGTGCTGCTGTGAGCTGGGCTGATGAGCACCATACAATTGTATTCAAAAGTCACACTTTCTTTTGTGCTTGTGAGGTGCCACTTTTCAGCTGATGATGCCACAGAATCATACTTACTCTTTACTTGGTCTTGGCTTTCAGAGCTCTAGCCTTGGCATTCTTCAGTGGTTTGGCACGTACTGAAAGAAAGAAAAAAGCAAAAGCACCATACAGAGCAGAAAAGCACTTCACAAAGCATATTCTGATGAAGTCAGCTCCTTGAACAGCTGCAACAGGGACAGCAAAGCAGCCAGAAGTACAGAAAGGGGAATATGATGGGAGATTTATGCTGGTGAATCTGTTGAAAGATCTGCAAGATCTGTGCCTAGAGAAGATCTCAGTTCTGTCTTATCTGTGAAACCCTCATCCCAGACTTTCAATGCTCTGCAGCCGGTGTTAGATTTGCAGATGTTTTATGTGATATCCCATGTCCTCTGGAACAAGTATGGAGCATATTGATTTCCCCCTAGATTTCTGTCATGGCTTTCCACTTCTTATGTATTTATTGATATCTATTTATTCTTTTTTTGGAAGGTAACTACTGGGCTCATGCAGTTTGTAACTTGTCAGTGCCAGTGCACTGAGTCAACCACATGGCCCGGACCTGTAGAATTCTTAGGAAGAGCTGTACTCCCATTGCTGGAGTATTGGATGGTGGTGAGGAACTTGGTCTGAAACTCAGTATAGCAAAGCAGAATATGTCTACATTTGTTAGCACTGGCAAATTTAAAATGTTACATTATACCTAAATAAACAAGCCTCTAAATGCCTTCATTCTGGAAACAAGTGGATTTGAACAATACAAATGATTGAAAAGAAAGTCTGTTTCTTTCCCCAGACTACCTCTGAGTGGCCAGTTTTGAGTCTAAATCAGAATGGAGTTGTACTTTTAAACTGCAAGAGCTTTGTCTAGACACAATCGTTCTCCTTTGCAAAGCTCCAAGAAGCCACTCTTTGGGAGCATAGATGCAGCTCAGCTGCTGGCTCAGGGACACCAGAGCGGACGTGGACAGCAGCGGCTCTGAAAGTTTTATGGGTAGAGTTAGCAAAGTGGGAGACTGTACTGGGCGTGCAAACATACGCATGTGCAAGCCCCTGTTAGCAGGTGGCTGCCCTGTTTCCCCTCACGATGCTGCAGTAGCAGCTAATCAGGTTTCCTACCCCAAAGGGCTGAGTACCTGCCTGCACCCCAGCTGCCCCGCTGCGTTCTTGGTGCTGGCCTTGGGACACACACGTGCAGGATGTTCTGACCTGCTTCATGCTCGACAGACGGTGGAAGCTGATTGCTGGAGGCAGCCCTTGGTCTGCTCACAGATTGGCTTCAGGGATTACATGCAGGGAAGTGTGAGCCAGTAGAACTGCAGCCTTGATGTACCATGCTTCTGCGTGACTTTTTAGTGCTTGAGAGACATGAACTGCATTGTGTGAGATCTTTGCAGCAGTGTGTTCCAATGTCTGAAGAAGACACTTGGCATATCCACCTTCCACTTTTCTCGAGGTTGCAGTGGGAGCCAAAGTACATAAACAGTGCCTTTCCTGTAGCCTGTTTCTGATGTTCCTAATATCCATTGACAACATTTTTTCCCTGCACAGTGCTGCAGGTTGGAAAGACTGGTGGCACCCAAGGTGAATCACTACATGTTGATGTATTTACTCTACCTTTTGCTCTGTAGAAGCCTGAGATCCAGACACTGAGGTTTTAATGGCTCCTTGCCAATCAGATTAAATATTTAGCAGCAATAGGTTCTGGGCATCACGTTTCTGACAGTGTATTTCATGCATCATTTGCTGTAAACGTTGGGAGATTTTTAGCTACTGCTTGCAATGTAACTCCCTCTCCACTTTCTCTCCCATTCTTATCTCTTCTTTTCACCGTCCCTCTCACTTCTCACTTTTCTTCTTGTCCTCCCTTTCTCTGCTCTGCTGTTTCCTTTCCCTTAGCTTTTTTCCACTTTCTCTGATCACTGTTCATGGATATGTGGGTGTGTGCATTGCACCTGGCATGGATGCCGCCCTGCGATGAAGGAGTGGAGGGACTGCCTGCATCTAACTGTGCATGGCCACCTCCTTGGAAAAGCATGCACTACTAGAGGAAGAGTGCATGCTGATGGGCTTTTTGGGGAGTGAGAAGCACCCAAGGACAAGAAAAGGCAAAGCATCTCTGTCATCCCTCTCTCCATAATGCAGCTCTGTCTGCAAGAACTATCTGCTTTACTCTTAGCACATCTGCTGGTTTCTCTGAGACTGTGACTCAGCTTCAGGGCAGGGAAAAGAGGCAGCCTTTTCCCTTTTAGTCCCCTTCTGGCTGAAACTTTTGTAGGAAAAGGGTGCATGAACTCAGTCATCGAAGTGAAAGCGTGGTCACATCCATCCCCATGGGATCCCCTTGTCCCACCAGTTGTCTGCTTGCAGCAGACTTCTGTGTCAGCTGTGCTGACATCTGGCTGATACCCTGGTGCTGGGATGCGGCCCATGAAAACCAAAAATCCAGTGAAGGTTATAGAAAAATAAAAGAGGTATCTGTAGGTGAGGTTTCAGCATCAGACGGTATTTTCTGTAATGGCAGAGGGTTGTTTCCTGGAACACAGCAAACAGCGGGGAGAAGACAAGGACCTTCCTTGGCTTCCTTCAGATGCTGGACAACAGGTACAGGTTTCACGTGTACAAAGATTTCACATGTACAAAGTACAGTTGTCTGGTGGTCATCTGAGTTTTCTGGCATGATGTCTAAGGAGATGGCCCTTTAGAGCGGCTCTGTGAAACAAGGATTAGAACTGCCACTAGTGGTCATTCTGGGCTGATGCTGGGTTGGAGAGGGTAAAGTTTTCTGGTCTAGTGAGCTCTGTAGGCAGGCTGGTGCCCTGCATGGTTTATGCTGCAGAACCTTCCTTAGACCTTGCGCTTCTTTCACCCATTGCTTGTACTATTTGATGCTGTTCATTGTAAGCTGTGGTCAGATGGTTTGACTCTTCATTACCCTGCTCCCTTGACTCTTTGGTATGTGCATCTTTTCCACTGCTCTTGCTCTAAATGTGTTGTCTGCTGAACATATCACTGCAGTCCCAGAGGGAGCCTGCGGTTCTTACTGCCTCCGTGTTTGCCCTGTGTGATTGCTGCTCTGCATTCCTGTCATCTCACATCTGGTACTCAGCCCCAGCTGCTCCAGCTGTCCTGCACTACCAGTCCAGGAGGTGATGGTTAGTGCCAGGGCCAGGTTCTTCAAGCATGTTTCTCTCCCTGCTGTGACAAGTCCGAAGCCATCTGGCGAAACATCAGCCTCTTCTTTTCACGTTTCTGTTGGCATGGGATATATCCCCTCTTCACACCAGTGGGCTTGAAGGCACAAGGGAGGCAGGACTGACGTTAACAAAGGGATGCCTAGCTTTGAAAGCTAGAATGTGTATGAGATTATTTTTTCTTTATGAGGGGACTGGGGACCCTCTAGGCAGAGGGAAGACGTGAGGGAACCTGTAGATCACAGTAGCTAGAAAAGATGGCTCTTCTTCTGCTCTGATCCAATGGGCAGTGAAGCCTTTCTGGCTGAGAATCTGCTGGGCTGGGGTATGGCAAGCCAGATGGTTTGAAGCAGGTACTGGGACATTTGGGAAACTGCTTCAGCAGAGATAGGGAGTGGAAAACACCTGTAAATTTTGTAAAGCAGAATAGTTAGCGATGAACAAACCAGACTGCTTAATTTCTTGATTTATTTCTCTCGCTCACTAGCTCTTTTTTTTCCCCTCCCTCTCCTCCCCATTGCTCTGGGCCCCTGCAGTCCATTCCCTGCATCTGGTGGCTTATTTCCCTACAGATGTCATCTTGGCAGTAACTCAAACCTGAGTATCTCCCTTAGGGAGTTGATGCACTGCCTGAGTGCTTTTTCTTTCCCTAGTGTCTGGGTATCTGGTATTTTGGGTTTGAGGTGGTGGTTTTTATTTTTATTTATTTTTTTTAATATGTGCTTCTAGACAATTGCATTTTATAAATAAATGAAAATTTTAGCAGTGGGGGGAAGCTGGAAGGCAGATGGATCTGGAGAGGATGGTTCCTTAGCTGCATGCCAGGCCAGCCTGAGTAAATGAATCACCTGGAAGGGCTGCACAGCTTGCCCATCGACTCACCTCAGCTCCAGGGCTGGGAGATCAGCTGAGGTCTGTTAAGTCCTCTGATCTCTTTAATTAGGAAAGAAGGAATGATAAATGGGTATTGTTTTTTGTCTTGCTGAAGTATCCCTGGCCTCTGGATGAAGTGGTGACAGGGCTGTGCTAGGAATATGGTCAGGGAGTTGGAGAGTCCCTGAAGCTTTGCAGGCTCTGAAGATAAAGTACAAACAAGAGGAAGGGGATCCCAGAGCAACACCAACAATGTAGTCAGTTGATAATGTATAAGTGTCTCATTTGTTCCAACTTTTCCCCTTCTCCCCTGACAAATATCACTAGGGGTGTGGCAAGAGGCTTCTCTCTGGATGTATGCTCTGAATGTAGATCATGAACCCCCTCCTGTGGCACACAGTGCCTCACAAAGGTGCTAACACCTCTGCAAAGTAGGTTTAAGATGCTGCCACATCAGGGGCTTTACACTCCTCTGGCACAGGGGTAGTGGAAATGAATGGTACAAAGGCCTCTGAGAATTTTAATGTACTTTGGCATCTTCATAATTATAACAATTGACACGGCTGCGTGCAGAAATGCCTCCTGGCTTGGAAACAGGGTCCTGCCACAGTGTCATCCTGAACAGGACACCAAAGCAGGGCTGTGTCAGAGAGGTTTTCCAGGAAGCAAGCATGGTGTCTAAGCACTGATATTTAATTTTTTTTAAAATTTGAAACTGGGGACCAGCTGCTTTGTGCTGGATGCTGACCCCTGGTGTAGCAGCAAGGTTTGGGTTTCTAACTTAGAAGCTGATTTCCTTCAAGGGCCATCCTAGATGTAAAAAGGTTGCAACTTGAATGTTGTCTCCACCTTTTATTTTTCTGGACGGTTTTTGAGTTTTCCTGTTTTCAGGAATACATGGATTTAGTGTGTTTAGGAACTGGTGCCATTTCAGGTCTGACAGGAAAGGGGTAAAGAGCTGCTTTTCTCACTTATGTTCCACCTTCAAAGATATGCAGACTTGTCTCCTGGTTCAAGATGAGATGGAGTGCATATGTACCCTTTAAATTTATATAAAAATAAAAAATAATAAAACCTTTGTGTTTATATATAAACAAATATATTTTCTGTGTGTGTGCATGTGAAAAATACATACACACCCTTATTTTACCTTATAATTAATTCTATTACCTTATAATTAATTACCTTATAATTAATAATAAATATAGTGGGAATGCACTAGTCTTTCAACATTGCTCTATGGCAGTGTAACCCAGGAAATGATGGGAACTGAAAGAAGAATTTGAGTCAGGGCGGACATCTCTTCTCTTGACTCCAGGACTACTCCAGCCTTCACATCTGTCCCTGCTCAACAGAAAAATCCCCCAAAGCAGAGCAGTTTCTCCCTGTAAATTTGTCAACGACAACAACTGCCCTGTGGCTGCCAGAACCCCTCAACCCTTTTTGCTCTCCCGAGGTGTCACTCGGGTGCTCAGGCACAGTGCAGTGCAGTTTGTGAAGTCTGACAGAATCACAAGCTTCCAGGGTGCAAGATGATTTTCCAGGCAGGGGGGGAGTACCTTCAGAGGTAGAAACTTTTTTAGTCCAAACTTAATGTCAAAATTCCCTCCCTTCCTCTGCAAATATTGGGATACTGCAAGTTCAGAGGTACCTGTAAGAGTGATTAATTAACTGTGGTGAAATTGTCACAGCAATATTTCCTCCCCTGGCTCTCAGGGCTTCTAGCGGTGGGCCACTGTAACTCATGGCCTGGTCTAACGGCATGGGGCCTCAAACTTACATGTGAGGACTTTATGAATCCCAAGTTTCTGGCACCTCTGATCCTGAAGCCCCAGACAGGACTCTTGGGGTCTCCAGGCTCCCTGTTTTTGTTTAGGAGTGAACTAGAGCTCCCAAGACTTCTTGTCCATACTATAAAGCCTGGTGACTCTGGTCTGCCCACCTTCTCCCAGATCAGTTTAAATCCAGGCTGTCCACTTTGGAGACCTATGCCTAAGAGATCCCTTTTTTTGAGTTTCTGCAAGTGAATTAAAATGGATCTGGGCTTTACATTTCCCCTGTCCAAGAGCTGCTGGAACCAGACCTCCTAGATCTGTGTCAGACCCCCAGGGCAGATCTCTCGATGAAGTAGGAGTTTTCTAGGTCTGGTCTGAAGTTGCCCGGAGGATGGGTCCCAGTGCTGAGAAGAGCTGCAGCTCCACCCCAGGCGCTGAAGGCTGGCTGCCCATTGCAGCGCTGCCTTCCTCGCCAAAGCTCCGCATTGCTCTTGCTCTTCCTTGCCAGCAAGGAAGCTGCTTGGGACTAGGTGAAATATGTCACAAGTTTAGCTATTTTTGTGAGCATAGGCTTAACAAACCTGCAGTTGCTAACATGTTTCATCAGAAACTACAGATCAGCAGTGTTTTGCAATTTGAGTCAATGTGGCAAAGTCGATATTGAGTATCAGGACTTAGCTTGGCAGCTGCCAAGTATTTGTGGTATTACAGGATTTCCTTTCTCTCTGCTCCTAGCTAAACTAGGATTTATTGTCCTGAAGATCTTGGACATACAGGTTTTAATACACTCTCTGGAGATCCTGTGAGTAATGTTGGGTATGATCTCACAAGAAGACATTGTTGCCTTCGGGTAAGTGCAATGGAAAGCAATAATAATAATCTCAGCTCCTGTAGCTTCTATTGCTTGAGAGTGAAAAGTACTTTAAATACCATAAATAATTAAAGATTCTAACTCTATGAAGCAGAGAAGATGCATCTCCAGCTTTCTGATGAGGAGGATAAGGCGAAGGATGAGAAAGAAAACGATGGCATTTACACTTTCAAAAAATGCTTATTGGTTTTAGATGGTGATGTGAAGGATAAGAACAAGACTTCACTTGTTGTGGTTTGTTCCCTCCATGCTTTTAAGATTTAAAACCAGACAATGAATGGTTTGAATACAAGTGAGCTAAGAGGTAACAAGGATGGATCAAAAATATGACAGTGCTTGAAGTGAGAAATGGAGCCATGAAGAACAAGAAATGGATTGGAGATAAATGATGGATGGAGAAAGCTGAGAAGGATGGTAGAGTAGGACATACATTGTAGCTTGAAGGAAGTTGATGGGGAATATTGAAATTCTGTATTTTTTTTTTTTTAAACTAAGCCCTCTTATATTATTTCAAAACTAAACTGATCTTAAAATGTAAGTAAGCTGGGGCTACTCTTTATCCGTAGTATTGATTTTTATTTACTGGTATTCACTATTGTGACAAGTGTCGCATTCTGGTCATATTATCTCTTACTCTTGCTACTAATGCTTCTTTTTCCTGCTGCAAAGGTGAGCTATAGTGACTTTTGTGTAAATGAGATGTGGTCCAAGGCAGCTGAACTGCACCCTCATGAAGTCAGTGGTGGAGCTGGGCTGCGAGGTGACATGGGCTTGTACCTCCTTGTATGCATTCACTGGCATGAGGTGGAATGAACAGCTGAATGAGCTCCTGGGAAAAGTGGCTGAAGCAGCCAGCATCAATGAATTTGAGAGGCTGGAGAAAACAGAGAAAAAAAATGCATGGAAATGGCATTCAGCTGAGGCAAAGCTGGTCTGTTTGCTTGCATTGGATTGGGTCTTCCCATCCCTGTCCCTGAAGCATCAACAGGCAGTGATGAGCTGTGGTCCAGACAGGGCTTTGCCTGTGTATCTTTCTGTCACTGCAGCTCTGTAAATATGATCGAATGCTGAGCGGAGGGAGAGGTCAGTGGCTGCTGGGCTGGGTCCCTCCAACCGGGAGAGCTTTCTGGACACTGTTGATTGAAGGTCTCAGTAAGATGAATTGGCCCTGACCTGTCATACAATTGCAGGCACAGCATGGTCTGGTGCACAGCACTAATGTACTGTGAAAGCATATTGTATCCAGCTGCTCGATCGCTGGTCATTGAACTCAGAGCAAGAAAGTTAGGGAAAGGGAAGAGTGTTGGGTTGGAAGAAGAAAGAGGGAAAGGAGAAGAAAAATGAGACTACCAAAAATTTTTCTGATTTGCAGTTATCAGTTCTCAATTTATCCTGGCTTTAGTGTTTATTTTAAGGATCAACTTTTTCTAAAGGGATTAGTCGTTTTTGGGATGCTTCTGGATAGGGAGTGTACAGCTCCAAATATCTTGAATGGCACCCTTTTAGGTGTCACAAATTTGTCTTCCCTTACTATTTCTCCTGGGTAGACTTAGTTTTATTTTTCAGTAAGTAATGATAACAGGAACATAAGTCCTTTACCAAGGATCAGAGTGAGGAGAAGGGAGGGATCAACAGACAGGCAATTACAAGGAAGGACACTCAAAATTTTCTGGGTACTCCTCTATCATTTTTAGTGGCCTGACCAGAACCTGCCTTTGACTCTTCTTGGCTTCAGTGGCTGTATCATGCTTCTTTCCACATGCTAAACCCGTATCTCGGTCCTTCTCGCTTCCAGATTAATTCCCTGTCTTATTTCACAAACAAGGCTGACATTGTCACAGGGTCCCCTGGTGACTAAACCTCATTTTCCAAAATGCTATATACCAGTGGAGAGCAAGAGGTCATGAGGCTCCTGAGGGATGCTGGGGGATTGTGAAACCTGGCCCATCCGTGCCTGCAGCACTGCAGCTTTGTCCTGGACCAGCTCACAGGATGCATCTCTCTCTCCACCCCACTGCCTCCACTTAGCAGCTCTTTTGTCCTCATCACATCTTGGTGCTTCAGGCATCAAGTCACCTTCTCTGCCATTTCTGCTGTCTATAACACTTTCATGAGAGTCTGATCAGGCCTGGTGAACCCTGGCTCTCAGCTTTAGGGCTGTTTAAGATTTGCAATAGCAGTGCCATCATGAGCAGAGGCGGTGCATATTTTCTTCTAGCTTGTCCCAGCTGCATGGGTTTCAAAACTGAAATGTACACCCATGAAGAACTTTCTTAAGGGATGGGCAGCTCTATGTTTTAAAACTGTATCCCATGTCATACATTATATGTGAGAAGATGGGCAGCAAACAGGATGACTGTGTCCAAAGTGCAAGTGTAGTTTGAGGCTGTCTCCTTCTGACTCAGATTCCCTTTCTAGAATTCTCAGCCTTGTAGAAGAAGGAATCATTCAATTTTGGCCTAAAAAAAAAAATATTTTCTTTCCCACTTATGGTATGTTTTAGAAAACGATTCTGAATTGGCTTTTACACTGTTTACATCTGGCATCCAAATAATTTAACACTGTCTCTTGATGTGAGACTTCGAGTAACCAACGGCGATCTCAGCACTGGTGTGGAATTTGGCTGCTGCCTTCAAGAGCCAGTGCAGACTCTGTTTACCTGCTCTGTGTTTTTCCTATAAGGAAATGATGCAGGGAATGAGCAGATACTGAATGAGGTGCATGTGAGCATCTGGGAAATGGGGGAGTCCTTCCACCCTTGGAAATGAAAATTCTTGTTTTTTAAATTTTGAAATTCAATGTATCAATCTGTCAATGCACAAAATGCAGAGTTGATTAAAGTTGAACAGAAAACCTCAAATTAATACATCAAATAATGAGAAATGCCATGGATGTGCTTTTCCAAACCATCCAAGTGAAGTTAAATGTGTGTTTCTCATGGTTATTAATGGATCGGAGGTATTTAAATCCCTAGCTTTTGGAAATTGCGGTCTTTAATATCCTCATGTTATTAATATGCTGTTGATTCCTGCTTGGAAATGAAAACTGGAAGTGGAGAATTACAAAAGGAAGGAAGGGATTGTCCAATGGCTTTTCAAAGGGTTTCAGTTCTATTTAAGAGGCAAATCCAGTGTTGCTCTGCATAGCATTCTGCTGCCTGTTTAAACTGAGTCTTGCACTTCAGGAGGCAAAGCTGCTTTCAACCCTGCTGAAATCCTGTGGAGGGGCCCCACATGCAGCAGCATGTCCCTTGATTTGGATGGTCTCCTCTGCGCCCAGATCCAGTCTGAGGTGGGGCAGACAACAGTTGCAAGTGGGAAATGGTGTATGCCTCTTAAGCTTTGAAACCCTTGTTTCAAGCCGAGCATACACATGCATGGAGTGACAGCTGTGGCAACCGAACCCTCCAGGTGGTGAGGGTATTTCAGTCGCTGGCAGGGAGGACCTGTCTCAACCCTCTAAACTTCTCTAAGCGGGATGCTGGGGGGAGGGTGAGAACCTGGCAGGGGAATAGTGGCTCTAGCCTGGCTCTGCAAGCCAGGCTTGCAGAGAGGGGTGGCTGTGCCAAGCCTCTCTGCTCTGGCATTTAGAAGTTGGCACTGGGCAATGCCAGACTGACCTGCTGTCTCTCTTAATGGCTTTTGTGTGTGTGACACTGAGTCCCGCGGCTCTGCACGTGTGTGCCAGTCTGGGTAAGCAGGTCAGACCCGCTCCCTTGCTCCCTCGCCCAGCCATTTCCTTCATTCTCCCTCGCTCATCCTGATGAGGATCCAAGGAGACTCAAATTATGAGGAGCAATAAACACAGCTGAACTTTTGCTGCAGCAGAGGAAAGTCTCAAGGGGTGATCAGATAACCACCTACAAGCATTTTCACGGTGGAAACGGTGAGTTGAGAGGGAGAAATGGTTTAGGCTGAATGAAGGAGACGTTATTGAAGTTACAGGATAGCTGAGCAAAGGGAAAATTTAGGCTGAGTTTAGGGAAATGTTTCAAAATGTGAGCCATCTCCTAGCAGTGGTAATCTTACTGTTTGAGTTGTTTCAGAGCAGGTAGTGTGCTGAAGCAGGTTCTATAGACAGTAATCCTGAAGTGACTGGGGGAAGGGCAAGACTATTAAGCAGAGGATTTTAATTTTTGATTTCTATGAATCATTTGGTGTTGGTCTCAACAGAACTTTGCAGGCTGTGGCTGTATCAGCTATCACCTGTGATATGTAAAATATGTGGGTGGGAGGAAGTGGGAAGGACACTGGGAACTTACCCTTGGGCAAGCTTACAATAATGAGACATAGTTCTTCGTCTGTTGGGAATGATACGGGTCTAATTGATGATCAAAGCATTTTTTGTACTGCCTTAAGTGCAGGGAGAGAATTGCTCTTCTCTTTTGCATGGGGTAGAGAAGAGGAAGCACTTTTTCACCTTATTCTTGGATACACCTGTTCGATAGACAGAGGCAAACTAGCCTCTGATGTATCTGACACTGCCCAAGTCAGGAAGGAGTTTGTATGTGGTCTAATAAAGAAAGAACAGCTTTGAAGAAAATAAATAGAGAATAGAAGTAAACACATGTGCTACTTTCCACTCAGTGTCTATGGAAAGAGAGCTAACAATGAGGTAATGAGAGAGTTCCAAGGGCTTTGAAGGCTTTGTCTGGGGGTGTGTGATGCCTTCCCCAAAAGAACAAGACTGGCTTGGGAGAAATAAGGGAAAATTGGAAACATTTTGTATGTTAGATAGAAATGGATCTGTGGGACATTACAGGCATGGACAAAGGTACATATTGGAGTGATTGTGAAGAACAGAAAGAAGACCTGCCCAAAAGGCCTTGGAGAAATGTTTCTGCCACTGTCGTAGGAGCATTTATAGCTGAGAATGATAATATAAGTGATGTTCAAAGCTAGTTAAACTAAACCATACCAGTTTTCATCTAAAACTACTGAAATGCCCTTGTGGGTCTGTTTACTCAGGGTCACCATAATAAACCCTTTTGGTCCGGGTGCTGGACTGTTGCATTCACCACTGTGTATGGCACTTGCCGTTGTCTCTAGTCTCTGCCATCTTTCTGCTCTGAACATATGGAGATTTTCCTGCAGCATCATTCATTCTGTTTATCAGCACCTGAAGTGTGCAGGCACTTTCAAGACACATCTATCGTGCCCCAGATCCATCCTCCTCTTCTTTGTATCTGTTGACAAAATTCCTGGAACAACAGGGCTGTGAGCCAGAAGAAGATTTATGGGCACTTATGTCACCTACGTGGTAAGCAGTAATATGGGAAACAGCAGCACAAGAGTTGTCAATGTACAAATAGCCTGGGCTGAAGGTGTGGTAGAACAATTGTTAAAACAGTGTTAGAAGAAGAGGAATGCTTCTTCAGAGGTATACAATATGCAGCATGTCTACGCTGCAGAGTAACCATGAGATTGGGAGGCAGTCGTAAGCTGGAATTGGGTTGTTAAAAATCAGAGAGTTGGAGAACCTTAGGTGTAAATTTTGGTGTGATTTATTACTTTAAACCCCAGCTCTTAGGAGTAACAGTTGATGAAGTTCCAGTCTGTCCTCCCTCTTTTTTTTTCCATGGGTCTTCTTAGCTCCTCCAGTTTGCCCATAAGGTAGGTAGTAGACAAAAAGATCAAATGTCACCAGTCTTCTGTCATCGGTAAATACAGAAATAGTGTTCTTCTTTGATCTGGACATACTTGTATTTCCTTGTGTGACAGCCCAGTAGCCATCTAGTTCAATGCTGACTTCCCTACAGCTTCTTCTGGTGCACTTGTTCTCTGGTGGTGTGTTGGATACCAGGCTCAAAGCACCTTTGAGGTTTGTAAAGTATTTCCTGGGTGAGATGGATTTCTTCCTACCTCCAACTAGATCCTGAAACATAAGGATTGCTTTTGGATTCATTGTCTGATACTGCTCAAACTGTCAGAGGAAGGAAGGCAGTGTGAATTAAGATGCTGTCAAAGGCGACCAAATACCAAAGGGTAGTGCTGATATCTCCCACTGGGTCTGGCAGGACATCTGTCTTTAGGTAGAAATGGGACTGAGGGTGGTGATAGTGGTGAGGCTTGGAACTGGGCTAGTGATGAGAGTAGGGCTGGGAATTAGCATTGCAGTTGGTGCAGATACAAAATTTGCTGTTGAATTCAGATTCTGTGGCTTGAAGTATTTAGAGCATCAGAGCTCTCAGTGAGCTGAGCCCAAAAACCAGTGGGATAGGAACTTCCTTGTGGCCCTCCAATGAAGCATAGGAGGGGGAGGCTGGAGGTAGGCTTTTCGTTCTCCCCTATGGAGCCAATATCTGTGAAGTTCCCTTTGCTGGTGGCTAGGGGCTTGGTTCAGCCTCCTGTCCCAAGCATTGTCTTCCTCTTAATTAGGAAAGCTGCCTTCAAGACAGCTTTTTGTCTGGGACTGCGGTATTACATGACTTCCTTTCCTCTTGCTGTCTTGAGCTTGGAGATTGGGTTTGGGGAGCCTGCAAACACCCTTCCAAGTGAACACTAGGTGCAAGGCTACCTAGATGGCACAACTGCAGCAGGAGGAGGTACCATTGTCAGCACACAACAGAACTACCCCCAAAACCCTGTGACCAGCCTTTGTTCTGCCTCAGTTTCCTTCTCTGACCTGAAGATTGTCTGGCTTTGCTGTACACTGCTGGAGTAGTAGTCTATTTACAGTTAGCCTGGTTGAATGTACAGTGACCTATTTGTGTACTTTCTGTATTTTGAAATATCATCTGGAAATACTTCTTAATGCTGAGCTGTATTTTGCCTGTGCAGCCTAATAATTTTCTATTAATACTTATCTTAAGTCTGATCCCCGTAAAAGTGCAGTGTCAAGTAAGGTTCTCATGATATTTTTAAACAATCTAACCTTTGGTCCTGGCTAAATTCCAATTGGAATAATTACTGTCTGACTACCTACATTCCTCTTGCATTTTCAATTGGAGAAGTTAGCTTTCACTTCCCATTTTGAAAGTGATTGTGTAACATTTCTCTGCAGTAAGTAGATGCTGCATTCCTCTACAATGGTGGATATGTTTTATTGGTAAGTAAAATAAGATTATAGAGGTGTAATGGTTTTACTGGCATGTTTATACCTAAATATAGATATGTCCGTAAAACCACTTCATCTAATGGCACTCCCATATATTATTTTCTAGGGAGTAAGAGACAATATAATAGTGTGCAGTAATGTGTAAAGGATTTTACACACCAGTCTGGAGTTTGGGATTTACTAAATTGTTTTGGAGTGCCAAAATCACAGAAAATACTTCAAACACTGTGTTGCCCCACACCACCTCTAAGGGAAAATCCTGCTCATGTGAAATACTTGGTAATAAAATATACTTGCATGTTTTTATAATTATTCTTGACTGGTGAAATTATACTATAAAATTATTAAAATTTCTTGAAACGACAAAGGGTAAATGCCCTGTTTTACAGCTGCAGCCTTGTCAGGTGCTTATGAATTTCTTTGTATGTGAATTTCTCCATTCCTCTTTTTCACTGGAAACAGGAACACACTTAGAAGGAGGTCCGTGTGCTGTCTCCAATGCTTTCTTGCTTGAGTACCTCGAATATTTGCACTTGAACACTAGAAATTATGGACAAAACTTGTTGCTCTGTATGCAGAAACACATTTTCACAATTGTTCTGGGGTCCCCTTAATCTGATAATAAGTCTGTGGTGGTTCACCCTGCCTTGTCCCTACTAGCACACATTCAAAAGGGGCCTGCAGTGAGCCAGACCAGAGGAGTAACGTGAGGTGAGGTTGGTGTTGGGATGTCTGTCCCTTTCTCTAACAGCCAGCCACATGCATGGGATCAGATATGTGAAGAGTGGCTACTGATGTGAACATGAGTCAGCCCCGAGGACAGAAGGGATTGTAACACCACGAGCACCCCTGTTTTAGTCTTTGAGCAGCTCACCCCTACACTGCCTCGTGGGAGCTGAAAGGTGAAAACCACACTCAGCCCTGGGTTGGGTGTGATTTACTGATATTCTCCTGCCTTATCACATCCTCAGTTCCCATCCTGCAAGGGGACCTGGTACCTGCTATTCACTCAGAAGAACACTGCCGTCTGGCACACAGACTGCTCATGGAGCACCTGAAAGATATAGCCAGCATGACAGACATGTTATGTATGAGTGAGAGATGGAGAGAGAGGTGTCTTGGTTGGTACAACACAGGCTACCTAAGCATTGCTCTGCCTGATCCAGAGAGGGCTTGTGGCTGAGGATCCAAATTGGAGATGGCAGGTTGGCTACTGAGACACAGACAACCTCCTCTTTGTATTACCTGCTTCCCAGCCCTAGCTGCTCCCTGCATATCTGGCCAAAGCCTGAGGATCTGGCACTGTCCAGATAACTCAATCTTGTCCTGAATGGAAAAATCTGCCCGAGTGGGGCACAGACACCCAACAGATTGGCACCTATGTGCTCTTCAGGATCTGGGCTCTCTTCTGCTTGGAGGTAGATGCTCGAGATTTATTGGCTTTGATGCAAATGAAGAGAAGGGAATGGGTTTCTTGGCTGCCATTTTTCCCTCTGGGAGAAGCATGCGCTTGAGCATGAAGGCTGACACCTGCCATGACTGCCTGTATAGCTCCTGCATAAATTCTATCTGAGCCCTTGGGTTGAAGGGCCCTGTAAAGTATTCCTGGTGGGAAAGGGGCTGGGAAAAACCTACACTCTCCTCCCTGGGCATCATAACTAGCCATTGCCTAACCAAGTGTAATATACTGTATGAGTCGATGCAGGGGGACCGCAGGAGACATATTTTAAGAGAACAAATATAGCATTTAAGTGAATGAGCAAGAGAGTGAGAGACAGAGTGTATAGAGTGCATTAAAGTTAATAAAGCATTGCAGAAATGGGGACTGCATTTCACTGTGAAGGAATCTAATTTAGTGACTTGTAATTGGAGGATAACAGTCATACTGGAATGAAGTTAACTGTTCATTTTGCCAAACTCTCAAAGTCTCTTGGTTCTCCTTGTGAGCATCTCTCAGAAAGTGAATCCTTCAGAGAGTTTAGAATCGATCGGTACTTCACACCAGCAGTTCTTTTCAGCTTCTTAAGTGGATTTGGTTTCTCTGGTGCATATTTATTATCTATTTTATTATCTGCTTATTTATCTGGTATATCAGTGCAGGATACATTCTATCTGCTTAGCATGACAATGAAGGAGCAGGTGTTGAACCTGTGTGTTCTCCTGGGCAGGGGAAGATGGAACCTCTTGGGCCTTTTCCCTGTGGGTGGCTGGTGTCAGGCGAGGGTTCTTTTGTGGACTTCCTGCTTCCACAAAGTTTTGCCAGCATTGTCCCTGCTCCTGTGGCTTTCCGTTCATTTCATAGAAGCATGTGTAGCAATGAACAGTATGGAAGGGTCCCATTCTTGGACACCCAAGACCAGAGGTGTAGCACAAAAAAGCTCAGGGCTGGTGTAGTTATTTCAAATGTGCCTGTGTTGAAGAATAGAATTATGGGCATGAGTAGCTGAGCAGAACCTGTTGTGTTGAGGGAAAGTCTTCTTTAGTTTGAAATGCCTGAAATCTCCTTGGGACATCAGTGTGGCCCTGGGTGGGCACACCGAGCAGTGCTACCTCCCAAAGGGGTGGTGGGCAGATGGGGGGGACACTGCTCTGGTGTCTCTGATATTTACACTGCATAGGTGCTGTAAGAATTAGTTCATTAGTGTTTGTAGAGTGCCTTGAAAATGAAAAGTGCTGTGGAAATGTGAACTATTATTAAAGTGTGACTCAAGAAAGAGCGAGGAACAGTCCCGCAGGGAACTGTCCCATTCAGGCAGGGGCTAGACAGATGACCTCATCATGTTTTTTCATTTCTACTGTTGTGATTACAAAATAAAGTGGACATGTTCAGGGAGAAGATTGATGTAACATGCCTGGCTGTAGTAGCTGAGGGTGAACCATTGTAAGCTCTGTTGGCATTTCTACTTCTGTGCAAACACAGCTGTCATATGGACTTGGAGGGTCTTGATCCAGTTTTGGCCATGATCGCTGGGAAATTCTGTAGTCCTGGCTTTTTTTTTAAAAAAAAGCATCTGGTATTGGTGGGAAGCATATGACTGTACTACACATGGGAGCTGTGTGTGTCCTGGTGACGGTACGAAGGTTGTATGCAATGGATATGCACATAGATATACATCCAATGACCTTGCCCATTTGTCCTCACTTTGTTCTGGAGGGACTGTGCTGAGAAAGGAAAAGGGAGTCCTCATCTGCCTGGTCTCCTCAGTCTCCCTGCCTATACCTCCAGCACAAGTCCAAACTGATCACAAGCACCAGTCATTCCTTTGTGTTGAGGGTGAGCACTCAGACATGGGCTTGACATAAGCAATTAATTTCACAAAGACAGCTGATCAGCTGTCAAAGGACAATTCTCTATCACTTTTGACTTGGTTCTCAGAGTGACACGGGACCTGAGAAATGACACAATCCCATCTTCTGCTGACAGCTGTTCTCTTAAGTGATTCCAGACTCTGATGTAGGGGCTGGACTGGTCTGACCCCCCAACTTTAACAGAGCCCTGAATGTAGCCAAAGGGCTAGGCATCAGACTAGAAGGATTGTTGGGAGGAGAGCTAGTGGCTGAGGAAGATCAATGGATCTTCCTTGAAGACTGAGTGCATGACTGACTTGTCAATTAATCACTTTGATTTACTTTCCCCCTTTCCTTTTTTTCTTCCTTGCTCAGGGAGTGTAAGAGCCGAAGATGAGGCCCAGGGTGGAGTGCTACTCTCCAAGGTTTTGGCTGGTGCTGGCAGTCCTCGCAACAACAGGGAGCGGGGCCCATGCCCAGAAAAGCCACCCGAGCATTGGCATTGCAGTCATCCTGGTGGGGACCTCAGACGAAGTGGCCATCAAAGATGCCCACGAGAAAGATGACTTCCACCACCTCTCAGTGGTGCCTCGGGTGGAGCTGGTGGCCATGAATGAGACAGATCCCAAGAGCATCATCACCCGCATCTGTGACCTCATGTCAGACCGGAAGATTCAAGGGGTGGTATTCGCTGATGACACAGACCAGGAAGCCATTGCCCAGATCCTGGACTTCATCTCTGCCCAGACCCTCACTCCCATCCTGGGCATCCATGGAGGCTCCTCTATGATCATGGCAGATAAGGTAAATTTAAATGAGCTTCCTTCTATTGCAGACCTGTGGATCCAAACTTGAAACAAAGAGAAGTATCTTATTCTGTGATCCTCAGGTGGTGTCTCATGGGGCCAAAGGCTTGGGGGATTAGACAGCTTCAGATTCAAAGACAGATTAAAAGAGCTAACTGTGTGTAGCACTACTGAGAAGAGCCTATTAATCATGTGGAATTACCTGCAACAGAGAAAAACTGAGGAGGAAAAGAAGCAGGTAGAAGAGACCTGCAAAAGGATCAGCCCTTTTCTTCTTCCTTAGGAAGGGTAAAGAGCTCCTGACAATTGTAATTTTTTTAAGGTTTTATTTTTGCCTGTGTTTTACCTTAGAAGAGCCAGGGATCATAGCCTGGGATTTTTCCTGCATGTAGCTGGAGGACATTGTGGTATTTTCAGGGATGCTTAATGCAGTTCTTACATCTTAATTGGAATATAATTGAATCTTTAATAAAGCCATCCTCTCTATAAAGTGTTCATTAGCTCCTGAAGTTAAATAGGTGTTAGCTAAAGTGACTAACCAGTCTGAACCAGTCCAGCTAAATCTTTCTTTTTTCTACTGCACTACTTTATTCCTTCATGTCACAGACATTTCATTGTTTTCCCAGGCCCTAGCCAGTCTTCTGGGGCATTACTACACAAACAAGCCATCCTGCTACTGCTTTTGAACAGGGCAAGATGCAGAGAGGGAGAAGCATCTTTCCACCTTTCAGGAACAGGACATGCAGCAATTCACACCTGAGTGTGCATTTGGCCAGATAGTGTGGCTAACAGTGGCCTTGGGGCTACTGTTGGCCAGTGGGAACATGTGAGAGAAGCTGGCTGTCCCTTTCCTTGCAGGCTTGAAGCCAGACAGTCAGGGCCAAGGCTTTTATTAAGAAGACCCTCTTGACCATCCTTTGTGCATCCCAAAGAAGTAAATAGGGACACAAGCTGACAGCCTTTTTCTTTTACAGATGGCTCCTAAGTGAATCTGAGACATTTAACTAGGCAGAATCAGGGCTAATTGAATGAAGGGTGAGAATTGACCTGGCCACTATGGCAGCTTTTCCTCAGAAGGAGATCTAGTGAGATGAGAAATCCAGGCACATTCTGTTTTATTTACCTTGCAAGTAAATAATCCAGTGTAGGCTACTGAAGGTGCTAACAAATTGTTTTCTCACTCTTTGACCAACTGTTCAGTTGCCAAATATCACACAGTTAGCATGCAGTGTTATTTTCTCGTATCGGCCTTTAAACTGAAATAGTCACTGAATAATCACGGGCCTTTTTCCTCTCACTCCTCGAACAGTTGCACGTGTGCTGAAGTCACACTGCCCCATTCCACCCACCGTGAAGCTCTTCTGCCTTGGAGGCCAGACAGGCTGCTGTGTTGCACGTTTATCTATGTCTGTGCAAAAGAGACTTGGAAGCAGTGCTCAAGTGCTGCATTTCACACTTGGGGTGACATTTTACGTCTTTGAACAAGTGTAAGAGTTACTGACACAAGACCTCCTAAGCACTGGGAAAAGGTCCTTGTGACTTGGAACATGGCAGGCCAAATTCTGATTTCAGATTCCCGCAGTGTAAATCCAGCATAACCCCATTGCCTTTGTCAGGATTAGATCAGATTTACGCTGCTGTAATTCAAAGAGAAGTTTGGCCTATTGAACTTTGAAAAGATTTTTCTTTTTACCTGTCCCTAGTCTCTCCTTGGGAAGGCAGCATCTCCTGCCACTGCCCTGTGTACCCCACTGGCTTGCTTCTAAAGAGCGTTCTGGCAGGCAGGCAGCCCACAGGGAACTCGAAGGTGAAAGCCGTATGAATGGAGACTTCTGTTTTACCCAACTCTTTTTTTTTTTTTTTTTTTTTGTGGTTTTGCAGACAGGAGGTTTGCAGGTTATGTACAAAGATCTGCACTTTTAGGAAAGGCCAAGGTTTCTTTGAAACATAATTTGAAAAGGCTGACATTTACAACTTCTGATCCACAGGTGTGTAATCTTTAATGGATAATATTTATTTGATGAATTGAATTAAAATATGGTAGAGAGTAAATACTGAAATTCTCCTAAAAATACTGAAGTCAGCCTGGTAAGTCCTTAAACAATTTATTTTCCACAGAGGTCCTTGACAGAGGCTTTGCTTTTAGTGACTCTTAGTCATGTTCTTTGCAGATGAGTTGTGTGGCTGAGGTTTGATCCTGCAAGCATGGCTTGCTTCTTTCAGCATCCCCTCAACGCCCACAGCAGTCAGCTGTGATTGAACTTGCTCAGCATTTCACAGGTTCAGATCTGCACTTACAGCTTCGTTATGCTCCCCGTGTGTTTGTGATCAGTAGCGCCAAGGCAAACTTAAGGAATGCTAGAAACCACTAACGCCTTGGTGTGACAGATAAGCCCCTCTTTGCTGGAGTTTAATGCGAAAAAATTCCCCGGTCAAACCACCTTTCCTGGAGTAGCATGTGAAATTCTGTTTCACCTTCAGCGAGGGTTTAGTAAGTGTTCTGTTAGGAAATGTGGGTCATGTGTAAAAAGGGCTTTGTAATGTACCATGCAACTGGTAAATTGAGACACAAAAGGGCAGGCAAAAAGAAAAAAAAAATCAGGATTTCAAGCCCGAATTTTCTTTTGTCCTGTATATAAAGACAGAAATATTGTATAATGTGCACTATAAGCTGGCTTTATCTCAGTTAATATTCATCTAGAAGTTTGCTACCCACCACCTGGAGATCTAGGCATCAGTGGTAAAGGAGGCACCACCTGAGGACAATTCACCCCACCCAATTCAGGGTGCAGTGAAATGCTCGTGGGACAGTCCTGTGTCTCCCCACTGATTACTGAAGAAGGCTGTACCTCAACTTGTTCATAATGCCTCAAGTTAAATGCCATGAATCCTGCTCTAGGTGTGACATAGCAGGTGGGGGTACGTTGCTGAAAGTGGAACATCTGTTTTTCCTGATTGTTTTGTTCCAACTCACATTCTTTAATATTGCATTTGATTAGATTTTGTAAATAATGTTGATATATTTTTGTTTTCCCTGTGCTTTGCCTTTTTCCTCTGAAAAATAAGTATACAGGAATTTACATGTTTTTGCTGTTTTTACTCCTTGATGCTCGTGTCTCTAATTCCACCTGCTTACCTGTTAGAGAGTGTTACATTTAATTTCTGCCTGATCTGGCATAAGAAGAAAGTGACCAGATGATCTGTGTGCACACAGTGATGTGGGTTTGGTGCCAGGAGAAGGGTGAAGCAGAGACACGTGATGTGCCTCGCTCGAGCTGTGGAGAGGCCCCTTTGCTGAGGGGGAGTTCTGTCCTAGCTGGCTCAGTCCCCTGAGTCTGATAAGCATGCCAGCAGTGAGGCCAGATGGAGCCAAGTGCAGCAGCCCTTTTGTTGGGGCTGGGTGGCCTGGGAGTGATGGCTGAGGGGGTCCAGCAGACCCCGTGTTCGTTCCGCTCCGAGGAGCAAGGCCGTAGCTCTGGGACAGGGTAAAAGAGTGCTCACACTGTTTCAGCCCTGTAAGAAAGCACCTTATTTTGCTGCTGATTCCTTGAAAAGGACTGGGGCAATAGCATCATCTCACCAGGACCTGTGGTGAGAAAGGGAATAGCACTGATCACTGGTGATCTGTGTTTAATCCAAAATAGATGAGATGGAGAGGAGAGAAAGGTGCACCACCACCAGTGTTAGGTTTCTGTGGTCCAAAAACTTTGATGTGGAAGCTTGCTGGTCTCTTCAGTTTGCCTGATGTTGCTGCAAGGACCTGGCTTTGAACAGCTTTGTGTTTCCTGATCTTAAGCATTAGCTTGTATTGTCTGGAGGACTGCAATGCACTTTTGACCAGAGAGCATATCTGCTGGCCTTCCAGCATTTAAAATAATTTCTTGTTTCTCCCCAATTGTTTTGAAAGCAGAAATTAAATTGTTTGAGGATGCCCTGTTTTAGGAGATTGATGGTGAAAGTAAACCTTCAAGACTGCAAACCAAGCTTCAGTTCAGATAATCACACAAACCAATATCTTGGGCTGCAGACCTGAAACTGGAAATCTGGACTAGGCTTTTCTTCATTCTTTTCAATATTACCTAAAATCAGTTCTTCCCAGACCTAAAATCAGTTCTTCCCAGAGCCAGAAGGTAAAGGAGCAGTCACAAAAAAGAGGAAATAACATTTACAAATGTACATTCATAGGTATCTCAAGAGAAGGTTGAATTGTTATTCTGATTTACAAAACTTATTGTGTTGGAAAAGATATAGTTTCTTGCCTAAAAAATGACCACACCATTTGGCTGACTGGTCCATTTTGTAGTGATAGACTACTTATTTGTTTTAAAATAACAGAAGAAGTCAACTTGGTTGTAATGAATGCAGAAAAGGTAAGAGCAGAAAATGCTTTGGGTTCTCTTATAGCACTGCTGGTGGCCATCACTTTTGCTGGAACTGTTCCTCATTACTTCTCCACTGTCACGTTATTTTGCCAGAGCTTCTTGTCCTGGGCAGCTTTATAGTAACACAATGGTCCACAGGCAGAAGAGGTAAAAAGTATTGAAAGAAGAGGATGGTTATGTTTTCCCAGGTGAAGATCAGTCTTCTGTGTCTCTGCATCTCTTGCTATTTTCTCCAGGGCTTGCCCACACAGGGATACACGCAGTATGCATCAGCATGCTGATGGAAATAAAACGGTAGAGAAGAGCGATCTATCACTGGGCTGTGCCAGTAATACAATTTGTATAAAAGCTGTGTAAAACTAACCCGAAGTTTAAAATCTGTGATCTGTTCTAGGCCAGATTCTCCCTCCTTTTTTTCACACAGCGTGGAGCTGGCTTTTCTTTACTCCCTTCACTACCTTGTTCTTTTTTTCCATTTATACTAAAGCCACAATGTTTTCCTCTGCCTTTTTATCCCCACTTCATAAATCCCTGTCCTCTTTATTTTTGTTTTCTGTAAAATTTTCAAGATACATTGTCTCTCTCTTTCAATGCCGAAGGTTGCTGCGATCACTCCAGGTTTGGGCCATGCTGCTGCAGCAGTCATTTCTTTGGTCTTTTGGTGGGGAGCAAGTCCAAAGTTGGACAGTGGGGGTAAAGCACCAGGGAAGGAGAGTAGCTGTTGGCCAGAGTGCAGCAAAGTGATGCTGCAGGTACAGGGAAGCCAAAACGAGTTGGATAAGACGAGCACCTAGATACACGCTGAAACCAGGACAAAGTCAAAGACACTGGGACAGTGCTGCTAAAAGCAGAACATCTGTAATTAAAAGGAAAGCACTTTCAGTCTCAGGTTTTCAAAGGTTAAGTAATAGGGATGCATGGGGAATGAAAACCTCATTTTTTGGGTGTAAATTTGTTTCATTTCCATTAGGGATGGCATCTGAAATTTTTCAAGCCCTTGTGTGAAGGAAATTCAGTGAAGGAAAAAAAAAAGAAAGAAAAGCAAGAGATAAAGTTCCCTTTGAATGGATTATATGAATTGAAGTAAAATAAATTCCAAACAAAATGCTGCTTAGAGGGGGGAAAAAGGCACATTTTGATCTGCAGATATTGAAAGATTTCTATCCCTTTTTCCCTCCAAACAAATTTATATGCAGTTCATGTAATTTCACAAAGTGTTTTCATTTCTCTGAAACTGCATTTGATGATAGTAATAGTTAAAATGTTTCTTAAACTAATCTAAGGATTAGCAAAGATGAGTTTGATTTTAAAAAATAAAATAAAAAGAAATCAGCAGTTTCCCTTCAAGCTCTTAATAATTTTATTATGGACATGATTAATACACTTCTTTTGCTTTTGGTACTTTGTTTCCTTTTGCTGCCAAAATAAAGCTCTCTGTAGCTCACAAATAATGAACTAAATATCATGTGTCCTCAAATTACGAGTCTGCTGCAAAGGTTGGGGAAGGAGAATAAAAGGTAAGTCACAGAGACATAGACAATAAAAGCCAGTATTGTATGCCAGTGTTGTTTTTCCCTTGTATACACACGTAATAAAAAGCCAGGTGGGTCTGTAATTTATGTTTACATCTGTGTCTAACCAACTCATGCAAAATAACATTTTCTTTTATTCATGTAAAGAAAGGGAATATAGGCAGCATATTTTTGTGAAGTTTAACACCTGAGAATTTCCCTAGAACTATTTTTATTACTTTACAAATAAATTACAGCACTTAAGAAACCTTAGATATTAGGAAACCTGGAAATGAACTTTTAAGAGCTTTAACCTCTCCCCAGGGCCATTAAATCCTTCAATATGAACTCTCATTTTCTAAACAAGAACTCAAGTACTCTCATTAGTATTATTTCAATGAAAATATTACTTTTCAAATAAATGTATAATTTCTTTTATTAATTATTAACACTATTAAAATAGTGTTGCATTTTTTTTTTTTAGTTTTTAAAAAAAATTTTAAAGCTTTCCTCTACTTCATCTCCAGTTTTCTTGAGAGGAACTCAATTTCAAGGCCTTCACTTTTTCTGGGGTATTGTTTTCAAGACTCATGGGGAAAAAAATGTGGAGTTGATTCCTTTCTTTTTATGGTTTATTGCTTAAAAGCAACAAGGAAGCCTCTTTAAAAAAAACAAAAGAAAACAAAAGTCTTACGGAAGTGTAAATTTCCATGAAATATCCCTATCACTTTTTCCCTCCTCATAAGTTATACTGGATGCACTTCATATTTGCCCTGAGCCTTGGACACCTGATGCTTGAAGGTGTTACCTAAGTCTGACTGTCACAGAATTGGGAAGGAGAAAACCTGGTACCCTGGTGAGACTCATGCCCTGGGACGCTTCTGGGCAGAAGCAGTGCTGAGGGAGAGGATGGCCACACAGAGGTGTGGGTGCCTTCCTTTAGCAGAAGTTGTCTCAGGCAACAAATATCAAGCGAAAGTGAAGTCTGATTCCTTTGCATCAGCCTTCTGCAGCTATTTATAAGCTGGTTTTTTTCGGGTCATAGGATTTTTCCTCCAGGAGTACAGAGTGTTAGTTTTCTTCGTTGTTATAGTGATGTTTTCTTTTGAGGGACAGAAGACCTTTCCTTCCCTAGCTCTGCATGCAACTTCTGCGACCCACCTGAGGTAAAGAGAAGGTGAATTAACCTTGTCACTACTCTTGCTTAAATGCGATGTTGCCACTGTCTACCTGGAAATAGAACTGTTGAAGTTCTGTGTCTGTGAGGAAAATGTTGATTTCCACCCAGCTTGGACCTGGGTGTCTGTGAAAAAGCTCTTTCTTGATAGATTTCTAACCTTGATTTTCACACTAATGATATTTAGGTAGCTCTCCAAATCTGTAAACACTTACCTAAAGAAAATCTGGAAGCTTGATGAGCTCTGACCAATAGTTATTTATAATCTTTATTGCAACCCCTTTCTTCAAAACAAAAAACCCAGCAAAAAGGTCTTAAATCAATTTGTGCCATCCCCAGCCGGACAAGGAGATTAGTTTCTTCAATCTGGACAGGCAGTCCTTTATTACAACCCCAAGCAGTAGCTTGTCTCACAAAATCTAAATTAATTACACTCAAATTTGTCCCTACCCTAAACTGGCCTCAAAATGAAATTGAAAACACGGAGTGTGAAATTGCCTGATGCTGCTGCTTTAGATCTGCATATCATTCCCCAGTAACCGCAGGACAGAGAGAAACAATTCTTTCCAGGGAATCTCTTATTCTCTTTGCCTTTTATTTGCCTCATTAGCCAAGTTTGGAGGGGATGGATTATGAAGGAAGCTAGGGGAATTACACATACACAGGCTGGGAAAAAGCAGGGTACAGAAGAAGACATAATTGTTAACTCCGTTAACCGTCTGGAGGAGCTGATACATGAAGAAAGAGTGAAACAGCTGTATGTGTGTAGTGTAGACTGGCTGAACAATGAGTGAGGGTGTGATTTATATACTCGATGAATAGAGGTAGACTAGAGAAAAAAATGCTTAGTGTGGCTGCCAGAAGCAGAAGTAGGAATGACAGGATAAAGTCAGGGAAATATATTAAATGATGTATTATGATACATTAAAGGATAATAATAAATGATATATATGTGTATCAAGAAAAAGGCTCAGACACTGAGTTTTGTTAGGAAGTACTCTAGAATTCTTAGGGAGGAGATGGAAACCATGTTTCTTCAGCTGTTTTCAAACAGGACTGAACTAAGTGCTGGAGAACATGTTATATAGATTAAGCTGAGGAGAAAGAGGATAGAGAAGATGAAAGATAGATAGGAAAACTTCTCTTGAACCTAGGATCATGGGGAGAAAATTAAGGAAAAAAAAAAAAGAGTAAGTTCTGAGAGCGAGAAAAAATACCTTAAAGGCTCTGTCGGAGCAATTTTTTCTCTGGGCTTGGCAATAGCTTTTAGCTGTGTATCTGTGAGGTTCCTGATAATAACAATAAATGGAGGTTTCAGAGGAAGGGGGAAGACAGGAATGAAGGATGTGGAGAGTCTGAGGGCGAGTGGGCAAAAACATAAAGGAGGCAGGTATGTGCAGTGAGGAGAGTTGATCTAAAAGGTGCCAACAGAATCCAGCAGTTCTAATAGACTCGAGTCCTCACTGCAGCTCTGCTATAAAACATGACTTTAAGACACTTGTTCAACTGCTGTCTACAGCAATTTGCCCTTTACAAGAAGACCATAACAATGTTTTTGTAAAGTTTGAGTTCTACAAAAGGCAAAACCCTAATTTCTAGGAAACAATTAATGGATTTTACTAACTGAAGTAAATACAGTGCTTGAGATGAAAATCTGGACTCCAGGAGGAGAAGCTTTAACCCCCATTAGAGGTGGTGGCTGAATAGCTGCATCATCCTGGAGAACTCATTTTATGCAGGGCTGATAGTACCATCTATTGTAAGCTTGGCCAGCATTCCCATTATAAAATCCTCTTGGGGGTTTCCTGTAATTTTGCCAGACTATGACTGTTTGAGCAAAGTTTCCTATGCCAGGTGTATGCCTCAAGCTGATTGATTTATTTTGCTATTTATTTGGAAAGTAAAACATCTCTCTCTGAAAATGTGGCACAGGACGAAATGTGATTTATCTATGTTGCAAGTGCTGTCACATTCTCCTCCAAAGGTTCTGCTTGACCACCACGTGTTCTCAGAGCAGGGGTGTCTTGCAGGGAAGGACTTGTAACCAGAGATGTGCTTTTGCTACCACTGCATAGGCTGCCCCAAGTTTGGCCTTGTTATAAGCGTAAGAAACTGCGGATGTACCTAGAGTCTTTTTAGATGTTTGCCACATCTCTTGGAAAGAACATGTCCTTGCAAACTGTGCTTCAAAACCACACCTGGCCCTGGGGGCTGCACAGGCTATGCTGGAGGTGGAGCTCTCCTGTGGGATCCTGGTGGGATCCAGCCAGGAGAAATGTGCTGTGCAGCAGGGAGTCTGGGCTGAAATGTGGGTGGGGTGGGGGACATGCAGGGTCTTCTGAGGAGCCAGTGCAGAGGGTGAGCATATGGAAGGGATCCTGATACAAGCAGATGGGCAGGGGGACTGGATAAAGGTGGGAAGTAGGAGATGGTGGATGGGAAAATGCAGAGAGGGAAAGAGGTATAGCTGTCCAGGTTATGCTTCCTTGCTGGCCACAGTAGCAAGAGCCAAGGAGCACAGGGGGTGGCAGAACTGCTGAGCAAATGGGATGAGGAGTGTGAAATGGGAGTGGAAAACCTGTCAGGTGAAAACTGCGTTGTAGAGAAGACCAGACCTGGGCCGGGGCAGGGCACAGGACAGTGGGATTGGGCAGTGATGCTTTCCCTGAGCATGCTGCTTCCCTCTAGCTGGGCAGAAATATTCCTTTCCCATTCTGCCCTGAGCCACAAAGGAAGTCAGAAATGACTGTGGGGTGACTGGGACACTGGCATCAGTGCTCTCCGCTGCGGGAAGGCCAGTGGGTCTCCCAAAGTGTGCCTGGGGCTGGCTCGGCTGTGCACTCCTTCAGCCAGCATGCCCCGTTCCAGGGCCCCAGGCCTCACGGGCAGGGGGAAGAGCTCCTGTGAGGAGGGGGCAAGGCCCTCACAGCCTCCACCAGCTGCCTGGCTTGTGACCAGCATGGTCACTGTCAGGCCTCTGTGCTGGAGGGGATCAGCTCCATGATGGAGCTGCCAGCTCCTCCATGTGTGAGCTCCTGCAGCGCAGCGCTTTGTCCTCACTCCCGCTTCGGCTCACTCGCTTTCTGCAGAGGCAGAGCTGTGTCCTTGCCCCCCCAGCTTCTGCAGCAGTACTGAGGTGTGCAGTGAAGAGCCAGTGGCCCTGCCACGGGGCTGGGCTGAGCATACACCAAGTCATCAGCCCTGCTGGGTCTCAAATCCTGCTCCGTACCTGCCCCCATTCCTATCTTCTCCCTTCTCCTGCTTCCCTTCCTCTCACCCTCTCCTGTCTGTCACTCTACCCATTTCTTAATTCTTGTTTGCACTGTGCTTTGAAAATGCAAAGTGCTTTATAAATGTTAAGTGTTATTATTATTATTATTTCTCCTTTTTAATTGGCATCCCTCACTCTCTCTTCTCTTGCTTTTGTGGCTTCCAGAGAGAACGTGTGGGCTTACATTATTTATAGCTGTGTGAGAGTAATTACAGAAATGATTTAATTACTCAGTTAATACCGTTCTCCACGTCACCAGCTTGACAAGCTAGTGATCCTCTCACCATAGCCGAACATGCAGACTAGCGTCCATGTCATGGATGAGCGGGTAAGGGGAGGCAAAGCTTGGGGAATGATTTGTTACAGCCCTGCACGTTGCTGGTCACTCTCCCTGGGCTAAGGGATAAGGCTGCTGATCTTTCAGGGGCTTGCCAAGGGGCAGTGTGTGGTGTCTCCTCAGCTGGGGCAGAGCTGCCTCCAAGGAAGTGGTGTGCAGAGATGGTTCATGGCTCTCCGATGACAGGGGCTACCTCCAACACAAACCTGCTCAAGCTGAAGATTCAATATTTGGTGTGCTGCATTAACCAGCTCTTCACATTTATCAAAGGTCAGAGATCTGGCATGGTTTTGTTTTCTCAACTTCTGTTTAAACCTGCCAGATCAGAAGGTAGGGTTCATGCACCCTGCATGGGGTTGGAGTGTGAGGTAAAATCACCATCGCCAGTAATGTTCTTTCTTGCAAATGGCCACATGTAGATCCGACCTTCTTTAACTAAATAAGCTTTCCCTCTGAAGGGGATGGCTTCTTCTTGCTGAGACTCCTGCCATTGGAAATGAAGTGTTTCCATCACTTCCAGTTCACAAAGACTTGTGAAGAGCAGGGAATGTCCTGTTTCTGGTGCAGTATGGAAGGAGTTTGAGCGAGGAGAGTACGTGCTTTCCTTCAGGGCATGCACTGAGCAGATGGTTACCAATACCTTTTAGTTATTTACCAGAGACAGTTGAAAAAAGCCCCACAAACCACCTTGTGAGCTCAGGAGAAATGTAATGAAAAAGATTCTTTTCTGACAGCACTGTAGATAAAAAGAAGGGGTCCGTGAATTCTTAACAAAGGAGAGAGTTGCTTGGGAAGTGGAGAGAGAGGCTCTTGCTGGATAATGGGGTATTTGTCAGATAACGGTGTATGGGGAGGAGCATCTTTCCGAAGTGCTTGCTTTCCACGTCTCCAACTTGCCTGGCTCCATTTGGGCTCCTTCGTGGCCCGGGCAGTGGGCCAGGTTCAGACTGTTCCTCGACATGGCAGGGCTGGGTGGGCGGCGGGAGGGTTGGGAACAGGTGGCATCGAGGCTGGTGGAGTGGAGCGCCTTTTCCACACGGCACTGCCTGCCAAGCTGCAAGGCGCGGGACACCTGGTATCTGAATGGGCTCTGCCCACCTCCCAGGAAGCGATGGCAATCAAAGAAGTAGGCTAGAGTGTTTTAAGTGTGAACAGTGAATATAGGTCCTTCTTTTTTTTTTCAGCATCCAACATGAGACAGGTTAAGGCAGCCTACATTTGAGAAAATGCTGGGTATCTCCATCTTCTGGAAGTTGAGCCTTTCATGTTGTATCTCTGAATGGACACTCAGAGTCCCTCCCTCATGGCTTTTGCAAATGCACGCTAGAGGCTCTTATTTATTTTTTTCCCTTATCTGACACACTTGAAAGTGAATTTTATGACCTAACATTGGAACAGCTTGTTGAGAAGACAGTGAGTGGAAGGGCAATGGAACAAGTAATTTTGTTAGCTCCCAAATGAATGAATCCTGTTTTCACTGGATTCACATCTCATGGTTAATTGACTCTTTAACTGAATTATATACTAATGTGAGCTCAGTCCATAGTAGACACCAGAGAGTCCACAGAGGTGAGAACTTGAGCTGTGTGAAGATATTTCAGAAGAGCTGGACTCATCCTTCCCCCAATGGTGAAGACCAGGGGCATTAAAAGGGTCTCATTTCTTCACCCACTGCCCTGTTTCAATGAGAAGATATCCAGTCCAAAAAGTGTGTGCACCCACAGCAGCTTCAATTTTTCAGGACCTGTCTACGCCTCCTCCCTACAAAAATACCATTCTCCCCAGATCTCCTATTGTTTTTCTCCCAGTTTCCACTGTGCCTTTTATAGTCACTGGCTGGCACAGTATATGAGAGAGCTGTACTGTGGTGCCCCGAGGCTTCTCTGTACAGGGGCTGTCCACCACAGGCATGCTGCCAGGTCAGGATGAAGTCTATTTGATTGCCTAGTGAGCCTTTGACTGTGAGTGAGTGAATCATGCACACTGCTGTGGGGTCAGATAAAGGCTTTGGGACTGCGTGCAGTTGCAGGCTGTATTTTGGACAGCACTGTAAGAAATTAATTCTCCTTGAGTCCTCTGCCCCTTTGTCAAATCAGGTGGAAATTGGCCAGCAGGTTCAAGAGTTACTGGGAAGCCTGACTCACCTATGCACGAACACGCGCCCCCCAGGCTTGCGAGAGTCTCGTTTCCTGAAGGAAACAAGCTGAAAACGCACACAGAAGGTGGGCACGGCCCCGCGCCGGAGCGTCTCGGGAGCCGTGATTTCGGCACGAGTGACCCGTGCGCACCCAGCGTGTCCCAAACACGCGTGCGGCTCGGCGCCCGCGCTGCCCCGCGCTGCCGCGGTGACTCGCCGTGACTCACCCCGCGCGTCCCGCTGCGGCCAGCGCGCCGAGCGGCCTCCCGGGGCCGGGCATTTGTTCACGCTCGCACGGGGCGCACGTGTGTGTGTGTGTGTGTGTGTGTGCTCTGTGACTCACGCTGCCGCGCCGCAGCGGCCCCGGCTGCAGCACCAAAGGAGGCACAGCCGTGAACACGCACTTGCTCAGTGTCGCCTGCTCCTGTCGGTGAGCTTTTGAAGGGGAACGTGGCGCGAGGCTTGGAGGTTTTGATATTTCTGTCCCACGACAGACCTCTTGAGAAAAGAAATTAGCCTGATGACAGCAGCAGTAATTGGATTATTCTGTTAGTATCCTCTGCGGAAGAGAAAGACATGTGCCTTTAACTATATTTTCAATGCAGACTTAAAAATTGCACTTAAAATGTGAATTGTGCCTTTTTTTTCTTCGTAACTGTCAAGCAGACATCTGTTTTCTGCCCCACTTTTTTTCTGCCTTTTGACTGGCTGAGTTTTCTGTCTAGCCTTATTCTTAGCCTTGTGGCAAGCTGACAGCAAACTGGTGGTTTGAGTTCCTCGACTGGCATTGAAGATCAAGGCATACTCTAATCACTGGGTGCCTTGAGTGGGCTGAGGAGGAGCCAGCCTGAAGGTGAAAATAAGGGAAGATGTATGTCTTGATCTGAAGGAGGGAGTGTGCTGAAAGGGCTGAAGCCCTGGGAAGGGGAGGGATGGGGAGGTCCGAAAGGTATAATGAGATGAAATGCCGGGCAGGGAGGTGTCCAGCAAACTTTGGCTGTCCCTCTGAACAGTTAGTCCTCCATGGCTCTATGGGCTAATCTCTGCAGCTGCAGTCTGGCCATTGAAATGATCTGTAATGGGGCTGACAAAGTTTTGGAGTATGTGCATGTCTGCAGGGGACAGCACTGCTGAAGTGGAGGGAGATAAGGTGGAATTGGACAGAGGATGAACCAGTCAGCCATCTCTTTCTGTTAGTTTTGGTCATCTGAGAGACTCGCCAAACTCATGTGGTCTGCTTTTATTTTGTTGTGTAAGTCTATCAGTATCTTTTGGTAAACTTTTAATTATTGTGAAACTGTGGGGTTAGTTTTGATGTGTTTTGGGCACATCCAAATGTTTGACACAGCCATTACCTACCCCAGAGATTTAATTTTTTTTTGCTAGTCAATTGGTTCTTTAATTTGGATATAATAAGTCACTTTGTGCTCCATTAAATAGGCCTTCATGCAAAATGTTTAATGCCAAAGTGTGCTCGCCTGCAGATGCTGGAACAGCTTCATTTAGGGAATGGCTGGAAACCTAACCAGGCTGTGCTGGTGCCCATGGTCCATTTTCCCCCAATGAGCCATGCTGCCATTAACCTTTGCTGTCTCCATGTCCTGCTGTGAGACCACAGGGCTCATCTTCACAAGGACTTGTCCCAGCCATTCTCTCTGTTTGATCTCTCTGCCCTTGTCTGAGCTGCCTTGGAAGGTTTTATGCGCACATGTGGATTTGAAGTTTCAACTGC
This sequence comes from Gymnorhina tibicen, assembly GCA_013399875.1. Classification (NCBI taxonomy): domain Eukaryota; kingdom Metazoa; phylum Chordata; class Aves; order Passeriformes; family Artamidae; genus Gymnorhina; species Gymnorhina tibicen. The sequence continues at coordinate 449,212 of VXAZ01001057.1, read as the reverse complement.
TTAATTGTTATAAACTGAAGCTGTGGCTGGCAGCTTTGTCACCAGAAACTGGCAAAAAGCATGCTGTGATACTGACCACTGGGAGGAGGAAGAGATGTTGTGAGTGGTATTTGTCTCTTGCTGTGCTTAGGACCACATTTTTGTATGACAGTGTCACTCACTGGTCACTGTACTGGTCCAGCAGTGTGTTGCTCTATGTCTTGAGGTGTGCCTATAGTAACACTCAGTAATACACAGTATAAGCTGTGGGGAAGCATTTTGTGCTGCCAGAGAGCCTGTAGCCAGCCAGCAGCTCATGCCGTGCTGCTCCTACACAATACACAAATCTCTTGAATCATACATTGAAGGCTTTTTTGTTGGGTAATAGTGGAGTGAGTTTAGTTTTTCCATTTTCCCCTCTCCTGGTCTAGTCTAGACTGAAATACTAGGGAGAGGATTATCGTGCTTGGCTTGTTTAGGTTTCTGTGGCCAGAGAGAAGTGGTTTAGTATAGGAATGGGTAACAGCATGTAGAAGACATGTGGCTGTGTCTCTGTGTAACCATGCCTGTGCAGAAGCATGTTCTGTCCTTCACGCTGCGTGCGTCCCTGCCCTCAAGGAATCCTTTTGGCCAAATGTTTTGCTGCATTTGATGAATAAATTGGATAGGGAAATGAGGTGACATGAGTAGCTTAGACCTGAGTGACGAGGATCTTGCCTTGACAATCAATTTATTGCTTTGCACTTAGGAATCTGTAGGGGATGGTCCTCTGGGAACTCATCCACTGGGATTAGTACTTTCAGTTACAAGGAGGTAACCTTCAGAAGATAAAATAATTTCCTTGCCACTCACCTGGTCTTACTATTCTTCATACTGGTCCACCTTCGTGTACTAGCACCCTGTGAAGTGTAAGCTCCTGCAGACTGGGTGGGGACCTCTCATAAGGACTGAGAAAATGTAACAGTACTGTGCCAGGGGTAAGAAAAGAGATGAGAAGTTCTGCTGAATAGGGGTGTTTGACAAAGGGCAGCAGTGCAGAGAAAGGGTACCCCAAGCGTGAGGGTGGAAGGAGGCGAGGGTGTGGGATGAGGAAATTTGATACGATATTCAAAGTAAGTCATAGATTAAAGCAGATAGAAAGGACTCAGGGTGAGATCAGATAATTAATTAACAACTGCAGGGATTCATCTTCCTCTCTCAGCCAGCAGTATGTGCATTGTGTGACTTAAAGTGAGTATATCACTCCTGCTGCTTCTGTCACTTAGCCCACGGCCAGATGTGCTCAGCAACCCCAACTCTCTTACAGACATTCCATATGTGCTTTCTCAAGGCTGCGGACCAGAGGCTGGAGCTCCTGGTGGTCACTGCCACCCTGTATCATGTTGCTGCCTCCTTGTGACATGTTCTGCCACCCTGCAGTGTCCCCATGTGATCTGCCATACGTTCCCAGTTTCTGCCGTGTCCCAGGAGGTCTTGCTAGGGGACTTTAAAGAAAGGAACAGGGGTTCCAGTTGCCTTTCCTCCCTCTGCTGCCCAGTAGGCAGGATCTGGCCCCACTGCTGATGAGCACCAGGCTGGGGAGGGAAGGCAGTGCAGTCAGGAAGGAGTGACTCATTCTCCCCAAACAAGCAAATGCACAAAAATGTGTCTGCACCCAAGGATGGGGGAAAAAAATACAACTTAAGACTCAAAAGGTTCACTTCTGTTTCCAGAGTACCCCCAGAGGAAAAGCTCTTTGTTGCCAAATACTTTCCCTTCCACAGCCCCATTATTTTTTTCCCCTTAGTATTTTCTCTTAATGGTTGAATCGTTTAGCACCACATATAAAGTCGTATCTGGCCGCTCTGGGGCGATTCTGGGTTGCCATGGCAATGAGCCCTGTCTCTCCAAATTAGGACATTTTTCCTGCTGCCTTTTCTATGCGAGGCTTTCTCTCATCTCTTTTTCTCTTACTCTCCCTTGATGTCTAAAGTGCTGAGCGCTGCCTCGTCTTTCGCACGCTCCCTGAAAGGGATCAGACTTTGCCCGTCTGAATTAATTCCTCTGAAGCCTGTGCCAGCTTGGCGTGGACCAACTTTGTGCTCCACAATGAAGCTGCTGCGGGATCAGGATCAGGGCGAGGAGGGGTAGGAGAGGTGTAAAGGTGGTGAGGTTAGCAGGGGACAGCAGCGTGTGACCGCGGCGTGCTCATTCCCTGCTTAGTACACCATTGCCTCATCTCTGCTTGGGTGCTGCCAGGGCTGTCTGGAGCTGGGTGCTGAGGTGAGAGCTGCTTAGCTTAAAATATATCTTAGAAAAGCTAGTGGAATAAACCTGGGGTGAATATAAATGTGCTAGCATGCACAAATCAGTTGGACAGCTTTGGCTCCCCAAGGTCCCGCCCTCTATGGGGCAGGCACCTGCAGCTGGAGGACCACAGGAGTCATTTGTCTCACTGGGGAATTATGAATGCTGGATCTTGTCCCCTGGATACACTGAGCTGTACCTGGTACGTGTCAGTGTGCTGAAGCAGGCAATTGGCTTTATACCACTTCTGCACCTGTATATTCCCCTTGCTGGCTTTGGATTTGGCATGAGTCAGACCCACCTCAATTTATTCTGGCTGCTGACACACTCCCAGGGCCCCTGTGGCAGCTGGGATTAGTCTGACACATGGATGCCCCCAGCCAAACTGTCTTCCCTGGGCTATGCATCTGACCCAAGGGAGCAGGAAAAGAGTTGGCACAGGCAGCACTAGAAACTTGCAGAGATGGAGGCATGCCCACACCGGGCAGGTCCGGGTGGCTGAGTACTGTCAGGAACTGGGAGCAGATCCGCTGTCCCAGAGGAGTGTCATCCTGACAGTGAGAGGTGATATGTGGCAGAGCAGTATAGTCCAGCATTTTCTACCCGTCAGGGCAGAAATGAAAAGGTGATGAGATGAGGTTTCCTTGCTCATTCTTCCCCTGGCCAAACGGGCTACTATCCCAAGACCAGTTTTTAACACTGTGGATTATTTTGGGAGTTTTATGTACAGCAGAGGGTAGAAAATCAGGGGAGGACAAAAACAATGGATTGTGAGTATTTGGAGTGGAGATTAAGGTATAAATTTTGGTTGAGAAGGATGATTGGCCTCAGAGCATGTTCTGTCCTGGCCATGGTACAGCATTGCTGTTTTTCATAAAAGATGCTTTGAAGCTGGGGGCAGTTGGCTGTGAAGTGCAGAGCAAAGCAGAGTGATGTTCCATGGCTGAAGTCCCTGGGCTCAAACCCAGGTGCTCTGCATGTTTGGCTGCCGTGGGTCGGCGGTAATGTCCTGCCTTTTCTCCAGAAAGCCAAAAGCCTTCTTTCTGTTAAATGATGTGGTGTTTAAATAAAAAGAGGTGGGTGAACTTGTATATTGGTTTGACCAATAGTGGTAGGAACTTTACTACACTGTCCCAATAGACTTAGAAGTTGTCCAATAATGTTAAATGTTATTTTAGAAACTTTTTTGTAATGATGTGTGAACTTGTTTATATCACAAGGTAGTTTAGTCCAGCATTTTGCATCCAACAGCAATTGATAGAGGATCAATTAGAGATACTTCCTCAGAATATTCTCCAAACATCCCATGAGTTACGACTTGGAACTCTCTAAGATAGTCAGTGTGTCTTTGCATTTAGTAGTGCTTGATGGGTTTTTCTTCCATACCCTTACCAACATGCAAATTCTTGGCTTTTGTGGACCCAGGCACGTTTTTAGCATCCAAGAGACAAGGAGTTTCACCACTTAACTGCTCATGGGGTGAAGAAGTTCTTTGTTGGAAACTTGCCCCTTGGCATTCTCATTTTGATGTCATTCTTTGACAGGAAAAAACCCAGTAGCTTAACAGTTATTCCCTCTTCACCTTCTCTATCCAGCCCCTGACCTTAGAAGTCCTTACTTACTATCACTTTTCTTCAGGAGAATTGTAATTTATGTAGTTGAGTATCAGAAGGACTTTTCCAGTAGTGTCATCCATCCTCGTACCTTTTTTTTTGCCTCTTCTGCATCTCTCTGTGGGAAGATATTTCATAGAGACTCTCCATTGGAAATGAGAAGATCTATAGGCCATGGGAATTACCTTCAGTGTCTAACAGAGCTAGCCCTGACACAGACACAACATGCCCTGTGCTGTCCTGAGGGACTGTTTTTGGCTCTGCCCTCTGAGATGTGGGTAAGAGGTGCAGGCATCCATCCCTGATTGAAGAGTAGTTACAAAGACGATGGAGCCAGTCTGTTCTTGGAAGTGCCGGACAGTGCCATGGAAGGCCGTGGTAGGTCCTTGGACAACAGGAAAAATATTTCAGCAGGAAGGTGGTACAGTGTTGGAACAAGGGCCTTGAGGCCAGCCACAGCTAAGCAGATCTGCTGCTGGTGATGGCCTCGTTGTGAGGGGATGCTTCAAGCCCTGTCCTGCCCACATTTCAGTGTGATGCCATGAAGTGACGTTAAGATGCCCGGAGATGATACATGAGTGTAAGATGCAGAAAATTTCTAGAATTTCTAGAATTTATGGTACAAAAACTCTTTGTGACTCTTTTTTTTTTCCCTCTGATTTCAGTTTACATTGGCATTGATCTATTAGGTTTTTGTCCCTTTCCTGCATTCCTCCAGGAAGCACACAGCAAGATTTTGGGCTGCGATGCTGAGCAGGTGGATTTTTAGTGCCCAGGAGCAGTTACCGTATCCCTGGGAAGCTGCAGCATGCTGAGTAACTGCTGTGGGAGTGCCCTGGGGTTTCCATCAGCCCGCCTGCCCAGCTGCACGGGGATGCTCAAAGAGGCCCCAGTAGCAGAGAACAAAGTGTGGGACGTGGCTTGGAGTGAGTTTGGCTTGCTGAGCAGAGCAGCAGCTGGGTCACAGGGATGGATGCAGCAGAGGTCTTGTAGAAACAACTGACACCTGAATCATTGCATGCCTGGGAGATGGAAAAGCCCATTAAAACAACAATTAAAAAAACCAGAACAAAGCTCCTAAGAGTTCCTGTAATTGCAACAGATGTATCTGAAGCTTCCTCAGATGATGTGCAGGTTTTGGTGGTGTAAGCTGGCTGAAAACAAGATGTGCTGGGATGGGAAGCAGGATGCTTCCTAAACAACAATTCTACTTCCTAAACTTTCACTACTCTCTTCTTCTAGTTGTTCTAAGATATCCTGAAACATTTCTTTCTTGTAATGCTGTTCTATTATTTCAGGTGCTTGTCCTGTCTGATAAATCCTGCTGGATTTAAAAGTTGAACCTCTAGTCACCTTGCTTTGTCTGCCCTGACCCTACTGTTTCTGGTCACAGCACCTTCACTCTTGTGCTGCTCTTATATATTACAGAATATTAGGATTGAAATGAGTGGGGAAAAGGAAAAAGTATCTGAAATTAAATAAAATTGAATAAAATAGCATCAGGGTGTGTATGTGGGTGTGTGTCTGGCAGAGGTTATTGTGAAAATAATTTGTTCTGAAATGGTATGGGGCTTGCAGAATGGAGGAGATTTCAAAGGCTTTGTTTACCATTAATAATGCTACATTATACATGTAAATGCCATTATTAAAGGCTTCTGGGTATTTCAGTGAAAAATTAGAAGGAAAACTTTGGGGCAACTGGTGTAAATCAAACCAAATGAATGAGCTGATGGCAAGAATGAATATTTATTCCCTTGCCTCCTAATGCACCCCTGCTTTAATTTCTATGGCATCCTTTCCCCTATTCTAGAATGAACAAATAGCCCCAGAACAAAATAAGAACAAAACAAGAGCACTTGGTGCTCTGAGCATCATCTGGAAAGAGGGAACTGAAGTTCTCTCTCTGAGTGTCTGGGAGAAGTAAGGAAAGACTAAGCAAAAAACCACGTGAAGAAAGTCTCAGGCCTTCCTAGAAGTGCAAAGAATTTAAATTAGTGCTTGTAAAATGCAACAGTGAATAAGACAGGTAGGTAAAATTCTCACATGTAATACCGAGCTACTTGAAGTTTTTGCCAGAGGGGAACATTTTCACCCTCTTGCTTTCCTTGAGAAACAATTCCTTTTAAATTGGATTGAAAAATGCAAGATGACTCTTTATGTGTGGATTACTGCTACAGGATGACTGCCAAAACAGTCAACTGCAGTGAACAAAGTAGGAAATATAATTATTGCTGCAGTTTCAGATCACAGCGAAAGAATTGTAGCTGCCTCTAGGAAAAGCAGAAACGTAGCATTTGAAGGAAACAAATTTTTAATTTTTCCAGCCATGGAGTCCCACAGGAGAGAGCTCATGGGGTCGAGGGGAGCTTTCAAAAAGGATGAAGTTGAGACTGCAGTCCAGTATGTGCGTGCAGTATCCACACTCTTCTGTGTGACGGAAAACATACAGGGATGGCACACCTGGGTTCTGTGTGCTGACAGGATGCCTGTGTCTACAGCTTGTCAGCAGATCCTTGTGGACTCCAGTGAGGCTCTTCACGAGCATGGGAGAAACTGCTTTGCAGTCAGCCACACAATCAGACCAAGAATGAAAATTAGAGTCCACCTGTGATTTTTCTCTTGCAAAAGCTTGTGCTGATCATTTGTCATTTTAACAGTGATTGGCATTTTAAGGGGCATATGCTACCTTTCCTTTAGAGACAGGCACTTAACGTATCTGGAGATTATAGAATGTGAATAGGATATTAATATATGGCCAACATACTGGTATATACAAAACGTTTCTAAACCTGTAGTAAAACTACCTGGAAAGTTTTCCTGGGAAACAATTTTCTGCTGGAAATTGTTGATTCTTCTTGATTGTTGTGAATGTGTCAGGCCTGTCACAACTGTGGATGGAAATGAGGCAGGTTGGTTGGTCTGCAGAGAGTGTGTGCAGCTCTTCCAGATCTCTTGCCTGCCAGCTGAGTAGATGACAAGCTAAAAAATGCGATCTCCCAAGCTAAAAAATGCAAACTCCAAAAAACTGGAGTTTTTAAAGTATTTATCTTCTATAAGTTTTCTCAAATATTTGATTTTTCATACATGTTAATGGGAGAACTTTCTGCTCTCTGACTCCAAACAGAACAGCAATTCTGTGTTCCTGCCAGCTCAAGATGCGCAGCACAATTATCAACACCCTTCCAGCTACCGGTGCAAAGCACAGCACTGTGAGGGCTGCTAAGGCAAAAATGAACGCTATCTCAGTCAGACCCAATACACCTCTTCAGACAAAATGCACTTCCGGAATGCCCCTCAAGCTGCTCTTGTGCCTTTCTTATCAGCAAAAGCCCAAAGCACGCATGGCCTATCGCTATCAAATCTCTGTTTCAGTCCTTTTAGGCTGCAGCCTTATTGGCTGCACCCCCGCATCACCACCCACTGCACAGATGCTTCCCCATCCTGAAGACATATTTAGGTGCATGGTATAGGGTGGGATGGGGCAAATGAGAAGAGCTACCTCCCTACAGAAAGCATAGAGGATGGAGGAGAGAGGCAAGAAATTTTTATGTATGATTCCTCTGGTGCTTCTTTCTCCTCTGGGAGTCCCCTCTGTGGTGTGGGACTCATCCGAGCCATCTCTATCTCCATTGCACCCACTTGCTGAGGACACACATCCCTCCTTCTGAGAGGCAATGGTGGCCCGTGGGGTTTGTAGGGGGAGAGAAGGGAGTTGTGGCAGTGGGGACTTGTAAGAGCAGGGTGATACAGCCTGTAACAGCAATACTGAGGCGAGAAAGGCTGTGTTTACTAGGAACAGTGAGGGGACATCAAGCCGAAGCTGTCAGAAATCTGGGGAAGGCAGATGGGATGGGGGGGGCAGGACAGGCTGAGAAGCAAGAGGTTTCCATTCTGAGGACACGCACATGTTGTGTGGAGAGGGGCTGTGCTCGGTGCTCAGTGCTGGCTTCTTGCGTAACATCCTATTCTGTTGCGTTAAGTGGGAGCTTGTGCGGGTCCAAGATGTCATGTCTGCATACTTGTTCCTGCAAATATATCTCTGGGAGGCTCCAGATAAAAAAAGGAGCTTTTTGACTTTTCTGCGACATGCTGCTGTTCGGGGCCTAGTATATCTAAATCACACCTATGAAAGAGTTGGAGCCTTGCCCCACGTAAGTCTGTGTTCTTCTCTCCAAGTCCTGGTGGGTAGCACGGTAGGTAGGAGCGGTGCCTTGCTTGGACTCTATATGATGATTGACCAGGATGCTTATAATTTACCTTCTGCAGTTGGACTAATCTGCAATTTCTGAGCAGGGTGACCTTTGCAGATCCTCTTGGTCATCCTGCAAAGCAATGCCGGTCCAAAATACATTGCTACGGATAATATCCGGGGATTATTGGGGTGCAAAAGTGAAAACTGTGTGAGGAGCATGGCTGATAAAATAACTGAGCCAGACATGCCTGTTAAAGGGAGTCCATCCTGAAGCTGTGTGGGGGTGACTAAATCTGCCTCCAGTTTGTCATGAGGAGTCACTCCCCAGTAGCATCTCTTTTTGTTTCTGCATGACCAGAAGCCCTTGAAAAATGGAGTGATCACCAGACTGTTCCCAGAAAGGTTTGTCCATCACCAGAAATGTATTCTAAACCAGGCTGTATATGGTCAAATCCCACGCATAAGGGTAATGTTGATTTGCAATGCGTGCTTCCTTTTAGGAGGCTTTTGCCTAGTCATTTCTGAACTGCCTGAGCAAGCCCTTGCACAGAGGACACGTTCTCCAGGATGCTTTGGCACAACCCAGCTGTAGCCAGCTCTTGTGTTACAGGGATGCTTCCCTTAGTCCCGTGAGGCAACCTGTGAATGGATGCTGGATGAAGCTGGCTCCTTGACTCTGAGTGAATACTGGAAAATACATAGCACCAGGAGTGAAATGAGATAAGAAAACATGTTGAGTAGAAGAACAGAGCAGACAAAAGCCTTGCCATAGCTGAGTCTCTTTGGAAGTGCAGGTGATGCTAGGGAACACTTGCATGGTAACTGACCCTAAACCAGAAAGCAAAATGGAAAGTGTGGGTAGCTGGAAGCATGGGCTTTTCTCAGGGGTTTTTGTCCCATATGAGCTTTCATTTGGAATGGGAATGCATAAATGCAATGATCGTGGAATTAGTGTAAATTCATCCTGTGGTTTTCAACCGGAGTAAAAAAGAAGACAAAAAACTCGAGAGGCGCCTGTGAAAGTGGAAAGGATGAAGTCCTCCCTGTCTGGCAATTCTGAGATGTTAAAATAGTCCCTGATGGAAGACTGAATGGTGCTAGGAGGTGACAAAATTCAGTGAGTGTGACCAGAGAGAGAACATGAGCACAAGATTTTCTATGGTCACCCTTGGAAAAGTATTCTGAATTTCCTGACAGAAGAAACCACTGAGTCCAGTGAAAGCCTGGGTTTGGTAAGGAACCTGATATGCTGCAAAAGAAGAAATCTGCAAAAAGCTATTTGGCCACCTTCCCTTTTCAAAGTCAGCGTCCACCAAAAATGACACAGAGAACTACTGATGTTGCAGCAAACAGCAATAACCAAGACAGTGCCGACATTTGAGAAAAGGGTGTAAGAACTGCAGTGCTGTGCTTTCTTTGCAAAGGCAGTCCCAATATAGTAATGAAGATGCCATCATCATCAGTAAAACTGGGCATTTCTTTGTAGCTGCAAAGAACAGTTTTGCGATAGCAGATCATTTTGTTGTCAGCGTCAAAGCAAGTGGGATAGTTCTTGAAGTGAACTTGCACAGTAGTATGTTAGTCTGATGCCAGAAAAAATGACATTAGCCTTGAAAGTAAAAATAATGGAAAGACGTGATAAAGCAGGGAAGATGTATGGGAATGTGTTGGTCTTTTGCAGGGAAGTGGCTGAATTGAAAGTATGGCTAAAAGCCCAACAAACTTAAGAAGGAAGGGTCTGTAATTGTAAGGATCAAAATCAGCTAACCCTTCTCTTCAAGGAACCATTTTAGGGTATTTTCCTGGGGTGAGGGAAGCTGCCTAGCTATAGGGTAGAGTGGTAGGAGCTAAGTCATCCCATGATTACTGACCCTAGAAAATTCCCTTTTGGTTGTAAGTGGAGAGTAAATAAAAGATTTTATTCCTCTGGAAATCATCAGGTGATGAAGTGAAGTGTGTAAAGCTGGACACATACGATCTTAAAGAGTAAATAAATGTTTAAAAAGAGATCCGTTCCTGCTACTGTGAGGGGAAGAATTCTGATACAAAGGGCGTGAACATTTAGGTAGTGGAAATTTTGAGCTGCATTTAAACTCCATAAGGCCATTATCAGATCTTTGTGAGGAACCAGTACCAATGTAGTGTAAATTACATACTGTGAAGATTTGTTAATGCAGGTAGATCACAGTGTCGCCAATACTGCCCCAGAGACAAGGAAAAAGCATCACAACTTTGTAAGAAATTTCAGTGCCTCATTTAGTTCCAACAACCCAGGTTCTGAGAGCACTTCTGTGCAAGACGTCCAGTGAATACAAGATGAGAAACTGAAGATTATGTGAAGGTAATTTAGGGATTTAAAAGGAACTTGAGAGGGGCCAGAGAGGTTTTATCCTGAATTCAGAAGAGCGATGATATTGAAGAGGCTGTCAAAGCTTTTCACACACATACCAAAAATGTAAAATGTAGGCCATGTCAAGTGAAAGAGTTAGTGGTACAAGGAAAACTGTCCCCTTGCTGCCTGGAAAAAGAAGCAAAACAACCAACACAAAAATAAAACAATTCAGTATGTACTTGTCCTAAGCTATTATTCTCTCTTCCTCGAGTTAACCGTATTAGAAGATGCTCCAGCTAAGTAGGTGATCATGCATACCAAATTTCTTTTTACAGACACGGTACACCTGACTTACTTAGTACCATCTGACTATAGGCCAGCTTAGTAGGCATGAATTTTAAGTAGTTTGCATGGATTTTGACATGTAACTGCTAGTTTTCTTCATCCATGATTTAACAGATGGGTTGAAAGCCTCATTAAAATAATAAAGAACAGAGTGAAAGGGATGTGGGTTATAGTTTGATCTGTATTAAGCTCTTTTAAATCACAGCATGGCATCAACAGGGTGAGACTTGCCTCCTGCAGGCTTTTTGTTCAACAGAAAACTGGAGTCAAGGACTGGGGTCAAAGTGACTTGGGATTTGTGGCTAGTTATATGAAGGGACAAGTAAGGCAAACCAAAATTCTCAAAGCATTTGCGGTCTGAGAAGCTTCCTTTCTTCATGAAATGGTTTTATACACGCACATGCTGGAGAATAAGAGCTAGGGGTGGGCTTGGCAACACAGGAAAAGACTCTGTTGTTGTAGGAGACTGTCAGGTCAGGTGGACACAGATGATGGAAGACAGGCGATCTTCACGTTCCGCAAGGGAATGCAGCAAATCAGTCATTTTGCTCAGCAAGGCTTCGGATGAGCTACAGCCACAGCAGGTGAGAGATGTGACCCTGGTCACGATGTGACTGATAGACTCAACCCTGCTCTGCACGTGGAGAAGAGCTGGTTCACGTGATAGCACAGGTTGCCTCAGAGAGTAACTCAATGTACTTGTTTGAGTAGGCAGTGGACAGGTTATAAATATGCAAAATTTGGTATTATGTTGATATTTGTTGATCCCTCTTATTCTGATACTTACTTGGGAAAGGAAGATGTGAGGGTCTGTGCCCTTGATGGTCTCTGACCTAAGCCAGTTAGAACTGGTCCTTTTCCTATCTGGGGGCTTACTTTGTTCCGTGCATGTCAGATGACAACTGCCGTTTTTTACAGTATATAAAGCATCTCTTTATCATTGGTTGTGGGTGATTTCCAACCCACTCAGAACAAAATTTTCTGGGCTTTCCTGGTAACACGATACCCTTTTCCGTAGCTGTACCAGAGACCAGGGTGTTGGTAGAGCAGAGAGACTAGATTTCTCTCTCGCTCTGGATATGATCCTTCCCTCAGGACCCATGATGTGGGTTAGTAAGAAGAAGTTTTTGCATTTTGCTGCCTGTCAGTGTGATCCTGACTCTCCCTTGCTTCTCTGGTGTTGCCCCTCCGAAATTTAGACTGTTTTCCTGTCCCATTCCTGGGATAGAGGGTCTAAGCACTGCAGCTCAAACTCCTCATGGTTACCAAGCCTGTTAAGGACTGACTTATCAAGGTGCTAGGTGGACCCATGGTCTTCCGGCCAGTGGAGATGGCTTCTAACACTCCTAGGCTGTATCTCTTTGAGATACAGCTCAAATACCAGCAACACGTGTGCTGTACTGTGCGCTTCCTCAGGCACTCAGCGGATGCAGGGAGGAAATAACACGTGTCTTGCATACATCCATTGTTTGACTTATCCCTCCATCTTATGGAGCCCTTGCCATGAGTATTTTTTAGTATGAACCATGGGATGGGAAGCGAAAAAAAAAACAACCCCAAACCAGAGGAGAAGATTAAGGGGAGCCTGTTCTACATTTTAACAGTTAATTAAATCCTTCACTTTTGGAAGCTGGTGTTTCTGGCAGAGAAAGGAAGATAAAAGAACCCATTGCATGAGATTACTGTGTTTGCACCTTAATATATTACCAGGTGAAATTTTACTTGTGCAATTCAACTTGAATTTTAACTGTAGCTTCTTCTACTTTTATGCATGGAAGAGGGGGAAAGAAGTATGCTGTTAATATTTCTTCAAAGGATACTTTTCCACATTATGATTCAGTAAGAGGCCAAACAGGGGGTCCTGCTTTTCCTATGTACCGCACCCTTTAATCATCAGAGGCACACAGGGAGGTCTGGGGGCTTGTAGTGTGGAGGTGGGTGCTGGGGAGGAGCAGTGAGATGCTTCAGCCGCAGAGGGGCCTGAAGGCACAGATTCGCAGAGTGCTGTTTCCATGGCAGTGCTATGGAAACCAGGTTCTGCTGCTCACTGCTGCTCAGGGTGGAATTTCAATGCTTCACACAGCCCTGGTACCCAGGAAACAGCAAACCCACAAACAAAACCCCACCAAACCTGTAGATGCCTCATTAGAGCATGGTTTCTCATTCAGTCTGTACGCCCTACTCGCCATCCTGGGGGACGAAAGGGCGAGCAAGCACAAATCAGCTAAAATTACAGCTTGTTACACACTTGTACCCCCCACCTCTGTCTGGGCCCCTCAGAATAGTTTTGGAGGTTCAAGTAAATTTGACCAACTTTAGAATCTTTGATCTGCTGTTATATGTAGGCTGCTGAATGCAGTTTGGAAGCCCCAGGCAGCACTACGGTCTGGAGGCAGAATGGCTGGAAAGCAACCCAGCAGAAGAGGACCTGGGGGTGTTGGTCAACAGCAGGTTGAACGTGAGCCAGCATGTGCTCAGGTGGCCAAGAAGGCCAATAGCATCCTGGCTTGTGTCAGGAGTAATGCGGCCAGCAGGACAAGGGACGTGATTGTTCCCCTGTACTCAGCAGTGGTGAGGCTGCACCTTGGGTGCTGTGTCCAGTTCTGGGCCCCTCAGTTCAGGAATGACATTTGACATTTGGCGATGCTGGTGAAGGGGGAGAGGGTAAGTCCTATGCAGCATGGCTGAGGGAACTGGGGTTGTTTAGCCTGGAGAAAAAGAGGCTCGGGGGGACCTTATCACTCTCTACAACTGCCTGAAAGGAGGCTGTAGCCAGGTGGGGGTCAGCCTCTTCTCCCAAGCATCCAGTGACTGGATGAGAGAACATAGTTTCAAGTTGTCCTGGGGAGGTTTAGATTGGACATTAGGAGGGATTTCTTCACAGAAAGGGTGATTCAGCTTTGGAATGGGCTGCCCAGAGAGGTGGTGGAGTCACCGTCCTGGGAGGCGTTCAAGGAAAGACTGGATGTGGCACTCAGTGCCATGGTCTGGTTGACCAGGTGGTGTTAGGTTGGACTCAATGATCTCAAAGGTCTTTTCCAGCCTAATTGATTCTGTGATTCTGAGTGTCTTGCAAAGAGTGGGGATGCAGAGGGCTAAGGAAGACCCAAACCAAGAAAAGCTCTCTTCCACTCTTGGCTTATCTTCATGACCTTCTCTGAATCACTTTGGTTCCCCATGGCTCAGTTTCCCCATCTGTAGAACAGAGAAGATAATGATACCATCCCCATAGGCTGGGCAGGTTTGACTTCACCAAGTCCTTGCAGGATTTGGGCTACTGTGAAAGTTATTTAGCTAATGTTTGGAAAGTAGTTTGTGGCCCTCTGGTGGAAGTGGTTAGATAATTGCCAAATTTTGCCACCCTTCAGATCAACAGCCTGTAAAAAAAATTTATGTAAAGCTTATACAGGCCTCACCCTCTTGTTCCCTCTGATCTGTGTCTCTCCTTCAGGATGGAGCACTGGGACTGTGATTCAGTGCACAGAGACTGCAATACAGCAGTTTTGATAGTGATACTGGGATCATTAGATCTGCCATACCAGAAACATCCCTTGCACAGAAAGGGAAAGGAAGATAGCATAAAGGTTGATCTTTGATTTTACAACCTTTCAGTGCTGGCTGACTTTGACCAGTGTAGCTTGAAACCCAGCAATCAGTTTAGCCTACTTAAAATTTGTCGGTAATTTGCCTGGAATGCGGCTATGTCCCAGTGCCAGTAACAATGTCCAAAAACCTTTTGGTTGGTGGAGGCAGAGTCAGAACAAGCCATGAGAGGCAACCTTCTACCCTCTTCTATCCCACTTTTGTACCAGCAATGCCAGTTTTGGACCCTGGAGCTCCTGGATGTCACCTCCTAGGAGCCTGTATTAAAGCGTATCAATCTTCAATTCCCTGGGAGCTGCAAGAGCATCCATGGGTCACCCCACTGCTCTCTCTGAGCTCTCCCTTCTGCCATCCCAGCAAGTACAGCACACTGCATCGGGTCAGCAAGAGCAGCCCACGTCTACAGTGAGGCACTGGCTTCTGAGCATGTGCTCTATGGAGTGGAAAAGCACAAAGCTGCCTGTGACAGCACGGTCATGCAAAGTCACAGCTGTGTGGCTGGCAATGCTGCATGGAGGTGGAGAGGAAGCAGAGAGGGAAGTGTGGGTGTTGAAGGTCCCACGTGCAGGTCCACTGCTCCTTCGGTTGCCTTGGGGAACGCTCCCCATTCTTCTGTGTTTCCTTAGCACTCTCAGAGAGCCAGACAGGGGGGACATGGCACCTCACAACCTTTGAGGGCTCTCAGGATGATGGTAATAACAAGCGATAACTTGCTGCAAGAGCTGTCAGCCTTCTAAATACCAAGCCTATGACAGTAGTAACAGGATGGTCCTTAGTCATATGTTGGGGAGTGGATCGTGGAGAATCCTTGGGGGCCCTGGCTGTGTTGGCAGAGCAGTATCCCCTCACTTGCCAAGGATGCAGGCAAAGTTGTGGGCATCTCTTATCCAGCCTTCCCTTTGGAATCAGCTGCCCCTCTCCCCCTGCAGAGGAATTGCCTTCTGCTTAATAAACGTCTGCTTGTAATATTCTGAAACAAGGAGGCTAATCAAAGGCCCCATTCTGTGGAACAGGGATGCTAAGTGACAAGATTAATTTCAGTAATCAAGCAGCTTAATTTGGACATTTTTTTCCCTTCTTCTGTGTTGCTGATGGAAATTGAGGCAAATCTCATTCTGGAGAGACACTCTTTCCCTGCCTGATACCATCAACCTCCAGTGCTGAGAATGCTTGTGTAGAGATGGGAGGACAGGGAGGAAAGAAGAGTAGGAAAGGGTCACATAGGACAGTGTCAGTGAATGTGTGTGGATTGCTATGACTGATGTTTCTCGAGCATCTTTCCTCTGGAAAGCTCCCAAAGTGTTTTATAGACTGCATCGCAAAGGCTCCAGTCAGCACTGAAATGCAGTTATCTTGGCTGGACTGCAGCAAGTCTTTGAAAGGACATGGAAATTCAGCTGGTTAGGAGAAGGCAGGCAGGCAGGAGGCTGTGGTACCACCAAAGGGAAATCATTAGATGTGAAACTGTGTGATGGTGTGGAACTTATCTGAAACACACCTGTGGCTCAAAGGTCTCACCCCTGCAATGAAGAATGAATTAGTCTTCATCCTTCAGTGCTGTGGAGCCCTGAGGGCCCCTTTCCTCAGCTCAGGGCTGGTGCCCCCAGCACAGCCTCTTACGATGCTGTGACATGGTTCTCACTCATCTGCCCAGCCACTGCTGCTGCCATCTCACGTGCCCCAGGTCCACCTGTGGAACCTCACCAGACATGATGTCACTGAGCTCTGCTATCACTGCAAGCTGAGAACGTTTGTCAGTGATCACCTGGGGGCCTCAGCCCATTTTGTCCATTCCCTGGTCACAGAAGATAGTGGAGTCAGCTAGTCAGAGGGTTGGGGAAGAAATCCCAGAAAATGTGGTTATGGTGAGGCAGGAAGAGCTGAGCCCCTGCTCTGGTGTCATGAGGAAGCACTCCTCCTTCAGTTGCAGTTTTGACAGGGGAACACATTTCCAAGTGATGTAGCAGAACTCAGGACTGGGTAAAGCCCTCTGGATTAGGTAAAAGTGGTGTTTTTCTTGGGGGTAGTTTTATGCTGGCCTAAGGCTGAGGTGTGTGCGTGGGCAGGCAGGAGAAGTCTAATAATAGCTATTTACTCATTCAAACGCCTGTGATCTGAGGAAGCCTGGACAGGCACCCAGTGGCGTGTGACAGAGCCCTCCGGAGCCAGTGGAGTGGGTTTAAGGGAATGACGTCCTTGCCCGAGGCAGTGAGGTTTCGGGTCTGGCAGCTTTCCACGCCAGTCTCTCCAATCCCCCTGCCGCTGTCAGCGCGCTCCTCCGCTGCTGCCACCTCTCTAGCGTGATCCCCTCTCCCTTTCACTCCCCGCGGGGGGCATCTTTAACTTGGCTGCACCCCCTGCCATCTTCTGGCAATCGATTTTTCGGGGACAATCCGTGATGTTTTCCTGACCCCCCTCCTTTCCCTCTTCTCCTTCCACTCTCTCCCTCCCTCCCTCCCGCTGACTTGTTATTATGTACTGCAGCTGCCCGGAGGATTTTAAATAGACCCATAATCGCACAGCAGCTCCTCTTGGAAGTTTAAATATAACCTCCTTGTTAATCTCGCGTGTGGCAGCAGCACAGCACCTGGGGAAGGGAGGAATGGACGAGCACTAACCCGTGGCTTTACATCAGAACTGGGAGGGCTTAGTGAAGTTATCAGGAAATTGCCTTGTTCATTTTAACCAGAATAGTTCTGAGGCTGGTGCAAGGTGCCAAACTGATGGTTTTTGCAGCACAAAAGTATTTTCTTAGTTACCATCCCAGGCTCATCACAAGAGAAGGGTGCCCTGCAGCTGCCCTCTTACCCCTGCTCCAGGAAAGTGCCCCAGAAGGCAGTGGGCGGCTCAGACCTCCTAAACCCTTTGCCTTCCTGCCAACAGTGTTTGCTGTTGTTCCTGCAACAGTTGTGTGTGTGGTGCTGAAGGAGGTGTTTCAGGGGGACACCCTGCAGCTTACTTCCCAAATTATTTCGTGGTAGCAGACTGATTTCAATATCATTTCTAGTTCTCCAATTAACTAATTTACCCCTCAGACTAGAGTATTGTTTGCTGAGCGTCATAGTTTGGGGACACTACAGAAGAGATCACAATTAATAATGGATTTTCCCAGAGGACCTGTTCTAAAAGAGCAAATCTAGTGCTCACTAGTCCATTAAATGTAGTGAGACACTTTCAAACAGGAACTGTTGCCTGTTGCTTTAAGCTAAGAGGATCCCTACTCTTCCTGCATCTCAAATGCAGCCATCTTCTCATACAGAGGGACCAGGGATGTGTGTGAGGGATCATGTCCTAACTAGTTCTTCTACTCTTGCTGGAAGGAGGATCCAGCTGGCTGTCCAGGGATGTGGGTTGTATTTCCTCCAGTCTGCTGAGCTGGTGCACACCAGGAACTTTGACACACATTGACACCAGAAAGGTTGTTTCTTTATTTTCCTCCTCTGTAAAAAATAGAAGTAAACCAAATCAAATCCTAATCAACCAACCAAATCAAACCAACCAAACCAAACAACACCCCCCCAAACCCACAAAAAAAACCCAAACAAAAAAAATTAAACAAAAACTTGTCTTCTAATTGATGTTGAGCAGTACCCAGAAAATAAAGTAGTACTATTGATGCTAAATTATCCAGCCATTCTAATAATCCAGCCATAGTAATTGCTGAGCTGGGGGACTAATTTCACAACACATAATTTATTCAGTGAATTTAGCTGCTTTTTCTGCTCATGGAATATCAATTGTGCAGATCATAATTTCCTCAAATTTATTTGAATTTATTCAGTGAACTTCTTGGAAAATATTTACTCTATGGATTGATACAGGCTGCTTTACTTAATTATGGTTGGTCAGAGAGATCTATTTGGTATTGTTTCTATTCCCTTGTTGAATGAACACACAAGCACTTCTGTCTTGAATACTTGCATATGAACGTGGTAGATGTACACTTCTGCAAGTTTTTGTAAATTTCCATACATGAATATGCAGATAAAACTCCTATATGGGAGCACTGACAGCAAACAAACACAGACAAGCTAGGCTTAAGTAATTTTGCATTAAAAAAGGGAATTAATATTTTTAAAGGGCCTAAATTACCGGGACAAAAGTCTTATTTTACAGCAAAGTAACCTAGTCCTCGGTAAACATCGTCTTGAGTGGCAATAATGGAATGTTGAATCAGAACCTAATAATTTTCCTCTTTGCCTCTTTCTGCTGATCAGTGCAATGATTTCCTGTAGTAAAAGGAAAGCTTGGACATTTATTGTATGAAGACTGTTTCTTTTTTAGCTGTCTGTATTCATGTGACACTTGCTGTAAATGTGCCTGTGTCCTTCAATGGGTAGTGTTGTCTGAATGGGAGACATGATTTTCTCACTTCCGTTAATTGTCTGTTTCTAACCTGTCTTCCTAGCTCCCTCTTTCCATCTCAGAAATGAGATGTAGTGTGGCTAAACCGAAACTTTCTAAACAACAGAACTGCAAATGTTTCCAAATGTTTGGCTTTGGTTTATGGTGTAGAAGTGTGAGACATCATGTTCATGAGGACATTTGTGCACACTTGGGAGTAAGTAGTGTAGCGTGATCAATGCAGAGTGTAACAGGGAACAAACAGGAAGAACTGGACATTCTTGAGGACTACAATGTAGAAGTCGGCTGAAATGCACCAGTGTGAAGTCTGCGAACATGCAGGTAGACGGGTGTCCACAGTGCCTGTTTTGGAGCCTTGGTTTGGGTAGAACCCACACTAGATCTCAACAACTTGAGCAGCAGAAATTATTTGGAGAGTGCAACACTAACATATTTCTATTTCTTCTAACTGGTCCGGATGACTTTGCACAGTCTGCTAGCCTGTATGGAAAGATTCTTTGTTACTCCTACTAATTGATCCTAGAAACAATGGGATTATCAGTTATAAGCAAATGAAAAAGAGAAAAAGTGGGAGTATTATTTACTGATGTGATAACTGAGCCTTCAGTATGAGACATCAGCATAAAAGGCAATTATATTCCTAGGTGCCAGGCAGGATATTCCCTGCCAAGGCAGGGAAGTGTCAGTATTGTTGTAAAAGTCTCTACTGTAATTTCCTCTGTGTATAATTCTGTGTATAATTCCAGTTATTCCAATTAAAGCAAAGTGGAGCCAGAAAAGTATCTGGTTGGTAGAGAGAGGGGAGAGCACATTTTACAAGAGGAGGGTAGGACAGTGTAGCTGGCAAAATGCAGTGTGAGAAAACAGAAGAGGCTGCCCTCCACTAAAAAAAGACTGAGGTGAAAATACCCTGGCAGCAATAGTGCTCTTCAAGGTAAAGAGCTACTGGTGAAGGTATTGACTGGCTAGGAAGGGGCTTCAGCAGAAAGTCATCAGTACAGCAACTTTTAAATCACATGGAAAAGTGAGAAACCTAACTTGCCTCCAGTGAGAGCCTTATTGGTTCCTGAAAAGAGTAATATGGAAAGACTCTCTGGGAGACCGGAGCTGGGACATCCCTTCCAGACTGCTGTTCCTTAATTATATCAAACCCCATGCAGGCACTCTGTTTTTCAGATTTAAAAGGACCTTAATTCAGTTTAGTTCAATTTCCTTCTAAGGGTTGCTTTTATTTGGAAGAACTGTGTCCATTCAAGGCTAATGTGATTTAATGAATTCATGCTAAACTCACAATTTAAGTTAATTTGGATTAATTTTCCCAGACAACCCTTAAGATGTAGTAGAAATGGCAAAGAAATCATGAGCACTTCAGTCCTACTTGCGATTCAGTTCTAAGCTGGAAAGAAGATTTTCTGACTGCCGAAGGCCTGAAGAAACATCTGGCCATGACTAACATGCCTCTCCGTGGAGAGGTGCTGGGGAGGGTGCAAGATCCCAGGCCCAGTGTCTTGACTGTTCTCTGGTGTTTTCCCTCCCTACCATGGGGGCCAAGCAGAGCAGCCTGGTGATACCCTTGTTTGGAAAGAGTGTGAGTGCTGTCCCATGGGAAGGTGGGCTCTGGGACAACCTGTTCTGAAAGGTGGAGTTGGGTTTGCTTTGTAAGTAGAATTTGTCAGTAGATCAGGGGGAATGTGAGCTGTTTGGCTGTGTGCTAAGGAGCTACGTGCACGTAGAAAAAAATGCCTTCTTTTAATTCCCTGAACTGCACTCCATTGCTTATGCTTGCCAGCTTCTAGGAAAGAAAACGCGTTTCTCTGTAATGCTGTTCTAAGGGGTTTACAGCTCGGCTGAGATGGGAGGTGTTATTTCTGTCACTGCTATTAGTTGGCGCATCTTTATTTGCCTCTTTCTGGCAGGCACACCGTGAGCGGGAAATCTGTGAGCACTAATCTGTCGGGCTTTGGAAGGTGCACGAAGGGTCACTGCTGGCAGCCCCGGCCGCGGAGGGCAGCGGCGGGAGGATTTAGCGGTGTCGAGCACGGAGCACGGCTGCTGCGGGAAGGGACCGTGCTGCCGTGGCTCTGCACGTTGCCATGGAAACAAAGCTGGATCCTTAATCGGGATGCGTGTGGACATGAACCCACCGTCTGCTGTCCTTTTGGCCTCACCTCCTGCTGCCCCGGTCCCAGCGTGGCTGTGACTGCCCTGTGCCAAGTGGGTGGGAGGGGAGCTGGTGTGGAGGAACCCTGTCGGGCTCAGGGTGCAGGAGAAGGGTGCAGGGAGAAAAGGTTAAAGTTGTTCCCTGGGTCCTGGGAGTGGAAAACACCTCTACTGAGGTGGTGGGGGCAAAGAGAGCCTGAGGAGCAGGCAGCAAGGGTGAGTCTCCCATGGTAGCTGTGGTGGGGAGCACTCTGAGATATGCCTAGACGCTGCAGGAAGGGAGTGAGTCTTGAGAAGGTCATTGCTACATGGCATGATGTGTGGACCCTTAGGTAACACCCAACAGGCTAGCTCGAAGAATGGTACAATTGTATGATCACAAATTTAACTCAGGGACTACACTGAAACCACTTTTCAGCTTCAAGGACCCAAGGTAATGCTTCTGCAAGGTGTTGCTGTGCCTTACGGTCTTTCTAGGTTGTTCAGGTTATCTCTGGCATTTCTGAGGTAGGGATGTGGCATTATACAATATAAGCATGGTTTTGAGAGGTCTGAAAATGTGAGGAGGCTGTTGCTGGGGAATTAAAGCAATTGCATAGTGCACTTAAAACAAGGCAAAAGTGAGGGAGCAAAGAGATCTCACTTGATGTATTCCCTCTGCCCTGTGAGCATCAGTTGAGAAGAAAAATTTGCTAAATTAAAATCTTTCCAGTTGTAATACCTAGCTCATTCAATACCTAGAGGGGAGCATTTCAGGGAAACCTAGAAGCTGTAGCAAAAGCTCTTGACACCTCAAGAGGCAATAATCTGCCTTCTGAGCCCATTAAGACTGCAGGATAACTGATAAACTCTGAGGAGGTGGTTTGGTGCAAGCGGTGGGATTGAAGGTGTTGCCCACTTGCAGTCCTGAAAAATCCCCTACCAAGATTCACCATCAGTGGAACTGGTTTGTCTTCTGTCCATATCCCAGCAGGAAGGATTATGACCAGCCTGCTTAAAAGTCCTCCTGATGCTTCTGTCTGAAATGCTGTTCATGTTAAGTTTAGACTGTAAACCTGCACGGCATCACTGTATGCTGTTAAACTGCTGCTGTCAGGGTTCCCAGAGGACTGAGGGCTTCCTTTGTCCAAGACACACAACTGACCTTGTGTAAGGAAGCAAAATGCCCTGAGAAGGACTGAGTCCAAGACTGAGAGGGCTTGTATGATTAATCTCTGTTGAAACAGACATGCTGGTGCTTATGGAGTGAAATGAAAATCTTCTGGGGACCCAACAATTGATGCATAGCAATGAAACACAGAAATTACCAATGGGCCGTGCAACCCCCGCAGAAGACAGCTGAAGGAGAACTTGGAAAGCCCTTGGAAAGTTCCCTGTAAAAAAAGATTTAGGATCCTCAGCCCTTTATATAGGGATGGAGTATGTACATTGTAAAACATACAAATATGTAAAAATATTACGTACTTTTCCTTCCTTCTATATTCCTTCCTTCCTTCCTAGAGTTACAGTATAAACAGAGATTCCGTAGGAAGGTCAGTGAGGGATATGTGGAAAGGCCATGTTTTTCCACTGATGAATAGAGGTTTGTCCATAGCCTGCTGCTGAGTGCACAGGGAGCCTGACCATATTTTCACTTCCATTTAGAGAGTATGATGGCACTATGAAGTTAGTGGGATTAGCCTGAGGAGCAAAAGCACAGAGATCTACTGTCAGCCCTTAGAAACTGCTGGGTGACATAACAAGAGCAGTTGGACGCCAAATGAGCTGTAGAACACTGGGTTGATATTTTCCATGCGGTGTGCTTCATTCACAGAGCTTGCCCGGTCTGCAAGGCTGCATGCCTTGAAGAGCACTGACACCGAGATCATAAACGTAGATCGTTCTCCAACTCTGCTCCTTCTACTCTTAGCACTTAGAAGAGGAGAACGTCCTCTGATAAGGGTGCACAGCTACTGCTGCAGGCTCCTATGCAGTGCAGACCAATGCCTAGTGTAGGAATGTACACATCCTGAAGGCACTGAGATAATGAAAAGGTTGAGCTCCTTGCACTAGCCACCACTCTTGAAGGAAAATTTTTTCATCTCAGTGCTTCTCAGGAAGAGATATTCAGAGGTTTTATATGAAAAAGAGAAAAGGTACTTCCTACTAGCAAAAAAAATTATCTTGAAGCTAGATGACCAGAGTGATGACTTTGTATCAGCTTTCAGAATTGCTTAGCTGTACCCTGAAATAAACCTTCCTGTGGCTAAACCCTTGCCACAAATATTCCCTCTTATGACCTACCTAAAGAAAAGACAATTTTGGTTTTATTTCATTTTTGGTTTTTTTTTTTTTTTTTTACCCCAAATCTTCTTGGTGTATATTAATGTGACTACTTGCCTTCATGGAAGGTAAGTCCTGAAGGACTGAATTTTTTCAGGAAGAATAAAGTCTCTTAAAACCAGGTCTTGAGTGTTTTCACCCACAGTTTGAAGCTGTCTTCCTCTGGGCTGTGGTCAGGGCTGTGCAGTGAAGCAGCCTGTGTAAACCCTGGCTTCTCTCTGAGAACAACCAACCAGAGGCTTAATTAGCTCTGAATGCCTGTGTGGTGATGCAGACACTGCTCTTCAGTAAGTCTGGGCTGCACCATCACCTGATTTCATAGGGATCACTGTCAGATGCTAATCCACTTTGGGTGCTGCCAGCCTGAGCTGGAGTGTAGCTGGCATGCCGGAGATGAGACAATTTGCCTGTCTTGAGACATCCTGCACGGAATTGCCTTTGTACACATGGACATGTATATGTCTACATACACACACACACCTGCATGCAGAGAGAAACCTGGAGTGCAGGAAGACAGAAAATGAGTTGGAGTGATACAAAGTGGAAGGAAAGACAAAACACCACAGCCTCTGGTTCTTCCCTTGCAGCCAGTGCAGTGCTGGACATGACTTTTTGTTTTCTCCCCTCATAACGTCCTTTGTTCATCTTTTGTCACAGGCCGTGGCCAGGCGATGTTCAGACTGAATAGCTTGTTTCTCCCCTGCCTGCTGTGGCCCCTGATGATGCTTCCATCTACTTCCCACTCCCCCATTGTGCCAGAGTGTGTGGTTAAGAAAGAGGACAGACAGGAGATGCAGGAAAACAAGATGCATCAGCTTTGCCTTTAAGTCAGTCAAAGAGCTATTTCTATACCTAACACATCTCACTTTGGCTTTTATTCTCTTTAATGCTTTTCTTATTCTTATTCTTATTATTAATGACCAGCAGAGGCAAATTCTTTTGCGGCTCTATCATTCCCTTTCTCTGCTGTGCCAATCCTCGACAGAAATCTCAGTGTCTCATGTGCGTGTGTGATCTTGAAAAAGATATGGCAGTTCGGTCTCAGCCTCGGGTTTTGTTTGAAAAAGTACAAAGCCTAATATAGATAGAAAAATTTAAATCCAAGTACAAAAAGTATCTTATTTATTATGCTGCTGCTTTCAAGTTATGTCAAGGGCATATTGAATATACAGATATATAGATGGCACCTTCTATTAATGTGCAGGTAGGTATAGAAAGAACCTGAATTCAATTATGTGTGCTTCGGCACAGAGTTAAGCTGACTGGAAATGGGCTTCTTGACTTTCATCATCCAAGCAAAAAAAAGTACAAAACTGAAACTTGCATCACCCTTATTGCAAAGTCAGATGGACCAATTCCTGCTTCCAGATCCTCTTTATCAAATCCCGAGGAGTGTAAATGTTCATGTGCTTAGATCATGGAAGTGGATAGAATGGTCCTTACAGCAGCAATCACTGTTGCAACCATGAATACTAAGTACTTTAGGAACTGTGGGGAAGATTTCAGGCTCTAGCTCTGCAAGTCTCCTGTGGTCCAGTCTTTTACCGAGAACAACTTCGAATTCCTTGGAGTTCAGTAATGGCTGTTCCGTCAATAGGGACTTTGCCACAATTTCTGTCTCAGTCTCATAACAACAAGAGCTGGGAAAAACAGCTATTAATCATCAGGGCAAAGAAAAGGAATGGAAGAACTATGATCCCAAACAAAAATAATAGAAAAAAATAATGCAGCAGCTGTGGATTTGGCAGAAGATCCTGCATATGTTTGGATGGGCATGTGTGCATGCAGGAGACTTCATGTATTTGTGAGTGTTTTTATCTGTAAAGCTGTAGAAAACCTCTTACTGAGTTTTCGAGACTTAGTAGATGGGAGCTCAAGAAGATTTGAGAAGGGAGCTTCTTTTCTGTCTAATATCTGTGTAAAAAACTCCATTGGTCTCAGAGTTTCCAGTGGGGATGAGGAGAATTAATAATCGTTTGAAACTCTGTGAATCAATTCAATAAGCAAGACAGACATGACAGCAGCTTCCCAACAGGGGCACTCCTCGCTGGTTGATTAGGAAGGAGAGCTGGCTAGAGAGAAGGTAGGTGCTGTTTTCATACATCCTGGAGCACAAGAGGTAACTAACTATGGCCAAAGCAAGCTCTAATGGGATCGGGTCTTCAAGCATATTGAAATCCCTATTGATTGTTTCAGCCAAGGACTCTCCCAACACACTTCAGTGATACCAGTAGCTTTCCAAAGCAGGGGCTTAATCCAGAGGCCTGGTCCAATGGGTCAGGAATCCATCTTCTTCTCAGACTTGGAGAGTCCCCAGCTAGATCTAATACCAGAATAAGGGTCACAAGGATGGTACAGGCTGGGATTTGAACAAGATAGCTCTCCTGATTTGGCAACTCTACTGGACACGAGCTGGAGTTTCCACACAGTATTGATGAACAGATGCCTTAGGGCCAGTGCATGGTTTCTGTGCCTCCTGTTGCCTGGTGCAGACATACACATTCTGTGCTAATGAGACAGCTGTCTGCCAGCAGCATGTCCAGACAAAAATGGACCAGGGTACTGTTTCTTCATTTTATGCCCAGATTATTTCATCCTGTTCTGAAAGTATAAGGCAGGGGGCAAAATCCCTCTTAAAATAAAACTACACAGCTGCCTTCTTGCCTGGTATACAGAGTGATGATTTGACATTCCTCCTGTTCCAGCCCTTGCTGTAAAACACAGGTTGGAGTGAGCTGAGGTGAGTCAGGTTTGGGAGAGCTCAAGGCAAGAAGGAATTGTACTCTGAGCAAGCAGCGCCTCCTTTCCAAAGTGATGGAATCTGATCTGGAGGGTGTGGTGGAGGGAATTGTGGATACTCACGGTCTCAGAAAGCTGAGAGTATGAAATGGCTGAATGCTTACTCCGAGGCTCAGGAGGAGAAAAGGTGGGCTCACTTCTTTCCGAGTGGCCCCTCAGTCCCTCTCCCCTTCCCGAGCATCTCTGCAGTCCCAGCAGGCTGCCGGGGGATGAGCGCCGCGCTGTGATTTGGGTAGTGACGCCCAGCCCCAGTCTTCGCAGCTCCTACACCGACGGGCCGTGCCGTGCCGTGCCGTGCCGTGCCGTGCCGTGCCGTGCCGTGCCGTGCCGTGCCGGGCCGGGCCGTGCCGGGCCGGAGCAGCAGCGCAGTGCGGCGGCAGCGCACCGGGCGGCGCTGCGGATCCGCCGGCAGCCGCGGCATCCCGCCCTCGCACCCCTCCCTGCTCCCCGGCATCCCGGCCCTGGACAGGAGGAAGCCCCAGGGCTCTAGAGCAGCCCCCCAGTCCGCAAAAGCAGCCTACAAAAAGGCTGGAGAGGGNGCCGGGCCGCAGCGGTGCGGTGCCTCCCGGCGGGATGCCGGCGATCGGGAGCTTGTGGCCGCGGCGGCATTTCGTGTGCGCTGTTGCCAAGGAAACTTCGCTGCCGAACTGGGACCAGAGCAGTGGGGCAGGACCGGTTTCCACCTCTCTCTCTCTTTCTCTCTCTTTTTTTTTTTTTTTTTAAATTTTTTTTTCCTTTAGGGTATACTCAGAACATCAATTATTACTCTCTTAGAGAAGAGGCAGCCAGGTATGAGATAATGGGAAATCTGGAGTCCGCGCAATCTAGTTAGACCTCAGCTCTTGGTTTTGTCCACTTGCCTGAGAGCTCTCCTGTTTTAAGTGGGTGTTTTGTTTTGTTTTTCCTTTGAGTAACAGAATTGCCCATTTACTGCTGTCCAGGATGGATGAGGCTGAAGTCTTGTATTGCTCCTTGCCTTAAGGAAAGCAGAGGGCACATCTACACAGACTTTGCCTTCAGCTGCTCGCTCATTTGTACTCTAAGACAAGCCAACTCTGATCCAAAGGGTATGAAAGTCATATCAATGCGTTACAGATTATCTAAACTGGTTAATAATGCCAGCCTATGAGAAAAGATTAAGCCCTGACTACCTTACTTCAGCTGTAGTCTGTCCATCTTACAGCATAGGCAGAGCCAACTTCACTCTGCCCACAGAGGCTGACTAGACCTTGGCATCATCAGGACTGCAGGTGCCATCTGTTAGGACAGAGAAAACAACTAACAGCTTAGTCTGCAGAAGGTTCGTGATTAAATAAGCAAGGCAGAATTTGAGAGAAAGGGGGTATCACTACTTTATGAGACAGAAGCGGAATAGAGGCACTTAACAGACATGCTCTGACCTGTCCACAGCTGGACCATAGTGAGAAAAGATCTTAAGCTCCTGAGAGGCTCGGGGGGCACTGGATGCAATGCTGAACTTCCAGGACTTATCTAAATTGACTCTGTGAACCTTTGGAGGTTCAGCTTATATTAAGGCTTGCTCATAATAAGAGACCAAAGGTATACTTGATGAAATGGAAGAGCAGTTAATTTAGAAATGATTAAAAGAAATAGTATTTCACCCAGGATAGTTGATTTGAGAAATTTATTCAATGACATCTTGCCAAATACTGTGACTGGACTTTTAAAAAAGTGCTGGATAGTTTTATGGCTGCTATTGATTAATAAGGCTATACCATTGACATCCCATTCAGCTTAGAGTCAAAATTCAGTCCTTAGTCTGGAGGGTAAGACAGCCAGAAAAGAAGAGCCAGGCAAACACCATGATGTAATCGGATCGATGAGTAATGGGGCAGTCTGACTTTCATCTGTTTTGGGCTGGCAATGTCAAGATAATAAGCCAACCTAGGGGGTTTCTCTGAGCTGGGACAGGGAAACTGGTCCTGGGCTGTCCGAATTGCCAGCATGGCATAACGTCACCTGGTGGGCGGAATCTACCCAGTGTGGCCAGTGGTCTAATCCGTCCGTGTGCTCTCATCAAACAAGGAAATACACACCTACAGAGGTGAAAATGGAAATGTAACAATCCTGGTGGGAAAACTGTTTATCCTGGCAGCTTGCTAACTGCTCTTTCTCCCCTGTGGAAATATGCTGGCATCTATGTATGATGCCCTAAGAAGCTGGTACAGCATACTACCTTATATTAGCCTGCTTTTACCAGTCATTGTTTATAAGATTCACAAATATTACACCCTCTCTTTAGCCAAACAACTGAATTGTGTACGTCAGACAATGGCCTTGGTATGTTTGACTCTTTCATCTTTTTTATGAACTGCATGTGGTGTGGAGTGAGACAATACCAAGATCAAGATTACAGAATCTAGGTTATGTTGTGTTTCCTCTGTTGAAAAGTCTTTCGAATGAATTATTTCTGCAGACCCTTAAGTAGAAAGTGGAAATCACTTAGCTGTTTTCAGTCTTTGAGTCATCTTTAATTGGAGACCTTTTTATTGCAGCTCTCAGGAACTCCTTGGTGCTGGAGCACTTGGACTGTTGGCCCGGGTTAGGGCTCCGCAGCAGATCCGTTTCCACTGCTACAGAGAGATTAATGTCCAATGCATGACTGGGATCTGTGTATGTGATGATACTTATATGTGTAGTTCATGTCATTATACATGTGAATTTGGTATATTTGTTATCATTTACCAGGGTAACAAAATTGAACTCTGCTAACAGCTCTAGATTCTTCATTGCAATTAGTAGGCATCAGGGATTGTGGCTTCCAGAGAAGACCTAGAGAGTTGACAACCATTCTCCTAATTAATTTATCACAGTATATCCTGTCTGTCTTTCTATCAGCAGCGACACTGAACTGGGTCTCATGCTACCACTCATCCACCAATTTCTCTAACCATCATGTCTGAGCTATGTATCCTTCTGTCACATAAGTCTAGTGTGTTCAGTAATTATTGCAAGAACAAGGGAAGGAACTGATAAATGATATGGTTATGTAAACCACATTTGTGCATCTAACGAATTTGAACTTCCCACTGATAGCACGTTCCCAGGGAAGCTTGGAGGATTTTCACTAAGAATGATCCACTCATCAGTGAATCAGAACATGGGAAAAGGATTGCAGGAGGTCATCTGCTGTGCAAGCCAAAATCATTAGTAACCCAGGGAACCTATTTCAGTAAAACAGGAAAGTTTTGAAATCCTATGAAATAGTATCAACTAGGCAGAGTCATTAGGAAATGACACAATCCAACGTGCTCCAACTTTACACTGAAGTAGGTTTTGCTGTGAATGTATTTGTGGAAATGTGAGTGTGTATATGTGTGTGAGATGCAGAGATTCTGTTTCAGATGCCAATTCCACCAGGAGGACATAATATTAGGTCTGTAGTGTCACCATGTTCTCATAGTCCCTACTGCGAGCATTCAAGAAAGGACTCACATCACACAGCATGATACAGCACGTAATATAAAAGCCAGAGGTTTATTGTATTGAGTTGTTGAAAACTAAATAAAAAAATTAAATTTGGAGAGAAAAAACCAAACAGTCAGAAGATCCTGACTGTAGGCTAGCCTGAGGCAGTAATGGGTTTGTGGTAAGATAAACAGAAGTAAATGAACACTTAAGCAACAAAGATCCTGATTTCCTGTCAGATATGTTATAACAAACGGGACTCAGACATATAGAAAACTTAATTATAAGACGTTGAACTGTTGTGGCATTTTCCATCAGGAGCAGTAAAACTCCCAGTGAATCAAGTATCCCACCAGGACTGTGACAAATAGGTACACAGTGGTGTCTCATTTTTGAAGAAAAGAAATACATAGGTAGGGAAATGAAAACCTTTGTTTTCCCAGAAGTTATTTGCTGCTTGCTCACTCCTTTTTGCCCCCCCCACCCTCAGATTGTGTGGTAGACAGGACTGAAATCTAAACAAGAGGCAGCCCTGTGTGATTTGGCTGTTTGTCACAGAGTAACTTTGCAAATCAAGACTGTACTAAAGACACATGAACAGCTTTTCTTCTAAATCAGGAAAATGAGAAGAGGGCTTTGGAAAGTGATAGTGGCCTGAGTCATTAGGATCTGATAAGATCCCTTCTGCAAGCTGGAAAGGAAGGGCAGACCCCAGCTGTTGAATTATGGCTGCACAGGAAGCTTAATGAAGCAGCAAATGGGGTTAAATATACAGATGTTCCCAAAAGCCTAATAAAAAGGGGCTACTACCCTAGCAGCACAAATTGTATTTGTCCTGCGCCTCTGTGGAGACAGCAGACTAGGGCATTTTGCAACGACATGGTATATTTCTCAAAATCTTAGAAGCAAACAAGTGCTCTGGACTTGCTCCTTACTCAAATGCCTTGTGCATAACTCAACACACCTGGCCTTTGTGGGGTCTGGCACTCTGACTGAAGCTAAAGGAGCTTGCCAGCAGTAGCAAAAATGTGTTCATGGACCAGCCACCAGAGCATGGAGCACAGAACCAGGTTACATTCAGGTAGGCTGCACAGAGGAAGCATAGCACGCTGATTGCCTCCCTCGCCGAGTCAGCAGTCAGTACCATGGCTCAGTGGAAGGCTGGCCAGTTCCTCAACATGAGCAGACCACTGCAACTGTTTCTGAGGATCCCTGCTTTGTGGATGTTCCCCAGTCTGCCCCGAGGAGCAGTTTTGCTCTGGATAGTAGGATGCTGTTTGTAAGGCAGTAATTGCATTTGCTTGCCTGGGGAATCTAGAGTGCCTGTTAGGAAGGAACTTGTGAGAAAAGCTCCCTGGGGACCTCTCCTGCCACATCTGAGGTAAATGGCTCATTAAATGGCAGCGTTTGGTTTCAAATGGTGCAGCTGCAGGAGGGCTCCTGGGAAAGTCACCTGCAGCCTTGCCAAGGATTCACATCTTTGGAGAGGTATGGGTCAGACCTGGCCTGTCTGCAAGTCTGAAGAACTTAGAAGTGTTGGTGATAGTACTTGGTTGTTCTCTAAACCTTGTCCTGCTTCTGCAAACCCTCTTCCATCCACCTAGGAACTCACTAGCCACCGGTCTCCAAGAGGAGGCTTCATGGTGAGTGTGTTTGCACCTTCACCATGTGCAACCCAGCCTTCTTATTTGAGGGGTTAAACGTGCAGGAGGAGGAGGCAATACTTGTCCCAGCATCGGTAAACTCGGAGCAGATTTTCTGTGGGAAGCCATCTGTCAGCTGGGGAGTGGTGCTGTGTCAATTGATCAGCTCCACCTCCAGTTCAGCTCTGCAAACTACAGATCCCTGACCTTGTAGGGTGACAGTGGGGGAGTACTGGGATTTCTGGAAGTATTGGGATCCTGTAATGGAGCCTCTGCTCCTTCAGACTGTGTGAGGGACCCCCTGCAGCATCTTGCTGTCCCTTGCAGCAGGTAGCTATGGAAAGCCTGAGCTTGCAGGTGAAAGGGCTGTAGGAGAAGGACAAGCTTTTTCCTGTAGCCAGGGGATTGTATTTCACCTGGATGATGTGCAATGTAAGGGACTTCTGATTAAAACTTGACGTATCCCTATCCCAAACTTAAATCTGTCTCCCAGTGGCAGTGTTGAACCATGTTTCAAGGTAAAAAAGGAAGGTGGAAAGTGTGAAATTTCTTCAGGAGAAAATTAGGAACTTACAGTGCTCTGTAAAAACCCGAAATGTCTGGAAGGGTAAAATACTCCTTTTTGGTTTTAGACCGTAATAAAGCAATAATGATTCTATAGGGTATATGTGTGTAAAAATGGTAAAACCACCTTAGATCTATCTCCTAATTTAAAAACCTTCACTGTGACACCACAGTGAGGTCAAATTCATGCTCTGTCTGATAGCCCCACTGTTCTGTATCTGTTCAGCTCCTTCTCTTTTTCCTTGATTTTCTATCAGACATGCCCAAAAACAAAGTTGGGAAGAAAATTGTGGCTTTTGGACATTTTTCTTAGTTTGCTTTTTGTCCCCCAAAAAGGCAGTGACTGAGATTTCTATCCAACTCTATCAGCAATTCTCCTGATTTATTATGAGAGGGACACTTTCTTCTATACTGTTGTCTGTCCTTCCTTCTTCACCCCTCTCTGAGTGCTGAGTTGGTTAGGGAATGAAGAGCATTTGGCTAGCCCAGCTATTGGGGTGATTAAGTGCCAAGAGACATCTTGGCAAACAAAAATCTGGACTGGCTTGCACCTCCTTAATGCTCTCATTTTGAATATAAGTTGCCTCTTCTTGCTGCTTCTGTAATAGAAATGCCAACAGTTGCTCAAGAGCAATTATTGCATGCACAGCCAAGTGGCCTGTGCTGTTTGATTTAAGGTGGGGTGCTTACATTTCTCAGCGGAGCGGAATTGTTTCACTGGGTTGTGATACAGCTGTCTATTTGGTGTATTGATTTTTGATGTTCTGATACACTCTTGTTAGTGAGGAGCTCTGAATTGTCTCCCCGAGTCTTTTGGGGCTGAATTCCCTTCAACAGTTAGGCTGTGCACTCATGTGGAACGAACTGTCTGCAGGCATTTTAGCTTGACCCTGTTTAAATCACTGGGAGGGCATTACCTCCTGCACCTTGCTATCATGCCTACTAACTCCTGAGAGTGTATGTATGCAGCCTCGAAATACTAGTGGATTTACCATCTAGTGTCCCCTATTTGTCACTGAGGAAGCAACCAGACAGGACTTCCAGATGCTGTGTGTCAAATGTTCCTGTAATTCAATAACCAGGCCCTTCAGATGTTGGACTCTCTGCTAGAAACGGTGAAAAATTGCAGTCAATTTAGAGGCTCTTATGCATGAGTATAAAAAGGCTCTTGTCGGACTTAATATAAAAAATAAACACTAGTCATCGGTGTAGCTGCCGTGCCTTTTCGCGTTGCAGTAAGGCTGAGTCTTCGCACTCCAGCATTCGGTTTGCTACAAGTGGCTTTCAAAGGCACTGCACAATGAAGGGTGTTGGAGATGCTTGTTCAGGCTTTTTTCAAATTCTGGCAGATGCTGTGACAATAGTTTGAATTTTTCCTCTGTCTTTTCTAATTTTCTGCATAAGCTTCAAAGACATAAAGTATCTTTTTATTAGAAGAGTAAGTTCTTTTCATGAGCATAGTTCTGAGAGAAGGGGGTGAATTCCAGTGATAAAAAGTATGAGATGATGTTTTCCATGTATTGAGCAGCTCCAGTTGCTGCTCCTGTTTTTTTTTTAAACTCATCTTCAGTTTGTTGCTGTCGTCTTTTCCTTTTTCTTTTTGCATACATTTATTTTTCCACTAAGCAAAGAGCAGCCCTAAGAGAACATTCACATGTGGGTGGTGAGCTGTATGGAGGAAGTGAACAGAGTTTAATCCCCAAACCTCATAAGAAAGGCATGAGGATCTGAGAGCAAGAACTCTTTCGTATAGGATGTGACCCATAGGGAGCTGAGGAAAGAGAAACAAACAGCTTAAGACTGGGTATGGGATCAGGCCTTTTTTTTTTTTTTTGTAGTTGCTGAGCTATAGCATATTTTGTCAATATAGAAAATGGCTATAGGTAATCAAAACCATGATTAAAGGATGAATGGATGATTGATTAACTGCATCCCTGCTGAAAAACAGCTTTACCTGCCAGGCTGTAGGAGACTTAATTTGGTAGAGAGCTGTTCTAAATCTGACTATCTTGAGGTAATGTCTTGAGGCACAATGAGTTTTCCCAGGTCTCAAACTC
Organism: Gymnorhina tibicen; assembly: GCA_013399875.1. Lineage (NCBI taxonomy): Eukaryota > Metazoa > Chordata > Aves > Passeriformes > Artamidae > Gymnorhina > Gymnorhina tibicen. The sequence continues at coordinate 415,523 of VXAZ01001057.1, read as the reverse complement.
CTGAGTACATCCTTTTGTATCTCTGGTCCAGTTTCCCAGGCTTATTAAAAGAAGGTGGGGCTGTTCTCATTCCTAAAAGTGGTGTTTGGATTTGGAGAACTTTCTTATTATAATGGGAATCTCTACACAGAGAGATACAATTTAATTCTACCTTTTTTTTTTTTTTTTTTTTTTTTTGTTTTTTTTTTTTTG